>CM052810.1:109819048-109880113 GCA_028533885.1 Nasua narica | reverse complement strand
TGATGCCCAGTGATGTTGAGCACTTTTTCATGTGTCTTTTGGCCACCTGGATGTCTTCTTTGCAGAAATGTCTGTTCATGTCTTCTACCCATTTCTTGATTGGATTGTTTGTTCTTTGAGTGTTGAGTTTGATAAGTTCTTTATAGATTTTGGATACTACCCTTTATCTGATATGTCATTTGCAAATATATTCTCCCATTCTGTCAATTGTCTTTTGGTTTTATTGACTGTTTCCTTTGCCATGCAAAAGCAAAAGCTTTTTATCATGATGAAGCCCCAATAGTTCATATTTGCTTTTGTTTCCCTTGCCTCTGGCAACATGTCTAGTAAGAATTTGCTACAACCGAGGTAGAAAAGATTTCTACCTGTGTTTTCCTCTAGGACTTTGATGGTTTACTATCCACACTTAGGTCTTTCATCCATTTTGAATTTATTTTTGTGTATGGTGTAAGAAAGTGGCCCAGTTTCATTCTTCTGCATATAGCTGTCCAATTTTCCCAACACCATTGGTTAAAGAGATTGTCTTTTTTCCATTGGATAGTCTTTCCTGCTTTGTTGAAGATCAGTTGACCTTATAGTTGTGGGTGCATTTCTGGGTTTCCTATTCTGTTCCATTCATCTATGTGTCTGTTTTTGTGCCAGTACCATAGCTGTCTTGATGATTACAGCTTTGTAACATAGCTTGAAATCCGGAATTATGATGCCTCCAGTTCTGTTTTTCTTTTTGAGTTGCTTTGGTTACTCAGAGTCTTTCGTGGAAAGCCACGTATTCTTAACTTTTGAACATTTGAAGTAGAATGTTTAGATAACCACTTTAAGCATAGTTTTGTAGTCCAAATAAGTACATATGGTTCTATCATTAGACTGCATTTATTTTAGTAATCAGTAAGCTATTTCAAAAGGACACTCAATTTTATCATTTCATTGCTCATTCATAGATAACTTTTGTTATTGAGTTGATACTTGGTTTTTCTCTGTAGAAATACTAAAAAAATTGGCTTGTGGTTATATTAATTATGTCACTATATTTAACTGTTAAATATTTTCATGTACTTAGTACAGGGCTTGTTGAGACATGTTTGGGATATATACTTAGACCTTCTATTATAAAGGTAGGCAGTTAAATTCTCTTTGAGCAGTGTTATGGAGGGTTTTGATTTTTCCAAATAAAAACTAGGGAGTAGGGAGTACTATATTAATACTTGGGGCTGTTGGTATGGTAAATAAAAAATGAACAAATTATATGCAATTCTGAAAATAATTTAAAAATTAAGAAAAAATGGAAGAGACCTATTTGAAAGAATGTAAGTATATAATTTGACTAAATTGTACAGTTCAAAGAATGGTAAAGGAAATTATTATAACTACTTATGAATCTACAGAGGTTGCCAATATCATAAAGGAAAAAACTTGGTCCCTAAATTACTGAGAAAGGGAGTGGTAGTGTGAACAAAATAGATTTTTTGAATAATGAAAATTATAAAATTATGTATTCTCAAGAAAAAGCAGTTTTATTTTGGTTATCTAAAAACTAAACTGAGTGATACTTCACCGGCTCAGTTGGTATATTGTGTAATTCTTGATCTAGGGGTTGTGAGTTTGAGCCCCACGTTAGGTGTAGCAATTACTTAAAAATATTAAATATTAAAATATTAAAAATGTCACTGTTACTTAAAAACAAAACCTTAAATTATGCTATTATTTGTAGCTAAAGTAATGATAACACTCTTTTGAGGGGTATATTGACAGGGGATTGCCTAATGTATTTCAACATCTGTTCATGTTTACCTATGAAAAAAATCTGCTTAGAAGTGAAAATGCTCGGGGTGCCTGAGTGACTCAGTGGGTTAAGGTCTCAGGTCATGATCTCAGGGTCCTGGGATCCTGCCTCTCTCTGCCTGCCTCTCTCTGCCTACTTGTGATTTCTCTCTCTCTGTCAAATAAATAAATAAAATCTTAAAAAAAAAAAAGAAGTGAAAATGCTCTTGACATTTGTCAGTTTTGTTCACATTTAATTTATGAAAGGAATGGCATTATGTTTTAATGAGCTATTTTTCCATTCTTATATATTTAGTTTGAAGAAAATAAAGATATTTTCTTCTGAATTTTGGCCAGACACATAAGGACAACAGACCTAGCAGGAAGTGTGCTAGGTACTTTCTTTATTATAGCTCTTTGAAGTAGGTATAATTAATCCCATTTTACTGGTTCACAAACTAAGACTCAGCAGACATACTGACTATGTCTTGAATGATACAGTGAATTTATAAAATAAATACAGAGCAATAAAAGGCCAATATAATTAGCAGCTTCCTGGGTAGAAGCTAAAGTGCTCTACAGTTCAAAGATGGGAAGTTGTGGCCTAGGGTTAGTCAGAGACAGCTTTATGGATAAAGTGACTCTTGGGCCTATATTTGGAGGAAGATAGTATATGGACTGTTGGAAGGGAAAAACAGAATATGTTTCAGTAGTATAAATAGCATGAGCAAGGATAAGCAAAAACAAAAACATGACATTTGTTAGAAAGTTTTCTACCATTGTTTTTTGGTTACAAGTAACAGTAACTCAGTAAAACTCATTAGAAGAATGGGTATTTGGAAGGCTAGAGAGAAGTTTTTAGGGAATACAGAAAAATGAAAAAGGCAGGTCTAAAGAAAAGATCCTGAGACTGGTAATACTTTCATTTTTTTCTCTATCAGGACCACTCAGCTCCTCTGTACATCTGCTGTTCCATCATTTTTTCCAACCTGCTTTTCTTTAGCTTGTATATTCTTAGGCCTTTATGATCTATGATCTCCCTTTCACTAACAACTTCCTCTGTTTTGAGTTAAAATGTCTACATCAGAGATAATCTGGTTAAATTGTAGCATCCTTTAAGGAGCTAACACATGTCATAGATTTCTGGCTATCCATTGTCTCCTCAAGGTTATTTCTGGTTCAGACAGCCTTGACCATGGGAGTGGGGTTATGAGACCCACTGTTGAGGGTCAAGGATTACATCAGAAGCAAGAAGTCCTATCTGGTGAATTAAATGGTTTATATAGAGGAAGAATGGGTGAAGCGCAGGAAAAGCATGGATCTCCTACTTCCTGGATGGAGGTGAAGATTGCAATTTTACTTTCATGAAAACTGTCATGATTTAAAAATTAGTTCAAGGCAAAATCTTTTTTTCTTTCTGGTAGCCTACTCTACCAGTGATGCTGCATCTCTTCAAAATCTCCCTCCCCACTTCTTCACACCTCAACTGCCTAGCTCTTCTTTCACACTACTTCTCTCTTTGGTAGTAAAGAATAGGAGTGGTTGATGGGGCGCCTGGGTGGCTCAGTGGGTTAAAGCCTCTGCCTTTGGCTCAGGTCATGATCTCGGGGTCCTGGGATCGAGCCCCGCATCAGGCTCTCTGCTCAGCAGGGAGCCTGCTCCTCCGCTCTCTCTCTGCCTGCCTCTCTGCCTACTTGGGATCTCTCGCTGTCAAATAAATAAATAAAATCTTAAAAAAAAAAAAAAGAATAGGAGTGATTGGATAAAAATCTTCAATTATTTCAGGGTTAAAAGAGAATAAAAATTATAAGACACATCCTAGTGCCCAATATAGGTTCAAGACTTAGACATTATATGTCATGTGAGGAGGTGGATTTTTTTTTAATTTTCTCCTGTGTTCTAAAAGTATTTTGAAATTTAGTAAAGTGAGCATATACATTTTTACTTGAAAAATTTTCAAAAATTTATAGTAATTTAGATTTGGGTTAAATTATGGTGAGAATAGTATGAAAATGAAATGAAATGAAAAAATTGAGAGAAAATTAAAAAATGAAAATTATTAGATGATAAACTTTTTAAAAAAATTTATTTATTTGACAGAGAGAGAGAGTGAGAGAGATCACAAGTAGGCAGAGAGGCAGGCAGAGAGAGAGGGGGAAGCAGGCTCCCCGCTGAGTAGAGAGCCCCATGCAGGACTTGATCACAGGATCCTTAGATCATGACCTGAGCTGAAGGCAGAGGCTTTAACCCACTGAGCCTCCTAGGCGCCCCAGATGATAAACTTCTCTAAGGCAAAGATTAGAACTTATCTATGTATTCTAACAAGTAAACTTATATAATTTTGTTGTAGATAATCAATAATAATTGTTAAATGAATTAGTAATAAACAAGCTATTTTAATACAGGAGGCAGAGAGAATAAGTCATATATAATAATTTTCCTTGAAATTTATCAGAATTCTCAAATTTCTCATTCTATTTAACTTCAGTAATATTAATTTTTAAAAAGTATTTCTTCTTCAGTTAAAATTTATGTATGGTTTTGGACACTCATTTCTATTTCTCCCACTTTACTGAAATAAAGATACTACCATGTGGTCTCTATAAATACTACAATTTACAACTATAGATGAGTCATAAATGTAATTATTAAAGAATAATTAAAATTATGCAATATCCTATGTATTATAAAACAATTATAAATCCATACTTAGATTCTAAGATGGGAATTTATTTACAGAAATATTTTACTTTTTCATACGAAATGTTTTAATATTTTTTGACTCTGAGAAAATATATAACCTTTACTATAGATAACCCTAATCATTAACAAAATAAAGAATAAGTGTAATATCTTTCCAATGCAGATCCAGCTGTTTTCTTACTTTTCTGTTTGCTCATTTACATATATGGCATCCCAAAAGGCTATCCCATTTCCTGAATCTGTACCATCTTCCAATACCTGGTATCACCATGACTGTCACTTAGTTCAATATTTTGCAAGGAAAAATCTGTTTAACTCAGGTTTTTACCATTGCTCCAATCTACTAGACTGTAAACCCTTGAAGTAGACTACTTAACTTTATTGACTTATTCATTATATCCCAAACACCTAGCTTGCTTCATGTTTTAATAAATGTCTTCTGGGTGCTTGGGTGGTGCAGTTGGTTAAGCGTCTGACTCTTGATTTTGGCTCAGGTCATGATCTCAGAGTCATGAGATCAAGCCCTGCGTCGGGCTGTGTGCTCAGCGTGGAGTCTGCTTGTTCCTCTCCCTCCTCCTCGGGCCCTTTGCCTGTTCCCTCTCTCTTTCTCAAATACATAAAATAAATCTTTTAAAAAGATAAAGAAATAAATGTCTTCTAAAGGGTTGAACATGTTTCCATACGTGGTTAAACTTTGTATAATTGGTGTCCTTTTAGCATCTGAAGGAACATTGAACTATCTTTAATTAGCTGAGTATGCAAAGTAGAAGACTCTAGCATATAGGCACTATCCCAGATGTCCAGCTAATATAATGTCCCATACTACTTTATCATAGACTGGAAAGTTACAACTATAGGTCTCTGAGTCCTAGAAGAATCTCTAGGAGATTCCTAGAGAATTTTGTACAACCAGTCTTACTCTAATGGACTGTGTACAAAAAGCATGGATTCTGCTAGTGTAGTACACACACACACACACACACACATCGTAGTAGTAGTAGTAGTAGTAGTAGTCGTCGTCGTCATAGTAATCATTCCAGTATAGCAGGTAGTATGATTAAGGATTATAAAATCCTTCTGTGCTTCACCATAAAAGACAGATATTACTGGGAAACCAAACAGATCAGTGTTTCTCAAGCTTCTTTTATAATGACCAAGAATATTTCATTTTTCCAAAATCAGAGAAAGACTCCACTAAAAAAGAGAATTATAGGCCAATATCTCTGATGAACATGAATGCAAAAATTCTCAGAATATTTCATTTTTTATGACATTGATAAGCGGATTCCATGACCTTCTACTAAGTGGGTCACAGTTTTGAAAAATTTTCTGCAACTGGGACTAAAGAATTCAATATCTTAGAAATGACCCAAATTTTTAGGGTTCAAAGCCAGTGTCTTCTGTGTATTATTTATCTTTGATTCTCTCACTAGAGAAATGGGTTCTTCTGGAATTCTGTTGTAAGTTCTAGTATAAAAGGGCATTGGGATACAAGGCGTTAGCTTCTTTGAAAGACCCTACTTGTACAGAGAGTGTTATCAGCATCAGTAGAGGGGCAAGGGGAAACCCATGCAAAGAAATCCTGTATCTACTCCTGTTTTGTGAAGCCACCTTTTTTTTCTGTTAAATTCTGTATCTTTAAGTAAATGCATTGAGAACATATAACAAGTATATGTATATGGTCTCTTCTGCCAATAGTAACTGAACCTACAGTATTTCAAATAAAACAAAACTTTGGATTTGTACTAGGAATATTTTGTTGGAAATGTTAAGAAGAAATGCAAGTTATAACAATAGAGTTATTTGAGATTACCTCCTAAATGAATGGTGCCAACTTTTAAGTGAATAGTTTCCAAATGGCTAACCACCTTAAATCATCTACAAGTGATTTTAATGATATCCCCAGTATTTTGGTAATGGCAAATATACTCTGTAAAGCAATCATGCTAGCATGGATAATAGTTTCAGTTTCTTTGTGAAGGTAGCTGCTGTCCCAGATAACTTCTTGCATGTCAGCTTCCTCAAAAAGCTTTAATAGGATAGTATCTGCCCTAAACCTGCCAACTCATGGTTTAACAGTTTTAACAGCTGAAGTTACTCAATATGAAGCCGACTACCTCGCTAAACAAGAAAATTTCAATGTCTGAGGGAAGAGTATTATTACATTTCATTCCAATTTTTAAGGATAGCATCCAACTAGACAGCAAGCAATTCTGATGAACCAAAATAAAATTTAAAAGTCACACTAGCCATGTTTCAAGTGGTCAACAGCTATCATGTTATTGATATCAACTTAAAACATGGCTAGTGTGACTTTTAAATTTTAGTTATTTTAATTAAATATAATTATCCTCATGTTATTGATTAATGGCTACTCTATCAGACTATGCTGATTTAGACATTGCTTTTGATACATGGTCTTTGGTTCATCAAAATTGCTTGTTGTCTAGTTGGATGCTATCCTTAAAAATTGGAATATGTAATGAAAAGACTTGGTATTTTTTTAATCTAGCTGAAGGTGTAACCACACAGAGAATAACTAATTAAAGAGACTTTTAAAATGTTATAATTTGACCGTGTATCCCTAGTGGACTACATGCTAAAGACCAAAAGAATTGTTTTCAGTAACTACATTCTTGTGTTGGTGTTGGTATTGTTATTCTGAGATTGTTGTTCTATTGGTTATGTATTGTGTCATAAATCAAATGAGTGATTCTGTGTTAAGGACTGAAAGTGTTAACTGATATTTGGTATAAGAACTGAGTTTTTTTGGCGAGTGAAAAGCAAGAACTGCAGATGTAAAAATTGATATGATATAATAAAAATCCTATAATCCTAAATTTAAGTTGAAAGCATTGACTGACCTTTGTCTTTAAAGGATAAAATACAGGGATGCCTGGGTAGTTCAGTTAGTTAAGCGGCTGCCTTCCGCTCAGGTCATGATCCCCAGGTCGTGGGATCGAGTCCCGCATCGGGCTCCTTGCTCAGCGGGGAACCTGCTTCTCTCTCTCCCTCTGCCTGCTTGTGCTCTCTCTCTCTCTCTCTCTGACAATATAAATAAATAAATAAAATCGTTAAAAATATAAAGGATGAAATACGATTTTTAAAAAATTTTTTTTTTCTATATTCCAGGGACCTATAACCTAACTTCATACACTCACAAGTACAGAACTCTGCTGAGGCTTGCAGTACCCTCATGACGCCAGAGTCTCCATTCTCACTCCCCCCAATTATATGTTCTTGACCCCTTATTATGTCTGATGCCCCTCCCCCTTTTTAAAAAACCTTTCGACCTCCTTCACCTATTTTTTTCCCACCCTCTACCTCCTGCCACTGGCAACCACCAACAGTTCTCTATGAGCTTGGTTTTCTTTTTTTTTTCTTTCTAATTTTTTTAGATTCCACATATAATAGAGAGCATATAGTATTTGTCTTTTTCTTTCTGCACTTAACATAATGCCCTTAAGGTCAATTCATGGAATTGCAAATGGCAAGATTTTATTTTTTTTAATGTATACCACGATCTCTTTATCCATTCATCAACAATGGACACTTAGGTTCTTTCCATATATTGGCTATTGTAAATAATGATGCACTGAACATGGTGGTGCACATATCCTTTCAAATTACTGTTTTTGTTTCCTTTCAGTAAATATCCATAAGTGGAATTGATGGAGCATATTATAGTTACATTTTAAATGTTTTCAAGGAAACTTCATACTGTTTCACACCAATTTATATCCCCACCAACAGTGCACAAAGGGTTGTCTTTCCTCCACATCTTCGCCAACACTTGTTATTTCTTATCTTTTTGATGGTAGCTGTTCTAACAGATGTGAGGTGATATGTCATTATGATTTTGATTTGCATTAACCTGATGATTAATAATGTTGAGTATCTTTTCATGTACCTGTTGGCCATCTGTATGTTTTCTTTGGGAATATGTGTATTCAGATCTTCTACCAGTTTTTAATTGTATTGTTTTGGGGGATTTTTTTTTGCTATTGAGTCATATGAATTTTTTATATATTTTAGATATTAGCCCTTTATCAGATATATGATTTGCAGATATTTTCTTCCATTCGGTAGGTTGCCTTTTTATTTTATTGATGGTTTCCTTTGCTGTTTGGAAATTTTTTAGTTTGATGTAGTCCCACTTATTTTTGTTTTTGTTGCTTTTACTTTTGATGTCAGATTTAAAAAATCATTGCCAAGATCTGTCAAGGGGCTTATCTATGTTTTCTTCTAGGAGTTTTATGGCTTCATTTCTTAAGTTCAAGTTTTTAATCCATTCTGAGTTAATTTTTTGTATGTAATTTTATGTATGGTAAAATAGTGGTCCAGTTTCAGTCTTTTGCATGTGGCTCTTATTTTCCTGACACCATTTATTGAAGAGACTGACCTTTCACCATTGTATATTCTTGCTTCCTTTATTATAAATTATATAACCATGTATGCATGGATTTGTTTCTGAGCTTTTTGTTCTTTTCTTCTGATCTATATGTCTGTTTTTATGCAAATACCATACTGTTTTAATTATTTTGGCTTTGTAATAGAGTTTGAAATCAGAGAGCATGATTCCGTCAGCTTTGTTTTTCTTTTTCAAGGTTGCTTTGGCTACACAGGGTCAACTTTAGTTCTATCTAAATTTTAGGATTGTTTGTTTTTATTTCTAGGAAAATGCCATTAGAATTTTGAAAGGTATGGTATTGAATATGTTGATTGCTTTGGGTAATATAGATATTTTAACAATATTAATTCTTCCAATCCATGAGCACAGAATATCTTTCCATTTGTTTGTGTCTTCTTCAATTTCTTTCCTTAATGTCTTGTGGTTTTCAGTTATACCAATTTTTCACTTTCTTGATTAAATTTATGCATAGGTATTTTATTCTTTTTGATTCAATTGTAAGTGGGATTATTTTCTTAAGTTCTCTTTCTAATAGTTCATTATTACTATTAGCAACACAACAGATTTTTATGTATTCATTTTTGTATCCTTCAAGTTTATTGAATTTATTTATTAGTCCTAACATTTTTTGATGAAGTCTTTAGAGTTTTCTTTTTTAAAAAAGATTTTTATTTATTTATTTGACAGAGAGAGAGAGAGATCACAAGTAGGCAGAGAGGCAGGCAGAGAGAGAAAGAGGGAAGCAGGCTCCCCGCCGAGCAGAGAGCCCGATGTGGGACTCAATCCCAGGACCCTGAGATCATGACCTGAGCCGAAGGCAGAGGCTTTAACCCACTGAGCCACCCAGGCACCCCTAGAGTTTTCTACATATAAAATCATATCATATGAAAACAGATAGTTTTACTTTATCCTTTTCAATTTGGAGGTCTTTTATTTCTTTTTCTTACCTAATTGACCTGGCTAGGACTTTCAATAGTATGCTGAATAAAAGTGGGGAGAGTAGGCACCCTTGTCTTGTTTCTGATCCTAGAAGAAAACCTTTTAGCTTTTTATCGTTGAGTATGATGTTAAGCTGTGAGCTTGTTATATTTGATCTTTATTATGTTGAACTACATTACTTCTACACTTGCTTTGTTAGTTTTTATTATAAATGGATTTTGAATTTTGTCAAATGCTTTTCCACATCTGTTGAGATGATCATATGATTTTTATCCTTTATTTTATTAGTAGGTATATTGCATTTACTGATTTGTAGATGTTGAACTAGCCTTGCATCTCCGGAACAAATCACATTTGATCATGGCGTATTATCCTTTTAATGTATTGTTGGATTTGGTTTGCTAATATTTGGTTTAGGATTTTTGCATCTATGCTCATCATGGATATTGGCCAGTGGTTTTCTTTTCTTGTGGCATCTTTGTCTGGTTTTGTATCAGGGTAATGCTGGTCTCCTAAAATGAGTTTGGAAGGGTTTCCTCCTCTTCTACTTTGTGGAAGAGTTTGAGAAGGATTGGTATTAATTCTTCTTTGAATGTTTGATAAAATTCACCAGTGAAATTTTCTGGTCCTGGACTTCTATGTTTTAAAAAGTTTTTGAATATGGATCCAATTTCCTTACTAGTAATTGGTCTGTTCGTATTTTCTGTTTCATCATGATTTAGTCCTCATAGCTTGTATATTTCTAGAAATGCATCCATTTCTTCTAGGTTGTTCAATTTGTTGGCATATAATTGTTCATAATAGTTTCTTATGATCCTTTGTATTTTTGTGGTATAAGTTGTAACATCTGTTTCATTTCTGATTTTAGTTTTTTGGTATTTTCCCCTTTTTCTTAGTGAGTCCAGATAAAAGTTTGTCAGTCTTGTTTATCTTTTCAAAGAAACTTTCATTGATCTTTTCTATTGTCTTCTTAGTCTCCATTTCTGCTTTAATTTTTGTTACTTCCTTACTTCTACTTTGGGCTTTGTTTGTTCTTGTTTTTATAGTTACTTCAGGTGTAAAGTTACATCGTTTATTTGAGACTTCTTATTTCTTGGGGTAGGCATTTATCACTATGAAATTCCCTCTTAGAACTGCTTTTGCTGCCTCCCATGAATTTTGAAATATTTTCCATTTTCATTTGTCTTAGGGATTTTTTGTTTTGTTTTGTTTTCACTTTTACTTTTAACCCAGTGGATGTCAGAAGCATGTTGTTTAATCTCCATATATTTGTGAAATTTCCACTTTTCTTCATATAATTGATTTCTAGTTTTATATTATTATAGTTAGGAAAGATGCTTGGTATGATTTCTGTCCTCTTAAATTTATTAAGACTTGTTTGTGCCCTAGCATATGAATTCTGGAGAATGTTCTGTGTGCACTTGAGAAGAATGTATATTCTATTGATTTTGGTAGGAATGTTTTGTTTAAATATGTTAAGTCCATCTGATCTAACTTGTTGTTTAAGGTCAATGTTTCCTTATTGATTTTCTGTCCAGATGTTTTATCCTTTTTAATACCCTGTTTAAGTGGGGTATTAAAGTCCTAAAAATTATTGTATTGCTCTCTATTTATTCCTTAGGTCTGTTAATATTTGCTTATATATTTAGGCCCTCCTATGTTACATGCACAATATAAGTGTTATATCCTATTGTGGATTGACCTCTTTATCATTATGTAATGCTCTTCTTTGTCTCTTATTACAGTCCTTGTTTTCTTTTTTTAAAGATTTTATTTATTTATTTGACAGAGAGGGGAGAGATCACAAGTAGGCAGAGAGGCAGGCAGAGAGAGAGGGGGAAGCAGGCTCCCTGCTGAGCAGAGAGCCCGATGTGGGGCTTGATCCCAGGACCCTGAGATCATGACCTGAGCCGAAGGCAGAGGCTTTAACTCACTGAGCCATCCAGGCGCCCCTACAGTCCTTGTTTTAAAGTCAGTTTTGACTGATATATATATATATTACCTCAGCTTTCTCTTGGTTTCTATTTGTGTGGAATACCTTTTCATCCCCTTACTTTCAGTTCATATGTTTCCTCGAATCTAAAGTGAGTCTCTAATAGGCAGCATACAAATTGGGTCTTGTTTTATTTATCCATTTAGCCACATAATGAAACAAAATTATTTTTAATGAATTATTTTCTTTGAATTGTAGAATCTAAAATGTGACTGCCTACTATTTTTCTTTTGGGGTAACATTGTGATAAGTTAGAATTAATACTATTTAGTTAGATTATCTTGACCCTCTAAACAAGTTACTCTTAGGTATATAAAGAAATATATTTTTACAAATATGAATGACTTTTTTCTTTGTTTAGAATAGTGAGATATTTTAGTAGCATTTAAACTCATATCTTCTCCAGTGTTTCCAGGAGTACCTATGATTTCTATGCTGGAGTTTTAAAATATTGTTTTAATATTCCCTGTGATCATTTTGAAATAAATTTGATAGAATATTGACTCTAATATTGGGATTTTACAATTTAGCGGTTATAACGTTGCTATTTTCTTGCCATATCTTTGTTTTCTTTTTTAATATGACCCACTAATTTAAGGTACATAATGAATGTACATTTTCACTTATTCAACAAATATTTAATAAACAAATGTTTTGGGCAAGGTACCCTACTAAGACTGTATTAGAACTGTAAGATATTGCAAACCTGATTTCTGCTCCCATAATCTTACAGATCTGCTCCCATAAACTTTCAGATTGCAAGTTCATAATTATAATACAGGATAAAATATGATAAGCACAATAACTTAGGCTGTGATAAAATTCTTGTAAAGGATTGTGAATTTCAGAGCTTTGATTTCTCAAAATTGTCAATAGTTACAGTACTGAGGATTTGAGATGATTGACTTTCAGCTTGGGTAATCAGGTAAACCTCCATGGAGTGTTATTTTCACCTGGGACTTGAAAAACTGGAAGAATTTGATATGTGGGTATTGAGCAAAGGGTGAAAAACATTGTAGAGAGGAGAATACAACTAGAACTAAAGAAAGGATTTGGAAAAGTGTGATGCAAAAATCAGGTGATAATTACATCTGGGTTTGATTGGGTAATATTAGGAAGGAAATTTTGAGGAGTGAAAAAGTTTAGAAGGTAAGCCTAAGTAGTTTGGGTTCAGTTTTTTTGTTAGTATGGTATAGGAAAAGGGTGGACAGTGAGTATGTCATGTGCTATGCCATCACAATGCATTTTTCCCCCCAGAAGATTGTTTTGTAGGGAGAGAAGAGCCACTTTCCTCTTTCCAAGAGGAAAAATGATGAAAGAATCAGGATAGTGATAGTAGTAATCTCTAGTATCAGATGGCTATGATATTAGATGATAGAGATTTTTAAATTCTATTATGGAATGTGAGAAGTCTTACAGTAATATGGTTACTGAAAATTTAAATATAATTTGAGTGGGGCACCTGGTAGCTCAGTCGGTTAAGTGTCCAGCTCTTGATATCAGCTCAGGTCTTAATTTCAGGGTTGTGAGATTGAGCCCCATATTGGGCTCCATGCTGGGTGTAGAGCCTACTTTTAAAAAAGTAATAATAAAAAATAGTAATAACTATAATTTCAGATCTCTAAAATGCTATAAACTTTAACAGAGTTTATTCAGTAGTCACCATCTATAGAGTTAATTTTCTCCCAACCACTAGTGTACAGGTGACCCTTGAACATGTTGAAACTGCCTAGTTCCTTTTATGTGCAGATTCTTTTTTCAGTAAATATATTGGGAAAAAATTTTGAGATTTGCAACAATTTGAAGAATTCACAGATGTACTACATAGCTTAGAAATATCAAAAAAATTAAGAAAAAGATATGTCGGGGGAGCTGGGTGGCTCAGTAGTTAAGTGTCTTTCTTCATCTCAGGTCATGATCCCAGGGTCCTGGGATCAAGTCCTACATTGGGCTCCTTGCTCTGCGGGAAGCCTTCTCCACTTGCCTGCTTCTGCTCCCTCTCTCACTGTCTCTCTGTCAAATAAATGAATAAAATCTCAAAAGAAAAAAGAAAAAGAAAAAAATAGAACTTTCAGGGGGCAAGTTCTGGTTTAAAAAAAAGAAAAAGTATGTCATGAATGCATAAAATGTTAAGTAGATACTAGTCTATTTCATCACTTACTAGCACAAAATACACAAAAATCTGCTATAAAAAGTTAAAATTTATCATAACTTACACACAGACTATTCATGGCACCATTCACAGCTAAGAGAAATGTAAACAAACATAAAGATACAGTATTAAATTATAACTGTGTGAAATTAACTGTGGTACATATTGTACTATTGTAGTGGTTTTGTACACACCTCCCACTGCTATCACAGCGAGCTCAAGTTTTGCAAGTATCTGTAAAACGCTGAGTGATGCTAATCATCTCTGCACGAGCAGTTCATCTCTCTAGTAAATTGCATATTGCTGTAAAAAGTGATCTCTCCTGGTTCTTGCATACTTTTCATATTGTTTAATGCAATACCGTAAATCTTAAATAACACCTTGGGACCCATACAAAGTGCCCCTATTGGATGGTGGAAGTGCTCCCAAGAAGCAGAGAAAAGTACTATTATAAGAAAAAATTGATCTGCTTGATATGTACTGCAGGTTGAGGTCTGCAGCAATAGCTGACTGCAATTTCAAGATAAATGAATCTAACATAAGGACCATTGTAAAAAAAGAAAAAGAAAAAGAAATTCATGAAGTAAGTGGTCACTGCAGCTACACCTGCAGGCATGAAAACCTTGTGCTTTATGTGAACTATCTTTTTATCTTGTACTGAAAATGCAGCTTTATGCACGTGCAGGATTGCTATAAGTAAAGCCTACCTATATACCTATCGACTCCAATAAGATTTGAGAAAGAGCAAAATCATTAGATAATCTGGCATAGTGTTCTAATTACTTAAGACTGCTTTTTACTTCTTTTATAACGGGGACTCTTCTATGATATGGGCACTGAAACTAAAGCGAATGGTGGAAGGATTGATACTGTGCAGAAATGGTCCTAGAGAAATTAAAGGCAAAAAAGTCAGAAATTGTAATATACGGTATTTCTATAAAGTTACACCAAGTGTGCCTGCCTCTTCTCCCTCCCTTTCTACCTTCTCTGACTCTTCCACCTTTGCCTCCCATGAGACAGCAAGACCAAGCCCTCCCCCTTCCTCCTCCTTCTCAGCCTATAATGTGAAGACAAGGATGGAGACCTGTATGGTGATCCACTTCCACTTAATGAATAGTAAATAATCATCATGCTGTACATTGAATAAACTTATCTGTGTGGGTGTCATGTGAAAATCTAATAACTGTACAGCAAGAACTGAATAAGATGTTTTTGTGTCATTATCATCAGTAGCCCCTAAGTTTTCATCCTGTAGAAGAGAGTATGTAAGACTTGTGTGGAAGTGGATAGCCTATACTTAACATAAGCATGAGGTGAATGATATTTAATATAAAGTCAGTGTATTGGTTTTCTTACTGTTTCGTAACTTTGCTTTGGAAGAATTATATTACCGTACAGTATGCCTCTCATAACTGGAGAAACTATGTATCAGCCTATAACAATTTATTCATTAGTGTATAGGCTTGGTTACTGTGAAGCAATTGCAACCGTTATACTAGGCTATCATAAAGCAATCATACTGCTACATTTTCATTATCAGTGCATGAATACCTGTAAATAAACATGAATTTCTTTTTTATCTTTACATATCGTATCTAGTATCTATTAATGATACATATAACATCAACATTGTTTTTTTAATCATATATGATTTTTATAGCATTTTCTTTTCTCTAGCTTACTTTATTGTAAGAATACAGTATATCCTACATATATAAGATGGGTGTTAACTGTATGTTATCAGTACGGCTTTCAGTTAACAGTACGGTTTTAGAAGTTAAGCTTTTCAGGAGTCAAAATTTAAGCAGATTTTGCACTGCACTGCACTCCACTGGTTGGAGGGTGTTAGCACTCCAACCATTGCATTTTTCAAGGTCAACTATACTTACATGCTTGCTTTCTAGAAGACAGGGACATGTTCAAGTTTTAGAAAGCATTAAACATCAAAATACACATGATTGCTTATATTTGGGATTTGTTTGTTTACATTTGGGATTTTTGAAATCACCTTATTTAAACCTGTCTATAAATATGTTTTGTAAGCATATTGCTTATATTTATATATTTTAAGCCTAGTTATTGATATGAATATCCAACTAAAGGAGAGGAAAGCATGGTATTAGTGACTGTTGGTGGGAGTAGGCTAAATTTTTGTGAGTTTGTTTTTAAAATTATTTTTAGGGTTAATAGGACTCCGAGACATGTTACACAGATATAAGTTGTATAAACTTAATAGCAGCCATAAATAGATTCCTGTAAACTTGTGGGTTTTTTTAAATAGATCATTATAACAAGTCATGGAAAAGCCATTTTTTGAAAACTCTTCATGCATTCTAAGGAAGGGCAATAATTTCAGAAAGCATAGGTGCATTTTTTTTCCCCGATCATGCCTTCATTTATAATAAACCTCTGAGAAAGTGGAATCTGATCACGCATGCATACTAGAACTCTAGAGGTTAAGACTAGGCTAACCAAAGTTCTTTTTAGTGTGATAAATGTGATTTGCTTCATTTGTCTCATAGCCTTTGTGACAAGGATTGTTAATATTAACTTAAAATTCCTAAAGGTATATTTCTGTCCTTACCAGTCTTGCAGGAATTAACCTGCAATAAGACTCTAATACTAAGATTTGGTTTAGGTTAGATGGGCCACACCCACCCTAGTAAATTCCTAGGATATTGGGTAGATTCTATTGCTATTTTGGACTTGTGTGGTATAAAATTTTATATAAAATAAGTGGACATTCTCTAAGTCTTGAATTGAAAAGTGTACCAAGGGGAGATCTGATTAACTTACATGTTTCATGTAGGTATGTTTCATGGATGGATTTTGGATGTATGTATTTTATGGATTTGATCCAGATTTTTTCAGTTATAAGTAAAATCAGTGTTCACAAAAGAAATCAAAGCATGGGTTTTGCTATGTTCTGTTGGATCCTAACAATAAAATTTTGCCATAAATTTAGGAAAAAATAATAATATAATAAAATATGGTCAGAAGCAAGATATATCTTTCCAAGAACCAAAGCTTTTGACATAGATCAAAAAGAAGGAATAGGAAAAAAACCCAATACAATATAATTATAAATTTCAACTTTCTGGAAAAATGTTTTTGTGGTGTCTTCCCAATAGGGAATTCTTAAAATTTGAATTTGTTTGGTGAAAGCAGTATACGTAGTTAAAATAGTGTCTATTTTTAACTAGATCTTAATTTTTCTATGAGTATATCCAGTTTGGAGTTTGCTCAGTTTCTTGAATCTAATGAGTTTTGTCTTTCATCAAAAATGGAAAGTTTTCAGGGTACCTGAGTGGCTCAGTCGGTTAAGTGTCTGCCTTTGACTCAGGTCATGATCTCAGGGTCTTGAGATCGAGCCCCCTCATCAGGCTCCCTGCTCAGTGGGGAGTCTGCTTCTCCCTCTCCCTTTCACCCTCCCCCTTCATTCACATGTGCATGGTCTCTCTCTCTCTCTCAAAGAAATAGATAAAATGTTTTTGAAAAGCCGGGGGAGTAAGTTTTCAGGTATTATTATTTCTTCCAAGTAATTTTTCAGCATCCATCTTACGTTTCCTTCTGTGGCTCCAGTGACACAACTATTAGACCTTTCATTGCTGTCCCACATGTCCCTGAGGTTTCATTATTTGTTTTTAATGGTTATTCTCTCTGTTGTTCAGCTTGGGTAATTTCTGTTGATCTATCTTGAAGTTCATTAATTCTTTTCTATATTATCTGGATTCTACTATGTCCATCCAGTGAGTTTTTAACTTTTGTTACTGCATTTTTTAATTTTAAAATTTCCATTGGTTCTTTATATCTTCTCTTTCAATATTGAGTCTCTTTTCCCACTTGTTTCAGGCCTGTTCATTATAACTTGTCCAATAATCAGCAACTTATTTACACCATATAACAGGCATGTAGAAATAAGAATTTATCTATGGTTAAGTACAGTATTATTATTAATGAATAATATAGCTGAAAGGAAATTAGTTTAATGACTTGATCTAGAATCTTGCATTTGGTTAGTGAACAATTAATTGATAGCCAATGACATTAATATAGCAGTTTTCAAAATACATGTTGTTCTTTATGAAATAATTTTTTTAACATCCTTTGTAATTTTGGGCTCTTGGTTAATGGTTAATGGTTAATGGTTAATGTCAAGTTTGTGCCTAATTCATCTCTTTTGAACCATCCAGAGCAAATAACTGTTAAGTCATCTTCCTAAAGTACCCTCAAGGACAAATTTGCATCTGTAAAATTGCTTAATATGTTCTTGATCAAGGATTTTTTCTACACAGGAAATAAAATTTAAGATTATGCTTGACACTTGAAATATGTGAGAGTTAGGGGTGCCAACCCCCTATGCAGTTGAAAATCTGTGTATGAGTTTTGATTCCCTAGAAACTTAACTAGTAGCCTACCATTGACTAGAAGCCTTACTAAGAACATAAACAGTCGATTAACACATATTTTGTGTTTGTATTATGTACTGTATTCATAGAGTAAGAGAAAAGAAAATATGATTAAGAAAATCATAAGGAAGAGAAAACACATTTAAAGTACTGTACTATATGTAGGGGTGCCTCTGAGTGGCTCAGTTGGTTAAGGGTCTTACTCTTGATTTCAGTTCAGGGCGTGATCTCGAGGTCAGGGGGTCACAACCTGCATCCAGCTCCATGCTCAGTATGGAGTCTGCGTTAGATTCTTTCTCCCTCCACTGTGTCCCTTAATGCGGGGCTCAATCTCACCCTGAGATCATGATCTGAGCTAAAATCAAGAGTCAGACATTTAACTGACTGAGCCACCCAGGTGCCCCCATACTTTTTAAAAACAAAATCAGATCATACTTTATGTTATATATGTTGCCTTTTTCATTTAGCATTGTACCATGAATGTTTTCTTGCGTTAAATAGTATTAGAAAATGAGATTTTTAGTGGTTATATGTTATCCACTTTAATAACCATTTCAGTTTATTTTGTTGGGAGTAGAGAAATTCTTCCCAGATTTTGATGGTTTGTCGGCCCTCTTGATTTTTTTTATGTCATATTTTCTTTTTCTGGGTTTTTATAGGAATTTTAGAGGGAAAAGAAAGAGGCTAAATAAGAGACTATTTGTTAGTATATGTGCTGCTGAAGTGAGCAGAGACTATTTTTAGGTGCTTTTTAAAGTTTTTATTTCTTTACTTTTAAGTGTTATTTTTTTTTTTTTTAAGTTTAGTTTCTTTAGTAATCTCTCTACCCAATATGAGGTTCCAACTCCTGACTCTGAGATCACAAGTCACAGGCTCTTCTGACTGAGCCAGCTAGGTGCCTTTAAGTGTGTGTGTGTGTGTGTGTGTGTGTTTTAAAGCCAGGAGTTCTTAAGACCCCAATTCTCATTCTTCGTTCTTCTTATTTTTGGCCTAAAATTTTCTGGTTTTTTTTTTAAATATAATTTTTTTTAAAGATTTTATTTATTTGACAGAGAGAGACACAGCAAGGGAGGGCACACAAGGTGGAGTGGCACCCCAATATGGCTTATTTTTTGTTACATTGTAATTGTTCACAGTGCCTCATCTGTTTCTTCTCTTTTTTCTTTTTTTTTCCAAATACATTTATTTTATGTTTTCAGTGTTACAAGATTAATTGTTCATGCACCACAGCCAAGCCCCATGCAATACGTGCCCTCCTCAATACCCACCACCAGGCTCGCCCAACCACCCCACCCCTTCCCCTCCAAAACCCTCAATTTGTTGCTCAGAGTCCACAGTCTCTCATGGTTCATTGCCCCCTCCGATTTCTCCCCATTCATCCTTCCCTTCCTTCTCACAATGCCCTCCATATTTCTCCTTATGTTCCACATGTAAGTGAGACCATAAGATAATTGACTCTCTCCGCTTGACTTATTTCACTCCGCATCATCCCTTCCAGTCCTGTCCATGTTGATACAAAAGTTGGATATTCGTCCTTTCTGATATGGGCGTAATATTCCATTGTATGTATGTACCATATCTTCTTTATCCATTCATCTATTGAAGGGCATTTTAGTTCTTTCCACAGTTTGGCGATTGTGGCCATTGCGGCTATGAACATTGGGGTACATGTGGACCTTCTTTGTACTGCATCTGCTTCTTTGGGGTAAATACCGAGTAGTGCAATTGCAGGGTCATAGGGTAGCTCTATTTTTAATTTCTTGAGCAATCTACACACTGTTTTCCAAAGTGGCTGCAACAAATTGCATCCCCAGCAACAGTGGAAGAGGGTTCCCCTTTCTCCATATCCTCTCCAGCATTTGTTGTTTACTGTCTTGTTGATTTTGGCCATTCTAACTGGTGTAAGGGGATATCTCAGTATGGTTTTGATTTTAATCTCCCTGAGGACTAAAGATGATGGATCAGTGGAACACAATAGAGAGCCCAGATATGGACCCACAACTCTTATCTTTTTTCTTAAAGGATTAGGGGCATCTGGGCGGCTCAGTCGTTAGGCATCTGCCGTTGGCTCAGGGTCCTGGGATCGAGCCCCAAAGGCTTCCCTGCTGGGCGGGAAGCCTGCTTCTCCCTCTCCTATTCCCCTTGCTTGTGTGCCCTCCCTTGCTGTGTCTCTCTGTCAAGTAAATAAAATAAATAAAATCTTAAAAAAAAAATAAAAAAATATAGTTTCCACACTTAACATGTTCCTTAGTAATTCAGGTTATAATAAAATTTCTTAAATACCAAGTGTGAGGTCAGACTTTTGTTCCTGACACTTAATACCTTCGTTTACGGCAAGTTATTTAATTTTTCTATGTCTGTGTTTCCTCATCTGAAAATTATTATTATTAATGATGACAATAATACATTTAGAGTTTATTTGGTATAATTAAAATAATGAAGAGAAAATACTTAACATAGTACCTGATATAAATGTTAGGCTCTCAATAAATAATATGCGGTGGATGAAGTTTTAAATAGGGTTATAAGTGGTGATGATAATGTCAGTAATAGTAGAAATGAATATGATAATATGTCTCAGTTTTTTCCACACTGATGTTCTGAGTTAATTTACTTGTTATTTAATCTGACTACTCATTTTTTCTAAACTCTGTTTCTTTTTACTAGTTTTCCCTATCTTGTATTCATGGTGCTTTTGGTCCTTTGTACAACTTTGAGCCTATTCCTTTTGACTGTGTGTTTTCCAATATATCTATTATCAATTTTATTTTGCCTACCATAGATTAAAAATTTCTAAAATTGTTTCACTGAAAATTTGGTGAATGTGTTTTTGAGTATTTCAGATTATTAAATATATAAACAAAAATTCAAAAGGGTAAATAATAGGATCAGCATTTAAATATCTCCCTCATCCCATTTTTTCACTCCAAATTAGTTTTGCACTTAACTAATTCTTTCTAGAGTTTAATGATAAGAATGTCAAGGAAAACAATCATGAAAATGAAAATGTCTCTGTAATTTCCCCTTATGTTTTATGTTTCGCTCATTCACCAAAAAAATATTGAGCATACATTATGTACGAGGCTAAAGAATATAGATGGAGGAACTTTGTGGAGCCTTTCAATGATTTAATAGTTTATCTTAAATATAATTGCAATGTTTATTGAAAAGTTTAAGCAAGGAAGTGCCATTATCTAATTTATATTTTTAACAAAGTTTATTCTGTGAAAATGGATTTTAGCAGCAAGGATTGGGGTACTGTGACAAGTTTGTTTCTAGAGGAAAACTTTTAGTGACAAGGATCAGGGTTGTATTATGGAGATGGAAAAATGTAGATCAACATAAAATTATGGTAAAAGTGGAGAAGACTTGGCAATAGACTGGATTAGGGGGTCAAGAGGATAAACCTGTACGTGCTCATCCCCCTTTATGAGATGTGAATTCCATACTTTGCATACAGGGTTTGTCTCCTGACTTGCCTCATGCATTAAAGATACCATTGTCTAAATTTTCCATCTAATTTGTTTGCATTCCCCCAGTCAGGTTGTTGCCAACTTTTATTATAAAATTCTCTTTACCTCCTGGTTGATTTCCATATTCTTTTTTTTTTTTAAGATTTTATTTATTTATTTATTTGACAGAGAGAGAGAGAGAGAGATCCCAAGTAGGCAGAGAGGCAGGCGGAGAAAGAGGGGAAAGCAGGCTCCCTGCTGAGCAGAGCGCCCAATGCGGGGGCTCGATTCCAGGACCCTGAGATCATGACCTGAGCCAACGCAGAGGCTTTAACCCACTGAGCCACCCAGGCGCCCTGATTTCTGTATTCTTTTTATAGTCTGTCTTTCTGCTTACTTGATTAGATTTTGCTTAACTTTCATGCATTGTTGTGGCGGTGGGATTCCAGCACTAAAGTCATACTAATGATGGCCCAGACTGCACTGAGTGATGTTATGAAGGGCAGGTTAAAAAAAATGGAAACCATAAAAATAGACAATTTTATGTTAACAATCTTAGTTTAAAATGAGAGTCGAAAATATAAAGTGGCAAAATAGGGATGAGTGGTCAAAGGAGAGTTTTTTGTTGTTTTTAAAGATGGAAGATAACTGAGAAGAATCCAGTAGAGTAGGGATATAGAAAAGAGAGAATGATCAGTGGGGTA
The DNA here is from genome assembly GCA_028533885.1 of Nasua narica. Lineage (NCBI taxonomy): Eukaryota > Metazoa > Chordata > Mammalia > Carnivora > Procyonidae > Nasua > Nasua narica. The sequence continues at coordinate 109,857,592 of CM052810.1, read as the reverse complement.
AATTTCCTGACAAGCTGCAAAAAGATGATAATTCGTTTAAGAGAATGGAGGAAGTCCACCTCCTCCATTTTAACAGACTGGAAGGAAAGGATGAGTCATTAGGTTTTAAATTTTCTAAAAGGAAGAAATTGTTTTACTATAATATTATAAATCCATCACTTAGTTGCCCTCAACCTCCAACTGATAGGTTACTAATTAATGTCAATAGAGCTGAACATTCTATTCAATAGTTACCTTATTTTGTTCTTATTCATTTTGCTTTTCTCTTTTAAACAAATGAAGATAGAAAAGAGAGAAGAGAGAACTGAGTATCCAGGGGGATATTGAAAAGGAGATAGTAGATAATAAGATGTGTCACTTACAACTTCCCCAAGTAGGGGAATTTGCGTCAGGGTTGGGGTATTTGGGGTGCAGAATTAGGAGGAAGTTCTTCATAGGGGAGTAAGATCTAATTTGAAGTCACATTGTGCAATGGCTTGAAGTTAGGATTTAAAGACCAATCGAGTGAAAATGCCTCCTATTTCCACTTGGGAACTTGGATTTTGAAGTCACAACAAATAGGATTGGACTGATGGCTATGTTATTAAGAAGTGATATGAGACAGAGATTCATTAGATCAGTGGTTTGAAAACTTTTTTTTTTAAGGCGATGGGATCCTTTTTTCAAACAAAATCTCATGTGGACTCTCAATATACAAAACAGATAAAAGAGGAACTCGGATGGAAGCTAGTAGCATATGGACTAGAGCCATACCCTCCACTTCTTCCTCTCCTTGCCTTCTTCCAAGGTGCTTAAAAATACCTGAGACTCTGCAGAACATTTTTAAACTCAAAAGAAGACAAAAACAGTTCACTCTTTTCTTTCAGCCCTCCACACCCCAATCTCTGGCAATCACCAGTCTGTTCTCTGTATCTATATGCTTGGTTTTTTCTTATTTTTTTTCCAATTTTTTTTATATACACACATAAGAGAGATCATATGGTGTTTATTTTTTTCTGACTTCACTTCATATAATGCCCTTGAGGTCCATTCATGTTGTCATAAAGAGCAAGATTTCATTCTTTTTTATGGCTGAGGAATATTCCATTATACATATATACCACAATTTCTTTATTCATTCATCCATTGAGGGATACTGAAGTTGTTTCTATACCTTGGCTATTGAAAATAACATTGCTGTGAACATGGGTGTGCCTATTATCTTTTTGAGTTAGTGTTTTCATTTTGATAAATCCCCAGAAATGGAATTATTAGATCGTTATTTTTAATTTTTTGAGGAACTTCCATACTGTTTCCTGAGTAGCTGCACCAATTTACATCACCACGAATTGTGCACAAGTGTTCTCTTTTCTCCATTCCCTTGCTAATATTTGTTATTTCTTGTCTTTTGGATAATAGCCATTCTAACAGGTGTGAGGTGTTATCTCATTGTGTTTAATTTGCATCACCCTGGTGATTAATGATATTGGACATTTCATGTACCACCAGAGCCAGGTGATGAAGGGATGTTCCCTGGGTGACAGCTACAAAAACCAGGGCACCAGACATAAAAACTAGGATAACAGATGTGCATAAAACTCTCTAGGAGACCTAGTACTAGGACTCTGGAATGTGACAAATAGTGAGCTCTAAGATAGTACCCAGCCTTCAAGTTCTCTGGAAGATTACATTACTGTCAGCCGTTCAATGTAAGTTTAATTAATAGACCCCTCAGGTTGAATTCATGATGGTTAGCTAATAAACCTCCCTCACAGAAAGATCAACCTCTTGCTGGAGATGGTAGCTATTTAAGAACCCTTTCTCTGCTTGCTGCAATCCTGTCGATCCATGAGTGTAAGCCCCACTGCCCACCAGAGACAGGTGATATTAGAGCTCTTCCCTGGAAGCAGTCATAAAAATTGGTGTTTTACATAGAGGAATGATTATTACAGTGTGGGACCAGGAAAACAATCTCCCCTGGCCTCCACAGGTAGGCAGTCAAGAGGTATTCCCTAGGCAGTAGCCCTCAAAATTGGGGCACTAGTTGCATGTAAAAGCTTCTTTCTGGAAGATACGTTGCTCTGGAGCACAGCAAAGAAGTAAGTGTGAAGATGACATCTGCCAGTCTCCATCACTGGGGAGTGTTCCAGCAGGCTCCTGGATGTGTGTGTTAAATTAGATGCAGCTCCCTTATGCCGATGCTTTAACGCAAGTAGGTCTGGGTGTGGTTGGCTCCCTCTGAACTGGGTGCCGGGGTGGTTGAATCTGAGTGTGAGTCCTTTATGAGCAGTTTCTCGGGTCACATAGTCTTGTAGGTCTTGGGATACACACCTTGTTGGTTCTTAAAGTTAGTTGTTGTGGGGGCTCCTTTCTCAAGTATGTGTCACAAAAGTTGGGGTGCCCGGCGTGGGGCTCAAACCATTTGCTCCTCAGGGAGAACTTCTGGGTTTTGAGTTCCTTCCTGGTTGTGGGTCCCCGTGCCAGGAGTGGAGTTTTATAGCCATATTGTGTCTCAGCTTCTTGCCTGCTTTGATGTGGTTTTCTTGTTTGCCTGATATCTAGTCATCACTGAGCCAGACGTTAGGGTTTTTCTGAGAGGAAATTGTTTCATGGGTCGCTGTAGACTCAGTGTGTCTGTGGGAGGAGGTGGATTCAGGATCCCTTTGCATCACAATCTTGAACTGGAACTCCCTGTAGAACATATTGAAAGGTAATTTTCAGCAGTAACAAATCTTTAGAAGTCCTTCCTTTTTTTTTATTAATTTAAATGTCTTTGATACTAGCACGTGGTAGCAAGTGGTAGAAAAGATGTATGGAGAAAAATAATTCACCTATCCTAGATGCCAATTCCCTAGTCCCTTTACCTAGGAGTAAAGAGTTACCAGTTTCTTTCCTTTCTTTGTTTTTGTTTGGTTGTTTGTTTCTCTCTTTCTCAAGAGAGAAAGTGTATGCGAGAGAGCCGTGAGTGAAGGGAGGGGCAGAGAGAGAGAGAGAATCCCAATAGACTCCGTGCTGAGCCAGAGCCCCCTGCGGGACTCAATCACAGAATCCTGATATCATGACCTGAGCTGAAACCAAGAGTCCAGTGCTCAACTGACTGAGCCACCCATGTGCCCCCAGTTACTAGTTTCTTAAAAATTTTCTAGAAGTATTCTACATATACAAGCATAAGAATATATACTCTTTTTTTCTTCATCACACATGAGATCATGCTATTTTTATTCCTCCCCAGTTTACTTTTTTCATTTAATTAGATAATCTACGATAGGTCTACCTCATTCTTTTAAAATAGGTGCATGGTATTCTGTTAAAGGGATGTACCAAAATTTAACAATTCCTAATCAGTGGAATTTTTGTTTTTAAAAGTCATTTACCAGGGTGCCTGGGTAGCTCAGCTGGTTGAGAATCTGATTCTTGATTTCATCTTGGGTCATGATCTCAGGGTTGTGGGATCAAGCCCCATGTCAGACTCCATTGTTGCTTGGGATCCTCTCTATCCCTCTTCCTCTGCCCCTCCCCACTTCTCTCTCTTTCTCTCTTAAATAAATCCTTTTTAAAAAAGTCATTTATAATGAATATGTTGTAATAAATATCCTTTACATATATCTTTACCCATATGTGTGAATATACTTCTTGGATAAACTGAAGATTTTGAATGAGAGTGATAATATTAGAAAGACAAACCTAATGTTAGGATTACCAGGACAAAAATATTTTTGCATGATATTCACAAACTCTTACCCTCATTTTGTTCTTTAAGAAGTATGTTTTTCCTGTTAGGTTAGCTCTGTTTTTTCCCTATCGAAAGGGAGTTTTTATTCTAGTTCATCAGACTATAGTACTTGGCATCTTTCTTTCTTCAACTTCTGAGTGTATGTAGATATCTTGCATAAAGTAACATGACTTCTGTTTGTAACCCTGCTTTATTTTTCTCAATCTCTTATTCATCAGCCTCACTTTCCAGAAATATCTTAGAATTTCCAGTTAATTTGAGTTGTTTTTCCTAGTTAAGCAAAGACTTTAGGTCTTTTATGGTCTTTTAGGTCTTTTCATATTTTGGGACTTTGTAGATTAAAGAAGGAACAATTAACTAGAAATTGCCTCTCTTTTTATTCTTATAACTTTTGTATCCTTGTTAGAAATTTCTAATCGTAGTCAATATTTAAATTTATATACTCTACTTACAGTTTAGTTGATGCATACATGTTAAATTTTGTTCAAATTTTCTATAATATTCTTTTATAACTTAGGATAGCCTCTTTCTCACAGAAGTCTCATTGCAAAGGAATATTTAATCCTTTTGGATAGATATTTACTGAACAGTATGAAAATCAGTGCTCTACTCTTGGATAATTTTCTTATCAAGTCTCTTGAAGTATAAGTAAGACAAGTAAATCTCTAAAAGACTTAGCAGAAATGTATAATTTAGCATGATACACATTTGGAGATAGAATCAGGGCAATGAAAGGAAGGATAAGAAAAAAGGGGAATTAAACTGTTAAATATTTTAAAGATTTATTTATTCATTTTAGAAAGTAGGGGAGCAGAGGGCGCCTGGGTGGCTCAGTTGGTTAAGCAACTGCCTTCGGCTCAGGTCATGATCCTGGAGTCCCGGGATCGAGTCCCACATCGGGCTCCCAGCTCCATGGGGAGTCCGCAAAAAAAAAAAAAAAAAAGAAAGTAGGGGGGCAGAGGTAGAGGGAGAGAGAGAATCTCAACCAGACTCTCCGCTGAGTGCCAGGGCTCCATCTCCTGACCCTCAGATCATGACCTGAGCTGAAATCAAGAGTCAGACACTTAACCAACTAAGCCACCCAGTCACCCCAAATTGTTAAATATTGTAATGCAATGTGAAGGTTTTGGTTTGTTTTTTACCATCAAGTTGGTAAAACTCTGATAATGACTTAAGGGTTAGTTTAGTTCAAACCTATCATTTTTCAGATAAGGAAACTAGTATTTAGGGTGTCTGCGACTTGTTCTAGATCAAAGGCTGCAGCTCAGAGCACCTGATTGCCAGCCCACTCTTGTTTGGGGATGTAGTTGTTACTCTTTACAGTGGTAGTTAAAATGTGTGAAGCTTCAAAGAAAATTGATTCATTTTATATATTCATATTTTAAATCACAATATACTATACTTAATGACTCAAAATAACTATTTTTGAAAACGTAGGTAAATAAAAGTTTTTAAATAGAATGATTTTCCTTCAAACATATTATATAATTTTGTTTGTTGTCTAATAAGGTATTTTTGCTTTATCTCCTATTTCACAAAATCCCTTACCAGAAAAGTGTTTGTGTTTCTTGGCTTTTTTGTTTAGCTACTTAAAATCTTGAAATATTATTTGTCCAAATGTTCACTTGCCTGGAAGTTATCTAAAGAAATAGTTTTATAAAAGTCGTCAGACCTTTTAGAAAATAGTGGACTTGTAAATCTACTGTTACTGGTACTATTATACCAAAAGAAGCAGCATAGTGACTACCTCTTGATCTTTATTATTCTTGATTATTGTTTTTCACTTGAGTTTACCTTGCAAGGAAAAGTCGAGTTTCACCAAACCTATCCTTGTGCTTTGAATTCCCACGGAGAACTTTTGGTATGGTTGGCAAAGTTAAAGACAGAACACCTTCTAGAAGAAATTATCTAAGTCTGTTTTTTTTTTTAATATTTTACTTAACTATTTGATAGAAAAAGCACAAGTGGAGAGGCAGCAGGCAGAGGGATAGGAAGAAGCAGGCTCCTTGCTGAGCAGGGAGCCCAATGTGGGGCTCGATCCCGGGATCCCAAGATCACGACCTGAGCCAAAGGCAAGATGCCTAACTGATTGAGCCACCCAGGCACCCCTCTAAGTCTGTTTTTATGTTTCATGCAACTAACACAAAGGGCAGCCGATCACGTTTGTATTTCTTAGCCCACGTGTCTTGCCCTTCCTTAATAGCACCTGTTCAGGCTTACACCTGGCAGCTGTCAGCATTCATAAACTCTGTGATTACACAAAAGGGAAGTTTGCCATGCCTGAATTTGAACAGTGTTATCATTAACAACTGATCATTGAATCTTTTTGGAATGAGTATAGAAAATCATCATGCAGAAAAGTTGTTTGTGGTAATTCTGATTTTTGTCTATTCTTAGAATTGTTATTGGTGAATATCATCCTAGTAAAATATTAAATTCATGTTATCCAGTATGAGCAAATATTCTGATATATGTTAATGACATATCATACATTATCAGTTTTAAACAATTAGGACAAAATGTAAAATAATAGACTAGAGTTAGACTGACACAAATGATAGGTTGAATATAATGATAATATCATTTATCACAATGTCAAATCAGCTTGAATCATCTTATGATAACAATTATATAGAATTGCTACTTAAAGATTTTATTTATTTATTTGTCAGAAAGAGAGAGGGAGAGAGAGCACAAGCAGGCAGAGTGGCAGGCAGAGGCAGAGGGAGAAGCAGGCTCCCTGCTGAGCAAGGGACCTGATGTGGGACTCAATCCCAGGACCCTGGGATCATGACCTGAGCCAAAGGCAGCCGCTTAACCACCTGAGCCACCCAGGCATCCCTAGAATTGCTACTTAATAGAAAGTTTTAGTTAACTGAATTCTAAGTAATATAAGTTTGATGCTTTATTTTTCTTAAGATTTTATTTATTTATTTGACAGAGAAAGATCACAAGCAGGCAGAGAGGCAGGCGGGGGGGGAGGGGGCGGGGGGAAGCAGGCTCCCTGCTGAGCAAAGAGCCCGATGCGGGGCTCGATCCCAGGACCCTGAGATCATGACCTGAGCCGAAGGCAGAGGCTTTAACCCACTGAACCACCCAGATGCCCCTAATTTTTGATACTTTAGATCAGGATTTCTCAACCTTAGCACTACTAACATTTTGGGCCAGGTAATTCTCTATATGGGAGATGTCCTGTGTATTGTAGGAGTTTAGCAGCATGCCTGGACTCTATCTCTGCTATACTAAGATCAAAATAGTTGAAATAAAATAATACATGAATAATGTATATAATAGAACTTCTAAGGAAAATGGCTGCATAAGCATTTTTTTTAAAAAAAGTTAAGCCCCTTTCCACTTAAATGAACAAAAGGAACCAAGAATAAAACAGAAAATTCCACTTTTACTGAAACATAAAAAAGGCCCTTAACATCATACCACTAGCTATAGTTCTACTCTTTCTTATTTCCAGGTTTAAATTTTATATTTAAAAAATGTTATAATAAAGAACCTACTAGTATTTTATTTCTACAGAGTAGATTCTCAAAAGTAGATTGTAAGATCTAGTATATGTATATTTTTAATTTTAAAATAAAAGGTCTCCAATAAGCAATATGTAGAGACTACTCATTTTTCTTTCTGGGTTTTACTTGCTTTAGTCCTGAATCAAGTAATAGCAACTGAAAGAAATATACCTAGGGTTCATAATTTATTATCCTAAAAAAAGTAATGACTATTATTTATTGAATACTTTTATGCCAAGTACTCAGCTAAAGTACTGACCTAAGTTATATCACCACATTATTTTTGCTGTGGAGTACAAAGGCAAATAAAAAAAAAAAACAACTTTACATTATTTTTTAAAATAATACATTTAAATAGCACATTTTAGAATTTATTAAGACAGTGAGGTTACCAGCTATACATTTTTAAAAATCACCTTTTTCTGTAAACTCTAAAAAAGGATGCCTAATTTTTGTATGTAGTGAATTGAGACCTATGGGTGAAAATAATTTGTGAAGAACATGTTAGTATGGGCCTTGCCATCAGACTAGCCACATGTCTTCAAGCTCCTTGGTGACCAAAACCTGCCTTTTAAGCATTAGTTTTACGTAACCATCAGTACCAACTGCTCTTTTCCATGATGAATGCTGATACAGAGAAAGAAAAATTCCTTAAGAATATGGACATACTCATCATAGCAGTATCATCATCTGTAGAGGTGTTTAATAGCCGTGCCAGAATATGAGGGAAGTTTTTGAATTGTATATGATTGGAAAACTTACTGAAATATGGCTACTAATGATGCTATATGTCAACCTGAGATAACTTTTACTATATGTATCGATCTTATGAGTAAAATTATCTAGATACTCTATGGATTAAACCAACATTTACACATTAACCCCTCCATACTTTAATTGGCCAATATTTTTAAATTAAACTCTTTTTCTTAGAAAATATAAAAATGAAAGCAGGGAAATAAGGGGGGGAGACAAACCATGAGAGAATATGGACTCTGGGAATCAAACTGAGAGTTTCAGAGGGGAGGGGGCTAGGGGATGGGTTAGCCCAGTGATGGGTATTAAGGAGGGCCCATATTGCATGGAGCACTGGGTGTTACATTCAAGCAATGAAGTATGGACCACTACATCAAAAACTAATAATGTACTGTATGGTGACTAATATAATTTTTAAAATTATATAAAAAATATATAATAATTATGTGAATTGCTTATATAATTCCATGCAGAAATCTTTTTTATGGTTAGAATTTGTGGTGAAAGTTTACTTGTGGTTGAGATCATAAATTCAGTTATAAGTGAGCAGTATCTTTTTTTGTTTCTTCCTATAAATTGTGTACTTATTAATGCAATTGTGAACTTCATGACTTTCTTGCTTACCTATAGGATTAGTGTTTGCAGAGAGTACTAAAATGACCGTAACCTATCCTAGATTTAAAAAATTTATTGGGATATAATTGATATATAACATTTGAAATTAGTTTCACATGTACAACTTAATGATGGATATTTGTATATGTTGCAAAATGATCATCACAGTAAGCCAGTTAACATTCATAACCACACAGTTAACAAAATTTTTCTTGTGATGAGAACTTTTAAGATCTACTTTCATAGCAACTTACAAATATACACTATAGTATTACTAACAATAGTCAGCATGCTGTACGTTATATCCCATGACTTATTTTAAAACTCGAAGTTTATACCTTTTGATCCCCCTTCACCCATTTCTACTCTAGATTCTTAATACCAACATAAACTTACAACAAGACCAATGTAAGAGTGCACCTAAAATAACTAAGCAAATAAAGATATGTGTGAGTGGCTCAGTCATTATAAAGGGGTCATACTAAGGCCATTTTAACTCTAGGTCTAACCTGACAGTAAGAACTCTAAAATGTATTCGTCTTTTTGGTGGAGGAGGAGCGCTTGGTCTGATACAAGTTACCAGGTCAGATTCTTGGATGCTTTAGACTTTCAAGACTTGGATTTAGAAGGCAGTCCATTCCAATGTGTTGTTGTTTTCTTGATTTGTTAAGATAATATGGGCATTATGTTATAAATGAATAGATGATGAGGCGATTTAGGAAGACTAAAAAGTTATGTCATATACAAGTCTATTAAAAGAAGTTTTAGGAATTAAACCCTCTTGAAAAAAAGGTTTTGGCATACTTAACATTAAACTTATTTCATAAATTGGTATTTTAAATTGTCCTTATGTTTTTATTCCATATTTTATCTTTGAATATATATCTTGAAATTATTTCATATTTTAGAAAAGTATGCCTAAATGACTTACTTTGATAATAAGGTATGTTTAATTCTTTGAATAACTCCACTGTCTAATACTGAGAATTAACATTTTTCTCCTTCTCCTAGATATGGAGTCTGGCGAACGGTTACCAACCTCAACAGCCTCCACTACTACACCTTCATCTTCTCTACCGTCTGTGGCTTCGTCAGTTTCAAAAGGCGGCCTTTCCACGGGAGCTGCTTCACTTAGTTCTACAATCAACCCATGTGGTGAATACCCTTTATTAACTCAGTTTTAGAATGCCGTCCACTTACTAATTTGCATTCATAGTGTTTTGTTGCAGAATAAAATGATTTCATTATCTCTGCTGACCTGTCGAAAAATAACTAGGTTAAACATCTAGCCTGTGCTTTTTCTGTATTTTATCAGCACACTGAGATCGCGCTTTGCATGCTTACTAGCAGCTCTCTTTGAGAGTCTCCTCATAATGTCTTAATTTGACCATTTCAATTAATAAATGAGTACACGCAAAATATTTTGAAACAATAGGCCCATGAGGAGTAAAGAAATACAAAGGAGTTTTTGGCGGTAAGATTAGGTACCAATGCTATGGACCTTTTATTCTAAATTTGCTTCTGGTATTTGAAATATCCTTCACCAAACTTCAGCTTACCCCAGTTCACAGATGTGTACTAAGGGAGATCATTTACCTGATGGAAAGTATTTTAAAAATTTACAGCATAGAAAGTTTCTCTTAAACATGAACAAAGTTTAAATTGCTGAAAAGACAGTAATAAGAGCTTTATTTCAGAAATAAAAAACCATACATTTTGATTAATCATGTAGAAGGTATTTTTAATTATTGCCCCAAATCACTCTTTGCCCCAACACAGATTTGGTAGAATACATCTTTTTTTAAAATAAAATGTGTTAAGTGTGATTAACTCATTCCTTTATCACTAGGAAGGCTTTTAACCTTAAATATTTTTTGTCTTAAAGATTATTTCAGGGGCCCCTGGGTGGCGCAGTTGGTTGAGCGACTGCCTTCAGCTCAGGTCATGATCCCGGAGTCGCGGGATCGAGTCCCACATCGGGCTCCAGCTCCATGGGGAGTCCGCTTCTCACTCTGACCTTCTCCCTTCTCATGCTCTCTCTCACTCTCTCTCTAAAAAAAAAAAAAAAAAAAAAGATTATTTCATATGTTTATAAGCAGTAGAACTCAATGATACCTCATTTTTTTTAAATTAGATTTTTAATTTTGGATAAATAAAATACAAAAATATGAAATGTTTGCCAACTAAATACCTTAGTAAATTGCTGAATATATATTTGTTCAATTATTTTTTTAATCAATGGAATGACAAGAAGGCTGTCATTTTGTCATTGATTTATCAGAACAATTTTCTATAGCATTTTCTTAGGAATTATAAAATAACTAAGATAAAATAGTCTTTTATTAAAAATAAATAAATAAGTAAAATCCCTGTTCTCCTGCATCCTGTGCAGTCTCGGTTAAGTCCTTTCACAACTTCATGTACACTTCCCTTATATATGAAATGATGAATGCCTTTGATGATTATGCTGTGTTCAAAAATAGTGATGCAAGTTTATCTTAAGTTAGTTTGTCTAAATGATTGCATGCAATTGTACCTTTGTAGTTATTCTTCCCTACTTTTTATAATTCTTCTTCTTTCCTTTGTTGTCAGCTCATTTCAGTGTATCTTCCAATCTGCTGTCCAACTTTGTATTTACATCCAAATTAGTCTTTATATAGCGTTTCTAGAGAATTTTTTTTTTAATGTTGAAGGTTTTAATAGCATTCTTGAGTACAGAGCCATAAGTTTTCTGGATACTCTGTTGTTACCAATTTCTCAGTTTTCTGAATTAGTCACATGTTGGGCACTATTTTTTGTTAGCAGTGGTTGGGAGTTGCAAAAGGGGTAGGGTATGCTGGGTTGCTGAGTGGCATCAGAAATTTCCTTGTCTAGAAAGGAATTCATTTTCATCATTTATTTACCAACTTAAAAGGTTGTAGTCTTTTTGAGTTGCTTATTTTGAATGGAAGCATATTTTATTTCTGTTTCTTTAGAAATAGATCAGTTATTACTTTCAGTATGTACAGCATGAGTTTTTCACTTTCTAAGAAAATGGTTTTTTTGTTTTTAGCTTTCACAGTGTTATGGTTTATGTTTAAAGTCAAGCCTTATATTAACTTCCAACCCATAGGTTGCTTAAGAGAATGCAGTTGTCCCACATAGCTCTATTTATCATATTTTCCTGTCTTCTCTCATTTGATTCATTCTTTTTGGCCCATTCATTCAGATAATTCTCTTCATTTTAAAACAAGTTCATTGACTGTTAATGGGCCTGGACTCTTTGTCTTCATAAACAACTTAAATCTCCTCAATTTGTTTGATGTATAAAGACACAAAATGATTTTCATCTTTAAAATGTCAGAATCTCAACAGTTCTTTAATGGCTCCTTTGAGGACAGTCTGTTGTTTTAAACAGTTATTTTAATTGGCCTTTCTCTGTCATCTTCATTAATGGTATGCCTGTAGGAATTCTTCTGAGTTACAAAGGATGTAATTCAAACCCTGCTTTAAAACTTTGAATGATCACTAATTTTTTTGAGTAACTACCTTGTCAGGATTTGGAATTAAACCTACCTACAAATTAGTCTGTCACTATTATAGATGCTGGCAGAAGACATGAAACTCCTCAGAAATTTTATTACTTATTGTCATAGCAATTAACATGAATATCATGTTGGCATTGGTTCCTCATGCCTCCCAAGTCCCACAGAGGCTACATGATGGTCCAAATCAATCTTTTAAATGCAGTGGGTTTGTGTCGCCGCTGAAGAATACTGAATTTGGGAAATCCATTGCTTTCATTTTGCAAAAATGAAAGCAAACCCACTCCTTGCCTTGAAGAAGATGTTGCTTTATCCTTCAGGGTTGCTTCTTGCAAATGCAATCCTGAGAAATGGCCTGCTTAAAGAGTGGTCTAGGCTTTGCATTCTTAGCATACCCAGCAATAACAGGCAGGGACCTGGGAGAGGAAGATTGCATCTTACAACATAACACACCTTTAATTTTATTGTAGTAACTAGGATAGAAAACAACATTGCAATAATGATTGATTGATCAAAGGCTATCTGCTTATGGGTTTTGTTGGTCTTATCGGTAGAGTAATATTTCTTTTCCCTTTAAGATATGATTTTTTAAGAATAACTTGCCTATTTCTAAAAAGTAATTTGGAACAGCTTTCGGTAAATGTATTGGCACAATAAACAAACAAAAAAGTGAAATATCAAAACATAGGCTCTAAAAACTGAAAAGGTGTCAGCTGAAGAAAGCCACTCTTACAGAACAAAAAACTTACTGAATTAGCTGCTAAGAATAGAAGGAAAACATAATGGCTTACATGACTCACACACCATTGCTAGTAATTCCTCAGAAGAAATCCAAACTTTTTTTCTGGCCCTGAATGTGTAGGAAATATGTCACCAGAACCTATGTATAAAAAGCCAAATGATGCAGAGTATCCCATGTGCCAGTTTCACAGATAATCAGACTATTACACATAATTGGCTCTGAGTTTCACTCAGAGAATAAGAGAATAATAGTTCCACAATTAAACTTTATCAAATTTGTTTGAGATTTGTGGTCATTGACCCAATACCAAGATAGAACTTTGATAAATTTCAGTGATAGTTTAAACTGTGTCATAGACCAGTGGTTTTCAACTCATTTTTAAGGGTTGAACCTTCAAACAAAAGCTTATAAAAGTGTTGAATATATAAAACAAATAAACCATTTAAAACTTCTTTGACTGAAGCCTGAGTACGCCTACTTTTCTTTGAAAAATTAAAGAGACTGGTTTACATATGTATCTTAATAACAGGCCACCTCCCTCTACAGAAGTGTGCCAAATCATAGTATATTGAGGAAATTGCAAGTTGACCAGTAAAGGCCTCAACTTAGGGTATGTGTCAGTTCTGACAATGCTTAACTATGAGTAGGAAAACATGGCAATTAAACACAAAAACCCATAGAAAGGCAGTCCTGGAGTGGGTAATGCCATCACAGACTTGGGCTCCTAATTTTATATTCTGTCTTCCAGAATATGGGACTTTCATGCTCACATGTATATCTCATGGCTGTAAGAGAACTGATCCATATACAGCACTAGTTTCCAGGAAAGAAGGTGGGGTAGGAGTGGAGCAAAAGTTGCATGACAGCTTGCTTTGAGCCTTATTAAAGAGCTTTCCCAGAAACCCGATCCAGAGATTTCCACTTATATCTCTTTCATCAGAATGGTAATCTCAGCTTCAAGGAAGGTCAGGAATACTAGTTTTTAGCTGAGCATACTACCGTTCTGAAGAAAATAGATGTTATTAGTAAGGAAGGAGAGAATGGAGGGACAATATCTCCAATGGCTAAGAGGAACCAGAGGAACAGGAGGTTAGGCTGGGGAGCAGGCTCATGGCAGATCATTTAGAACTGCATGTGTGATGCTTGGGAATTTAGGCAGAATAATGTATTGATTAAAAGTAAAGATTTTGTAATTGACATATCCTGAAATTGAATCTTGGCTTATCCACATATTAGCTATGTGAATTTGGGCAAATTACTTATTCCTCTCTGAGCTTTAATTACCTCATCTATAAAATAAATAAAACACTAGCCATTTGGCAACATTATAAGGATAAATGAGATAATGTCCACCATATAGTAGGGGCTTAGTAAATTATAACCATTATTTTTATTCATACTTCATCCAAGTGGGAGGGTTTTATATCATCACACGGCTTTGAAAATGAAAGCTTTAGCATCATGTCGAACAGTAGTTTGCAACAGGAATGAGACCGGAGGCAAAGAAGACTTTTGGAGTTACCTATATTTATCTGGGTGAAAAATGATATGAGCCCAAATTAAGGAGTTATTGGAGATGGAGAAGGAAGGTTGCAGAGATATTTAGGGAGTAGATTCTTACAGAATATAATGACTATTCAAATTTGGCAAGGCAATGTTTAGAGAGAGGGAGAAGCCCTAACATGACTTGAATAACTGGTCAGGAGTGATGTAATGAGAAATGTGGAGGAGGAATAAGTTTTAAAGGATAAAAGGCTTAGGTATCCTTTTGCATGTTGCATTTAAGGGAATATACATCCATTTATATATCCACACAACTGTTGGTGGATATTTGAGTTGCTTTTGTCAATTACAATGTTATGACCATTAAACATGGATTCCGATGCGTGTAAGCATACATTTCTGAAAATGTCTTCAACTTTAGCACTAGTACTAATTTATTTTCCCACCAACTGTATATTAGAATTCCTGATGCTTGTCACCCATGCTAACACTTCTCATTGACAGCCTTTTTGATATCTGTCAGTGCTGAATATGAAATAGTATCCCATTAAGGTACCTTTTTATGTTTTAGCCTTTTGGATTTCTTCTTTTTTGAAGTGATTATTTAGGGCTTTGATACATGTTTCTATTGGATTATGTATCTTTTTCTTATAGATTTACGAGTGTTTTAGGTTTTGGATGCTGGTCGTTTTGTCAATTATATTTCTGGGAGATATCTTTTCCCAGTCTGTGGTGTGTATTTTTTTTATTCTAAATTGTCTTTTGATTACTAGAACTTCCAATTTTAATGTCAGATTTATCAGTATTTTTATTTATGCTTATTCTTTTTGTCTTGTTTATGAACTTGTCTTTTACCTTCAAGGTCAAACGTATGTATTTTTAAAGCTCTCACTTACCTCTCCTTTAGAATTACTTTGAAAAGTCTATGGCTATCAGATATCAAGCCAGTTGTGAGAGACTGAATTGGCTTTTTGGTTTTGCCACTGTGACCATTTGGGGCTGTTAGTTGATATATCAGTCAGTTCAGCCCATGATAACACAAACGCCTAAGGCTATTTAAGCGGAAAGAGATTTAATACTGGGAGTAGGATACTTATGCAATTATTGAGGAATGGGTTCCCTCATCCCCACAAATGATTTCAGGGCATTACTGTTGAATTGGCCTGCTTAAGGAAACTACCTTTGGTTCAGTCAGGACACCACTGTTCTAACTGAAGACTCCATGGATCATACCACCTTCGCTGCAATCCAGTAATCAGGAACCGCTGATGTAACTGCCTCTAAGGTTGATCTGTGTTGCCTGCTATATCTATATCAGCAAAAAGGATGCCTCATGCGATGCTAATCTGCTAGCCTAACTCCGTTTTTAATTCTTTCCGAACACATCTGATTGGCAGAATCTAAATAATGACCAGAATCTGCAAGAGAGACTGGTAAATATAGTTTTTAGCTGCCCAGCTTCTGCATCACAGGAAGATACACTGAAAGGAATGTAGAACAAACGTTAATTGAGCCAATTACCTATTTACCTGAGCTCATCTAGTGATGGCTCCCCTGCCACATCTCCCAACCTGTGAAGTGTAATAAACTCCTGATACGTATAGATGAGCTTTATTCCAGTTTCAGCAGGTTTTTTTTTCTTTAGAACATTTAATAGCTCATGTATACTTAGTACAAATCTCTTTTGAGGGGCGCCTCGGTGACTCAGTTGGTTAAGCATCTGACTTCCACCCAGATCATGATCTCAGGGTCCTGAAATCAAGCCCCACGTCAGGTTCTGTGCTCAGTGGGGAGTCTGCGTCTCTCTCTCCCTCAGCCCCTCCCCCTCCTCATGCTTGTGCTCTGTCTCTTTCTCTCTCTCAAATAAATAAATAAAATCTTTAAAAAAGCAAAAGAAATCTCTTTTGATTTGTCAGAAATGATATAATTGACCTTGCCTTCCTTCTTGAAAACGTGTTTTGGGGAGAAGTTTATATCAAATTGATATTATTTCTTCCTTAAATTTTTGGTTGCATCCACCAGTGAAGTCATCTGGGTTTTCAAGGTTTTCTTGCAGTTGTTGTTGTTTTATTTGTTTTTGGAAGATATTAAAACATGAGTTCAACTTTTTAAATATCAATGAAGAACTATTCATGTTATCTTTTCTTCTTTAGTGAGTCTTGGTTGTTGATGTCTTTTAAGGAGTTTGTCTATTTCATCTAAATTATTGAATTTATGGGCACATTGTTGGTCCAAATGGTACCATATCCTTTGAATGTCTTCTCTTTCATTATTGATAATAATAATTTGTGCCCGTTTTTCATTGTAACTAGAGGTTTATCAATATATTTTGAGGTTTATCAATATTATTAATCTTTTTGACAAACTAGCTTTTGGTTTCATTGATTTTTCTGTTTCTGTTTTTTTGATTTCTGTCCTTTATTTTTTCCTTCTGTTTTTCTGTAAGTGCGATTTCCTTTTTTTTTTTTTTTGTAACTTCTTAAAGGGAACGCTTAGATCATTTATTTAAGACCTTTCTTGTTCTAATATATGCATTTAATGCTATAAATTTTCCTGTTAAGTTCCGAGATACCTGTATTCCACAAACTTTGATTTATTTTCATTATTAGTGAAAATATTATCTGTTTTCCTTTATGAATTCTTTGACCTATGTGTTATTTAGAAGTCAATAATTTGCCATTTAGATTTTTTTTATTGATGTCCATTTTAATGTCATTGTGGTCAGAAACATACTGATGATGAACTGTGCCTGTTTTTTGGCTTTCCACTGTTGCTTTTTTAGACTGGCACCCTGTGGGTCTCCCTTGCCTGTGAAAATTGTCAGGTTAGCCATGTACTTAGGCAGAAATGAGTCTCCTTCTCTCTAGTTTCCTTGCTTCTAAGATTACCCTCTACTTTCCAGCTGCTCTGCCAGCTTTGGACTCTGTACACTTCAGGCTTTCTGCTGTCTAAGCTAATCATGGTGAAGGAATGTACTCAATTAAGAAATACATCAAACTCAACTGACCTGACGTGCATACCTCTATATTTCAAGAGCAGATTTCTCTGTGTTCTCTGCTAGCTATTTTGTTGTGCCCCTGGGGTCCTTCCCCATTCATGCACAGTATACATGTAGCTAGGCATTTGGATAGTTTAAGCTCTGAATTTGCGCCTCATTCTTGCTGTGATTTGCTCATTGTCAGAATTTCCCCTTTAAATTTCCTGATGTTGTTTTAAATCCAATTTTTATTACTATTTTCTATGATGGTTTATCTGACCTCTGCACTACTACTACAATATTACCTGAAGTCCCCCCCCCCAAACAAATCACGTTAAAAAAATTTTTCACTTAAGACCCCAGGAGTGGTATGTGCCTCAGTCTACTCAATCCAAATATTTTATTTCCCAGGCAGTAGTAATTGGTTAAGGAATAATGAGCACGTTATGTAAGTCAGACTAATCAAAGGCAAAGAGATTCCATTCTGGGATTTTTATTAGTGAGAAAGGATACACTTTTGTCTTACAAACCTAGGAGAAAGGGCCCATTTGAGGACATAGAGCCAAGAGAAGAAAGAGAAATTAGGTACCGGTAAACTTTCAATCTCTCTTCCTTATCTAAAGGGAGCTGTTCCCAAAAGTTTTTACATTATATGAGTTAATACAGTCACCTTTTCACTTAGCCACTTTGAACTGAGTGTTTGGTACTTTTTCACCTAACTGATATACCCTCTATGATCTAATCTCTGCCTACTTAAAACTTACCTAGTACTGTTGTCACTCTGTCCCCATTATCTTTTAGCGTCCCTGGCCTTTTACTTCTTCAGATACAAAATATTCTTTCCCAAACCAGGATGTCAAACATGCTCTCCCTCTGTCTGGAAAATCTTCGTGTCGCTGATTCTTTCTTAAGCTTTTTCTCAGTTTAAATGTCCTGAGACATTAATTGGAGAATTCTCCTCTTTTCATAGTGTCTAGGTAATTGTTCTACTATTATATATTTTTGTCCCTAATAATTTCCTCCATCATACTCTTCACAATATATAATTATACATTTGGTGTTATTTTACTTATTTGTCCCTTTCTCTACATTGGAGGACAGGAACTATATCTGCTTTCTTTTATCAGCATGTATCCAGTCAGTGCCTGGCACAAAATATATGCTCAAGAAGCAATTTTGAAAAAAGGAAGGAGATGAACTTGCAGGACTTCGGCTCGAAAATGAGATGATAAATTAACTTTAATTAGTAAGTTTTCTAGGCCATGCTGTCATTTGTTCTGGTAGTACCAAATGGCCATGCAGATTTTAGCTGGGGATGAGCATTATAAGCCACATGGTGAGGAATCTTGAAGGATCAGTTGACCTTACTGAAAAGGGCATGAATAAATAAATAAACTTTGCAAAGTTTTATTTTATTAGAACTTCTCATTTAAAAGATAACCAGGGCTGGGGGCACCTGGGTGGCTCAGTGGGTTAAAGCCTCTGCCTTTGGCTCTGGTCATGATCTCAGGGTCCTGGGATCGAGCCCCGCATCGGGCTCTGCTCAGCAGGAAACTTGCTTCCCCCTCTTTCTCTGCCTGCCTCTCTGCCTGCTTGTGATCTCTCTCTGTCAAATAAATAAATAAAATCTTAAAAAAAAAAAAAAAAAAGATAACCAGGGCTTAAGTTTACAGTCACTAGAGAATCATCAAAACAAATGAGATAGCTGATATGAAGAATTTGAGAGGCAGGGCAGGGGTTTATGGGGGGGCTAGGGAAGAGAAATGAAACAAGATGGAATGGGGAAGGAGACAAACCATAAGAGACTCCTAAACTCACGAAACAAACTAAGAGTTGCTGGGAGGTGGGGAGGGGGATAGGGATATGGACATTGGGGAGGGTATGTGCTATGGCAAATGCTGTGAAATGTGTAAGCCTGATGATTCACAGACCTGTACCCTGGGGTAAATAATACATTATATGTTAATAAAAAAATTAAAAAAAAATGAGATAGGCCTGTTCTTGTGTGTTTCAGAATAAACCCAAGGTTTCATTCCAGTTTCTTTTAGTATTTATGTTATAGTATGAATAACTATTACAACATTTTTAGTTGCTTTGTCTATAGTGTAGATACCTATAAATTTCATAAATAAAGGCTCTCAAATGTTCAGCTGTATAGCCTTCCTTAGTAGGTTTATTTTTGAAATATTATTTAACTTTTATTTGTAGTTTTAATTTAGAATTTTAACAGTAAATTACTATAGAAAGGTAATGCCTTCAAATCAGTTAAGTACTCATAAAAATAAACCCAGTGTTACAGATTAAATTTTATCTCCTCCCAAAAAAGATATATTAGAGTTCTAACCCCCAGTATCTCAGAATGTGACCCATTTGGAAATAGGGTCCTTACAGAGGATCAAGTTAAAATGAAGTTATTAGGGTAGGCTTTAAACCAATATGACTGGTTTCCTTCTAAAAGGGGGAAATTTGGACACAGATACATGCACAGAGAAGCCCATGTGAGGATATATAAAGAATACCTGAGGTTCCCAAAAGCTAAGAAAGAAGCATGAAACAGATCCTTCCTTAGTGCCTTCAGAAGGAGCATGGCCCTGTCATCTCTTTGATTTCAGACTTCCACCCTCTGGAACTGTGAGAAGATACATTGTGTTCTAAGCCACTCAGTTTGTTGTACTTTGTTATGGCTTCCCCAGCAAATTAATATACCCAGCATGTTTTTCAAAGCTGATTTTAATAATTTTGCTCATTATAAGAATTTTTTGTTTATTGAATCATAGGTAAAATAAGATTTGGGAAGTCAATTAATTTTAGTTATCTTTTTTCTCTTTATTAAAATAAAGTACAGCTGGATTTGAAGATAAAACAATATATAAAATATTATATATTTTTAGCATTTTGATCCATGAACTCTAAATGCTTTCATTGGTCTAACAGAAATGCTTATTACAAAAGAGGAACTGCTCCTATCTTTAACAACAGTCATTTGCTGAAGTGAATCAAAAACTGTTTACCATGTTCAGTGTTAGAGAGTGGCAGCTTTTGTTCCCAAGGTTAGCTAGGCTTTTAATGACTTGTTTTCTAATTTAAAAAAATAAATAAATAAAACTGTTTGAAAGGAAAATAGTAACTTCACATAGAATCCAGGCAGGTCACAACTTAATCAAATATTCAAAGTTAGTATCACCAGTACACATAGCAACATCTTGAACCCCAAATATGTTGCACTGAGAAGGATATATTGCTTTTCCTTCCCAATGATGCATAACCTCTTCCAAATATGAGAAAGCATCAGAAAAACTCTCATTGAGAGATATTCTACAAAATACCAGACCAGTACTCTTCAATTTATCAAGATCATGAGAAAGAAGACTGAGGAACTGTCACAAATGAGAGAAAATTAAGGAGATATAGCAACTAAAACTGATAAGAGCTGGGCAAATTTTTAATTTTGGTTAATTAATCAAGATCAATTTCCTGGTTTTGAAAGTTATTTTTTGTCATGCAAGATGTTAACATAGCGGAGGTTGGGACTCTACTAATTTTGCAACTCTTGTGAGTCCTAAAATAATCTCAAAATAAATGCTTACAAGTGAAGACTTTATTTTCATGTCATGCATCTTTTTAAATATTAAAATGTAGGAGTTAACTGGCTGAGAAAGTTTTGAAACTGCAGGAATGAAATGAAGATTATTTGCAGGAAATGTCACCACTAACTATAGAATTCTTTCTGTTCTCTAATCAAAGTTCAAGGTTATAGTTTGTACATTTTGAGTTCCAGAATATTTGAAGATTAATATATTTAAGAATTTTAATATGGACTAGTAATTTGAGCATTTCCTTAATTTACAGTAATTTTGATGATGTTCAATTTGGTTAGTACACTTATTCATTACTAGTATTAAAGTACACACATAACTTTTATTTGAATGTGTTGCCATTTTTGTTGATTAGCATACTTTCCAGGTTGTATACTAGAGGCTGATTTTGCAATGCCGTAAAATTATGCTTATAATTTTAAAGAACTAGAGACAAGAGTTTGAAGACATGTTGCAACAAGTTTAGGAAGCAATGAAAGATCAAAGACATTTTTATTTCTAGCATACAAAAAGCAACATTTGTGGAGTTCTAGCATAGTAATCAGTCTCCTTGATTTTTAAAAAGATTAGATGCTTTAGCATACTTAGTATAATTACTTTGCTTTAATTGGCTATCTGGACTTTTCCTGACTGATAGATTTTGTTCACTGGTAGTTCAGGTTCAAGGCATTAGTACACTATTTATACTATTTTGTTCTTGTGGGGGGAAAACCCTTATTGTGTTGTGGCATAAAATGGACTAGCA
Organism: Nasua narica; assembly: GCA_028533885.1. Taxonomy (NCBI): domain Eukaryota; kingdom Metazoa; phylum Chordata; class Mammalia; order Carnivora; family Procyonidae; genus Nasua; species Nasua narica. The sequence continues at coordinate 109,835,901 of CM052810.1, read as the reverse complement.
TTAATAGAGATACTTGCAGTTACCACGCCTTGTTACCAAGACACTGACATTTTATATAGCTGCTTTAAATCACCTATACATAGGTTGGCTAGCAGAATTTGAAAAGCTCTGCTCAAAAGTGTTCAGCTTCTTATAATGTAAGTCAAAACTTAGGTATTACAGATGTATATTAATTTTTATTATGCGAAATGTGCACATTTGTTACCTACCCCTTAAAATAGAAACTAAAAAGTTCATTCATAATATTGAAATTATGTTTGAATGTTAATATCTATTAAAAAGAGTAAGTGTAATCTTCTAAAAGTATTTTCATTTTATGATATAATTTATCAGGTTGCAAATGTTTTCTTCAAGCAAAATTTAAGAATTTTAATCATAATAAGTTATTATTTCAAAGCATCTTCTGATATTAGATATATTAATGTAGAAAAAATTACTTCTCCAAAAGTGGAACATTCTAATGTCCAAATAATTTTATTCTATAGTCGTAAGATTAATAGAGCCTGTTTGACTCATGTTGTATTTTGTTTCATGTAAAACAGTATCGTTCTGCTTTTTTATTAATACAGAATATGCTTTGTTTTAATTGTAGTTATAGCATTCACTGAGCCACCACCAGTCCATGATCAAAAATCATCTTGTGAGCAGTAGCTTAAAATTTTAAGACAGCTAAAGGCTAAGGGCATTGTTCGGGTAATGGAATGAGGGTGTAATCTAAACAGCACCCCCTGCTGTATAAGAAGATTAAAGCCGCAACAAAGATGTCATTAAGTCAGCTTCTAATTTCCCAAAGACCTTTGAGGAACATGGTGAATGCTTTTTATAATTGAAGTAGAGAAAAAGTGAGATATTCAGTTGACCTGTGAACAACACACGTTTGAATTGTGTGGTCTCCTTATACGTACTTTTTTTTTTTTTTCAATAAATACAGTATAGTACTATAAATGTACTTCTCTTCACTATGGTTTTCTTAACATTTCCTCTAGCTTACCTTATTGTAAGAATATGGTGTAGAATATAGACAACATACAAAATACGTGTGAAATGACTGTTTAACTGATGTTGTCAGTAAGGCTTCCAGCCAACAGTAGGCTATTAGTAGTTAAGTTTTGGAAGGAGTCCAGAGTTATAGGTGGATTTACAACTGCAGCGGGTGGAGGAAGGGCTGGTGCCCCTTATTTCTATGTTGTATAGGATCACCTGTATTCTTAATCATTTAAAGAATAGCGCCTGGTTATTCTAGTCCTTTAAAAGAAGAAGAAAAAAAACTATCATTTTAGTTGTCTGTAGCAGTGTTTTATAGAGAATAAAAATGATTAAGAGTTGGCCTTTTCCTTTGTAACTTTATATTCTGGTAATGGTACAGTAAAAAATAGCAAATAATCATGAAAGTTCAAAGAAACCCCAAAACATGTCCGGGAAATTCAGGGATATTTCTTAGGCAATCTGTTTTATCCTAGGATAGATAGGATAATATATATGCGGCAAAAGAAATCAAAAAGCATATTACATAGGCTGAGGGATGGGAGAGGTGTGAAATAGAGAAAATAATGTGACCAAAAATACAACAGTGGAAAACATTTGTTAAGTACCGATTATGTTTCACACTTTGCAGGTATTGAGGATACTGAGATAAATGAGATGCAGTTTTTATCCTCAAAGAGTTAAACTCCTGCTTCACCAATTAATTGCATAGAAGTGATAGTTAAAATAGTGGAAGCACATGAAATAACTGAGAAAGAAAGCATAATGAAAGAAATAAACATAGCTGGACAAAATCCTTAAGAATGCTTACTTTTAGAAAAGAAAATCCAATAAAGCAGACCAGGAATATTAAAAGATATAGTTAAGAAGAAGATCAAGACAGTTCCATGACCTGGAGCTTACGGGTGAACATGGGTTTTGTGTTGTTGTAGTTGTTGTTGTTGTTTTTAAGTCCTCCTCCTCTCCCTTACTCCCCTGAATATGGGTTTTAATAAGGAAGAGGCACTCAGCAATGCTAGATTTACACAGAGTGGTGAAAAATAAGACAAGTAAAGATCAGTGGGACCTAGTAATTAAGAAAACTTCAGTAACTTGAGGTTCGAGGTTGGCACAAATATTAAAGATTCTGAGAAGTGGGAAGGGAGTAGGCATACAGGTAAGACATCTTTCAAAGTTAACACAGAAGAGATGGTAATGAAATTGAGAAGGAAGTGTAGATAGGGTCAGGGGAGTGGTAGAAGACTGGGGGTGACTAGAGGTCATGCTAAGAAATAAGGAAATGGAAATGGGGAAATTGTGGTTAGGGTGCAAGTTAAGAATTTAAGAGCTTGGAGGTGGTAGAATTTTGAGTGATCAAATCCAATATGTGACTTAAATGGAATCAAGGAGGAATAAAGGCCAAGTGGCAATTTAAAAAAAAAAAAAAAGACCAGCGTTTGGTGAAGTAAGGCAAAAGGAAGCTAGGAAGTATACTTGCAAGTTTAAATGAAGATTCAAAACAACTTCCTGTTCTAATTGAAGGTCTTTGGATCAGTCCCTTGGATGTGCCTCTTCTGCTCTTAATGAGTAGTGAATTAATTTGTTCAACAGATATTTATTGTATTTCTACTCTGAGACACCATTTAAGGTATTTAGGATCTATTATTGACTTCTACATATGACGGTACCAGTTTGAATAATATTGAAATATTAAGTAACTTGTTTTATACATTATGGTGTAAAAAATAGTTTAGTACTATTTAAATTATGTTCAACCATGAATTTCTTGAGGTCAGGGATTGTCTTACCCATTCTTGTGTGCCAAGTTCCAAACTTAGCACCTGACACTTTATAGGTATGTTCATGAAATGCCTGAATTACAGAAACTTTTGAATAAAGAACGGAATAATTCTGGAAGATTTTTTAAGTGGAATTAGTATCTGTGTTTTTTTTTAAGGTGGTAGAAAAACAGCATTACAATTATGTAATTATTATATCATTGATTTCTAGGTTCTTGCTATAAGGGCAAAATATAGTGAAAAATATGAAATGTTTTATGGAATTATTTTTCTTCTATGTACAACTATATCTGTATAGCAGAGAAAGTCTCTAATGTGTATTTTTGATAATGCATGGTATTAACATAATCATTATAATGTAGTCCTAGTCTTTCTTACTAAATACAAACGTGAATAGACCAACAGGGAATAAACCCTATAGATTCCATTGTCACTTGGGTGTTTTCTATGCTTTAATTACCTTCACCAAGAATTTTACCAGAAGGAATAAGAAAATAGAATAAGATAGCTTCTTTGTAATGTTGCCAGGCATAAATGTAACTTTGTGTACAGGACTATACTTTTTTTTTTCCTTTTGAATCTGTGGTGAGTAAAGTTCATATTAGGTTGAAATTCTAGACTCACTTTCTCTTAGACATCACTCTTTTTAGAGTTAAAAAACTTTTTTGTTATCAAATTGTATGTGATTGGTTCTTAATTACTGCTGGGAGAGTGACAACTTCATTTAGATATTGTTCATGTTTTCTGTTCATGAGACTCCAGGGTTTAGCTCATTTACTTCTTCACAAAAATAAAATTGATGTTTTTACTATGCATCTAAGAATACTTACTACCAATTCATTAGCTATCACAGAAGTATTTATATCAGCTTCTGATCCTTTATCATTTTAATCTGTTCTGAATTTTTATATTTGTGTAGTTTTAGTTTACCCCACAGACTTTTTTTCATATTAAATAACTGTTACTTAGAGTTGATAAATATAATTTAAGAATTATTATTTGGTAAAGTATAAATGAAAAATGATTCCAAAATCCTCAAACTGGAATGTTCACTTCAACTTGCTTATCCAGAAAACTGATATAAAAGGAAAAGTAACTGATCATAGTATGTTTTATAAATGAAACATTTGATTAAAGACATCTGATTCATGAAGTTAATTGATTTTTGAGAATCAGGGATTTTACGTGTGAAAATAAGTAAATAAATACTGGTTCTTAATATTACAAGTTCATGTTTTTAGAGAAATTAATTGGATTTTTGAGAATTTGAAAAAAAAAAAAAATCCACAGTCTTTCTGGCGTCCTGTTGATAGTTTTGATGTTTAATGACCTTTCCCAGTAGTATGTCCAATTTTTTTTGACTCAGCTTTAGTGCTAATGTCGTCTAGAACTTTGATAACACTCAAGCACCAAATTCACAAATTTTCTGTTTAGGCCATATGAACAGAAACAAAGATTGGCTGACTTAGAAAATCCAAGTCCATATTTCCCTTGTGCTCCTTTGTGGAGTTTCTTTGTAGGCCTTCCTTGCAAAGACACTTTGAATATCGTCCCTGTGAGATCCAGTTACTGTGTTGTTATAATGGGACCTTGACCCTCAACCAGAAGTTTTTACCTTATAAGTTGATATAAGATATACTTGGTGAAATTTATTTAAATCTTACTACCTCAATAAAAAAAATGTAATGTTATTTCAGTAAATAATATAGAGACTAATATAAGTCTCTGAGGATGGACTCTGTCCTTTTTGATGATTCCTCTTGGCTCTCAGGGAATAAAAAAGCAGAGGAGAAATCTCCTTGATAACTAACTGATAACAAAAAGTATACCTATTTTTAGCTTTTATTTTTACATTTCTCAAATGCACTATGTTAAAAATAATTAAATTGCAGTGCAGTGCACCGTTAAGTATGATATAAACAGAAGATAATAAAGAAGACCTATGCTTATTTTAACATAGAGCATAATACCTTTCACACAACAAATTCTTAAAATAGCCTTGAGTGTGGGGTTTGATACTCCTTTTTCATAGCATCAGGCTAGAGAAACTTAATTATTTCCTGGAAGTAAAGGAAGGATTTCCAAGTATTAACAAAAATTTTTTTTGTCAAATCTCTTATAAAGTATGAAAAATAAGTTGTGTGTTTAGTTGTATAACATTTCAACCTGGAGTTTATGACACTTAGAACTAGATTGTCTTCAGAGTGCAGATTGAAAAGTCACACATTTTGAATTGAATGTGATCCTTCCATTACAAAGTTAAAATTGACTTTTATGTTGATAACCAGCCTTGGATGCATTTAGAAATATCTTAGTAAGTCTATTCATTAAATCTTTATGCTGTCTTTTATATTGCTTTATTAGGCTAGAATATAATCCCTTTTTGGTATCAACTCTTCTCACCTGAGGATAGCTATTGGACAGAGACCATAGCTTCACTTCTGACTCTTGGAACTGGGAATGCTTTGCCCAGAGTGTGTGATAATTTGAGTAATGGCTTGGTGACAAATTCTGGACCGACTTCACTGGTTTTCATCCTTATGTTAATAGACTGCTTTTGTTTTCCTTGTTATGAGTAAAAAAAAAATTTGATAATAATGTACATGTATTTACAAAGTTGAATTCACATCAGCAGGTCAAACTATTATAATTAGTGACAATTATACCTAAAACATTATTTTTCAAATCTCGAATTCGGAGTAAATAAGGTTATATCACTCATTTTCATTTAATTTAGAGTACTTTCATATTTCTGGAGGGTTTGAAGAGCAGAAATAGAAAAAGAAAAAATGTAAAATAAAAAGTTATGATAAGAAATTACTATAACTTTTCATTGTGAACGCTGAAATCAGATAAATCTCATCTGTTTTTATAGTACAACCTTAAGTGTGTTTTTTTCCCTCCCAGGACATTTATTCAGAGCAGCTGGGGATCAACCGTTTAACCTGTCCACAGTGTCGAGTGCCTTCCCAATGGTCAGCCACCCAGTCTTTGGTCTACATTCAGCCAGCTCAGGGCATTCAGAATTTGGTGGTTTGGGGACACTTGGTACACCCACAGCCTTAGCCGCACATCCCCAACTAGCATCTTTTCCAGGTAAACATCTGTTACAAACAGTGTTCAAGGAAAGGAGGAAAGCTTGAAAATGTCCAAGCAGTAACTTGTTTATTAAATTGAACAAAAGAATAGTCTAATGCCTGGTATATTAAAACTCTTGTACAAGAATTGACTCAATCCTATTTATCATGTGCAAAAAAAACCTCCATACTATGTGTGCTAGATGGTAGCGTGATTGTAGATACTTAAGTGTTTAGCTAGAGAAAGGGGCATCTGCCACAAAAGTGAATAATTAGGCCAAGTTTTTCTCATGCTTTTTATTGAAATATAACATGCAGGAGAGTGTACATATTGTGAATGTAGAGCTTGATGAATTTTACTCATCAAATCTCAATCAAATTTTTATTTGATTTTTTTTAAAAATTAAAAAAAATTTTTTTTTGACTTACAGTGGAAAGTAAACTCCAGTTCTTATAATGAATATCTCTATACTTTTAAGTTCTCACTTCTCTGCACTTTCCAAGGAAGATGAACTTGGCACTTAAATTCTATATTTTTCCATATTTGATCAGAACAACTATAGGTTTGCACCACTTGCATTACAGCAAGACCAGAATTATCTCCAATTCTACAGACTATGAGAATTCGGGAGCTCAGTAAGGCACCAATTAAAGCTTAAATTGGACAAGTATGCTATAATTTTCCTAGTTATATTATTTTGAAAGTCTAAACTTTCATGTGTTTCCAGTGATTGATTTTACTGTAATAAATTTTAGTAAGGGATGCATGGTTTGGTCTTATAAAAAATAGCTTACAAATTAGAGCATAATTCTAGATACAAATAGACCTGAATTTAAATCTGGCTATGTTACATTTTAGCTATGTGATCATGGACAAGTAGTCTGACCATTCTGCCTCAGTTTTCTCCTCTGAAAAATGAGGATAAATAACGGTACCTGCCTCTAGGGCTCTTGTGAAGATTGAAAGAGATAGGCCATATCAGTACTGATTGCAATGTTTAGCATACATAATGAGTACATAACTAGTAATTATTATTATTACTTCCTCTTGCCCACTTTAATGGGTAATAAACTATCAAGTGCTTCTTTAAAAGGAAACAAGTATCTCATTTTAACTACATACAGAATGGAAAGATGGTTGGATGTATATTTCAAGTACTGTTTCTTGAGTCATATTCTTTTAATTCAGCTGTCTGGGAGAGAGGAGCTGGCGGGGAAGGGTAATATAACTAGAAAGTTAAAGCTTTAACATTTGTTTTAAAAATACTAATAGGAATTTATTTTGGCTAGTTTCTAACATGGTCGCTTAGCAACGTGATCAATCCAATAGATATTTGCTGAAATATAGGATTTTTATAGATAGTAGCAATATAGTTGCTGGTGTCTTAAGATTTTTTTTATCATTTTGTCGTAGTTTATTATATCATTGGTTTTGAGCTTTTCTAAACCACAGTATAATTGCTACATTATTAAAATCAAATACTATCTGTACTGGAATGGATAGTTAACAAATATAAAGAGTTACTTATCTGGACATCAATAATGTTGATACTTCTACTATATAAAAAGAAAGTTAATAACTTCTTTAAGAGCCTCTCTGAATCATTCACTCATTTATTGTACAAAGTTCTTTGACTACTACTATGTTCTGTGCATTGAGAAATACACTGACATAATACGTGTTATTTACAGTTTTTAGGAGATAGATAAACAATGACAAGACAGTGTTTAATGGTGAAAGTATGTCTATGTAAGCATACTGTTTTTCACCAAATAGACACTATGCCTAGACCTAGAAGACTCATTTGTTTAAGTTGTAGATTGGGTATAATAATTTAAATTTATTGCCTTTATCAGAAGGGTAATCTCAATGCCAAGTTTTTGAAATCACCTAATAAATAAATGAAGACACACAAGGAAGAAATGACTAGAAATTTTAAATAAAGAATAACTTACTTTACAATTTTATGTACTTTTCTGCATTTCAGATAATTAAATAAACAAAGCAAAATTATTTAATGGATATTAGTCTAATACTATTTCCATTTTATATTGAAATACTATTTCACAATAATTTCTTTTAAAATATTTATAATTTTTGGTCATTATATTTTTATATTACCATGAATTTCTGTGAACTGGCTCCATCAAGTGTGAAAGATTTAAAAATTATGCTATATCTTCTAGGCTCAATATCATCTGAAATATTAGACTCTTCCAGTTGAATATGATTAATGTTGCCAATATGCTGTTACCTCCTTTGAATACATTGAGAAACTCATCATATGCTGGTTTATGTAATCCTTATTTTGTATATTTTGTTTTATCAACAAACTATTTTGTGAGTGACTAAATTTGTTTTCTATTTTCTTAAACTAAACTATTTTCTTAAACTTGGAAGATAAATAAGCTTGTCATTTAACAAAAATTATATTATTTCTTATGAAATATTAGACATTTGTAAAGTTTGTAGTCAGAAGCTCTACCATTTTCATATTTTTATTTTATTGATTTTATTTACTTTTTTTTTAACTGTGGTGTCAGCTAGTTTATAACATACACATTTTCCAACTTTTTATTTTCTAATCTCCATCATGTACTTATTTATAGTGACGTTCTAAAGTATAGTGTTATGGTTATGCTTTTTTCTGAGGTTATATCTAAAATATCTGAATCTTACTATACTTTGATTGCCTTACTGATTTGTGGGTCGTTTATGAAGTCTATACATTCAGCTGTAACGCTTTAATTATAGACTCTATATTAAATAATGTAAACATCTTTAGGAAACCTCAGTCCCTTTTTATTAGCTATTTGGAACCTAGGTTTCAAACCTATAAATAATACTAGATTCCAACTGAGCTGATACAAGTCCAAAATACACTGTTTTTCTTCCCACCTAAATACACTTCTTTCATCTAAACAGTGGATAAATGATTAGTGCTTTTGTACGGTTATTCTTGGTTCAGTTCCCATCATTCAGGCACTGCTAAATATGCATTGGTGTCATTTCACTAGCAATGCCTTCCTGCAGTGCAGAAGAATAGCTTTTGCAGTTTTCTGCTTATACTGTTTTTGGACCTTTTAGAATAGCAGCTACCATGAACATTTCACTTTTTAAAGAAAACTGATTTTCCCATTAGATAATAAAGTGCATATTGCACTACATTCTATTTTTAATTAAGCAATATTCCTAGAAAAGATTTAAAGGTCATACAATACAATAAACTGACAATATTGAATTTTTCCCATACTATATTATTGGGTTTCTTTTCTCTAATTTCCTCATGATGGTTACAATCAATGAAAAATATAGCATATCTCTTGGGAGATTAGCCTGAAAGGTCATAACTGATTTGGTAATCTGGCAGGTTAGCCAAGTAGAAAAGATTATTTCTGAGATTTTAAATGGGGCAGTACAAGATGTTCTTTTGGATTATTTTCAAATCTCTTCTTAATCTTCACCCTTTTTGAAAAATGTGTTCTGTAAAATTTGGCTTCTTTCCTTTTCTAAAAGTTTTAACTAAGAGCCACTGTTTGAACATCTAAATTGCATTTGATGATTTTCTACCATTGATTCATTTTACATTGATAAAACAACCATTGTTATCTGTAATTAATGAAAGAAAATATAAACAAAATCCAAGCTTTCCTTATTAACTTTATGGGGAAGAATTTTGTAAACCTTTTATATTTTAATATGACTTGTTTTGGAAATCTTTGAATACTTTTCATTTCTGAGACAAAAAAACAATACTGCTTTTACTATGTTTTTGTTTAAGTATAAAATATCTTCTTTCATAAATGAACTTGAGGTATACTGGTTTACAGTAGCAGTCCTGGTATTATTATTTATGATTTATTAGACCCAGATTTAAATTGTATGTAATTTACAACAATAGGTTGTAAATGGTGTAACCTTAAATTCTAAGGTTTTAAAATACATTAGTATAATCTTAAATATTATTTCCTTACTCGTTTAGAAAAATTATGACATAAGTTATCAAGAAGTCAAACAGTTCTTTACTCTTCCAAGTTTTCCATTTTATTTTTAAAACCATAGACTACCTTTATTCTTCATAAACTTGAGTTCAAAGAAGCTGCCAAGTGAAGATCCTTGGATACTTTCTTAATGAGAGGAGTGATGAGTATATAATATCTCATCAGCTATCTTATAGTTAGATGATCAGAGCTGTGTATAATTCAGCTGTTCTGTTCCAAGATGAAACCTGGTATTTTTTCCAGGAAGAAAATATAAAAAGCATTGTTACATTAACTAGAAAGTTAATTCAAGTATTTTCTGCTTGTTTGTTTGATGTTTGGTTTTGAGGTGCAGAATGGTGGCGAACAACAGATGTTCATAGTCGTACAGGGGCAACCTTCTTTCCACCATTACTGGGAATTCCACCACTGTTTGCTCCTCCAGCCCAGAATCATGATTCTTCTTCATTCCATTCAAGGACTTCAGGAAAAAGTAATAGAAGTGGTCCTGAAAAAGGTATTCCTCTTAACTTACGTGATGTATTACAAATCCTCCATTCCAATACCTATTTTCAGTAGAGTTTAGGTTTAATAACATTTATATAACATTGTACTAGACACTTTTTCACAATGTCTTGCTTACTCCTTACAATAACTCTGAGAGATTGGAAGTATCATCATTTCACATCTAAGAGTAAATAAATGATTTGAGGACTGCTTACCTGTGTGTGTGGCATAGGCAGGATTCGAACACGGCCTTCTAACTCCCAACTCCACTGCTTTTTCCTCTATATCTCATTACCTCCTTTGTGTAATCCAGCATAAGATTTACTTCTGTAATTAAGCATTAAATTCATCAAAACTAATATCCAAGTACTCCTTTTTTCTTTTTAAGTGATCATTAATATTTCTACAGTTTATAACTTGTTAGAATAGCGTTTGTAAATTATAATAGCATTTTGGATGGTTTATTATTATTATCATTTTTCACTTGGGTAAGAGTTTTTGGTGAGTTTGCTCTGAAAAGGGAAATATTTGCATTTAATTACATTTCTAAACATCATTTTAATTGAAATGAAATTCAGATAAATACAAAATTACCATGTTAAAGTGAATAATTGGGTAGCATTTAATGCATTCAGTGTTGAACAACCACCACCTCTGTGTAGTTTCAAAACATTTCATCACTCCAAAAGGAAACTCCATACCCCTTTAACCAGTTTCTCCCCATTCTTTCCTCCCTCAGTCTCTGGCCATCACTAGCTTGTACACTGTCTCTACAGATTTATTGTGACTATTTCATACAATATGTCACTTTTTGTGTCTGACTTCTTTCATGATGACTGAATCTCTTAGCATGATGTTTTAGAGAGCCATTCATATTATGTATAGCATATATCATTACTTGATGCCTTCTTATGACTGAATAATATTCTCTTGGATAAACATGTTTGTTTTTATTTTCAAGGTGTCAATGGGTCAATAAATGGAAACAGTACATCATCTGTATCTGGTATCAGTACACCTGTATTATCCACTACTGCTTCAAGTTCTGTGGGACAAACTAAAAGTCTAAGCTCAGGTGGAGGAAATCGAAAATGTAATCAGGAACAAAACAAAAACCAGCCTTTGGATGCTAGAGCTGACAAAATAAAAGATAAGGTAAGTTATTCCTTCCAGGACAAATATCTAACAGATCTTTATATAAGCATTCCAAGGTTCAAACTACCTGAATCTATGGAACAATTTCTGATGAATTACCATTCCTATTTTACAGATGTGTATTTTTATGGTTTGGTACTAATATTAGGGCTCTTAAAAATTACAACTGTCAGCACTAGTATAAATCAGAAAAATAGTAATAATAGCTGAGATTTGTGGAGAACTTAACACATAACAGCTCTACTCTAATTAATTTGCATATAATACCTATTTTAATCCTCTCTATACCCCTAATTAGCTAGGGATTGTTATTACAAATGGAGAAACAGAGCCTCAAAATAGTTGCCTAGTAAGTGGACAGGATTTGAGGTCAAGTGGGTTGACCCCAGACCCTATCTTTTTAGGAAAACAAAAATAAGAAAACATTTTATTATGGGAAATTTGAAATGTATGAATAGACAGAATAGCATAATAATCCTGTGTACCCAGTATTCATTCTCAAAAGTTATTACCTCTTGGTCAGTTTTATTTTATTATATCCCCAACTCTGCAGGTTATCAATTTGTGCCTCTCAGCTCTAAATTCACCCTCCTCTGCTTGACCAGTTGGTGCAACATTAGACCTTGTCAGCAGAGGTCTTGGAGAAATCCTGGAAGATGAAGGGCTTCTGTTTCTGGTTCCAATGTTTTCTTCTTACTCTTATGCTGTGGCTGCCAGTGAGTAGCTTTTGACCCAGGTGGCAGCTTCTCTGTGGTCTCTGTTTAGGAGACCTAGTAGTACACACCGTCTAGTGGGTCTCATGGGCATCCCAGCAAGCATCTTAGGAGTAAGTTTTGCTGTGATGCCGGTGGGTGGCCGTCTAGCTAATTTTATTGGCACCCCAGCGAGGAGGTTTCCAGAAACTTTTCCTGGCACTCCAGCAGGCATGTTTCCTATTTGCCAGCCTTGACCTGTGACACCTCAGTGAGCTTTTCTGCCATCCAGTGGGCAACGACGACATCCTCTCCAAAGTCTGAAGTTCAGCCTTGGGAGAATGAGTGTGGAAGATAGAGGCCCTCTTCCAAGTTTCCCTTTACTTTACTACTCTACCTCTGCCCTACAGGAAGTGGCTGTTCCCTACATCTGCTATTTCAGTATTCTTTAAAGGTCTCTTTATCTCTCTTAATAGTTCATATTCTGCTACTAGTTAATAATTCTACATCATAAAATCTCCCTGTTGAAATTGCTGATGTGCTTTCTGCCCTCTGACTCAATCTTGTCTGCCACAGAAAAGGCGTTATCAGGAGTAGGGTGGGTATGCAAATTGCATATGATAAATTCACGCCAATATTCTGGTCACTCTGAGCCTTTAGATTTCCTCTTCCACATCATGCCAGAGAAGCTGTGACATTTCCACTTTATTAAATGTAGGCTTCCATTGAGTCCAGGTTTCATGCATCCAAGCAGGTAAGCTGAGATACCTCCAGCTACATGAACTAATACATTATATCCAGAATTTCTAGTAAGTGCACTCATATTAATGAATTCGATCTGCTCTCATTTGTAATTTCTTCTTCAACGAGGGGTCTTGGTTTATTTTGAATTAAAGTCTTAACATCAACTGCAAACATTTTGGGAACAAAGATAATAACTAGGGCAGCATCTTCTCATCTCTAAATTCGATAAAAACCACATTGAAGGCCTGGTTTTCTGGGGGAGCAGACTCAGCAGCACATCACGTTCTTTACCATCTCAGCTATAATATCAAGGGGACTGTCTCTTTCCCATTGTCTTTTCTTGCCTCCTTTGTCATAGATCAATTGACCCTAAAAGTTTGAGTATTTCTGATCTTTCTATTCTTTTCTGTTGATCTTTGTGTCTATTTCTGTGCCAGTACCACATTGTTTTGATTACTACAGCTTTGTAGTAGATCTTGAGATCTGGGATTGTGATACCTCTAGTTGTGTTCTTTTTCAAGAACAGTTTGGCTATTCAGAGTCTCTTGTGGTTCCATACAAATTTTAGTATTATTTGTTCTGGTTCTGTGAAAAACATTGCTGGTATTTTGAAAGAGATTGCATTGAAGCTATAAATAGCTTTGGTAGTATGGGCATTTTAACAGTATTGGTTCTTTCAATACATGAGCATGGAATATCTTTCCATTTGTTTGTGTCATTATAAATTTCTTTCATCAGTGTTTTGTAGTTTTCAGAGTACAGGTCTTTTACCTCCTTAATTTATTCCTAGGTATTTTATTATTTTTGGTGTAATTGTAAATGGGATTATTGATTGTTTTCTTAATTTCTCTTCCTGCTACTTCACTATTAGTATGTAGAATTGCAACAGTTCTCTGTAGATTAGTTTTGTATCCTGCAACTTTACTGAATTCATCAATTAGTTCTAGTTTTTTGGTGAAGTCTTTAGGGTTTTCTATGTATAATATCATGTCATCTGCAAATAGTGGAAGTTTTACTTCTCCCTTATCAATTTGGATGTCCCTTATGTTATTTTTTTTTTCTTGTGTAATTGCTGTGGCTAGGACTTCCAGTACGATGTTGAATCAAAGTGGTGAGAGTGGACATCCTTATCTTGTTCCTAATCTTAGATGAAAGGCTCTTACTCTTTCACCATTGAGTATGATATTAGCCATGGATTTTTTATATATGGCCTTTATTATGTTGAGATATGGTCCTTGTAAGCCTACTTTGTTGAGGGTTTTTATCATGAATGGATGTTGTATGAATTTTATGAATCTATTGAGAAATTGTATGGTTTTTATCCTTTCTGTTATCAATGTGATATAGCACATTGATTGCTTTCTGAACATTGTACCACCCTTGCATTTCTGGAATAAATCCCAGTTGATTGTGGTGAGTGACTTTTTATTTATTCAGTTTGCTAATAGTTTGTTGATTTTTGCATCTATTTTCATCAGAGATATTGACTTATAGTGTGTGTGTGTGTGTGTGTGTGTTTTGTAGTATCTTTATCTGGCTTTGGTAGCAGGGTAATGTTAGTCTCATACAATGAATTTCAAAGCTTTACTTCCTCTTCTAATTTTTGGAAGAATTTGAAAAAATAGATATTATCTTTCTTTCTTTCTTCCTTCCTTCCTTCATTTCTTTCTTTTTTCCTTTTTTTCTTTCTTTTTTATTTTTTTTTATTATGTTATGTTAGTCATCATACAGTACATCATTGGTTTTTGATATAGTGTTGCATGAAAAAATAAGTATTAACTCTTCTTTAAATGTTCAGTAGAATTCATCTATGAAGGCATCAGGTCTTGGACTTTTGTTTATTGGGAGGTTTTTTTTGTTCGTTTTTTTATTTTGGGGTTTTTTTTTATTAACATACAATGTATTATTTGTTTCAGGGGTACATGTCTGTGAATTATCAGTCCTACACAACTCATAGCATTCACCATAGCACATACCCTCCCCAATGTCCATCACCCAGCCACCCCATCCCTTCCACCCCCCTCTCCTTCAGAAACCCTCAATTTGTTTTCTGCAATTAAGAGTCTCTTATGGTTTGTCTCTCTCCCCGGTCCCATCTTGTTTCATTTTTCCCTCCCTTCCCCCATAACCCCTCACCCTGCCTCTCAAATTCCTCTTATCAGCGAGATCATATGATAATTGTCTTTCTCTGATTGACTTATTTCACTTAGCATAATACCCTCTAGTTTCATACACCTTGTTGCAAATCACAAGATTTTAGGGGTTTTTTTAATGGCTGCATAGTAGTCCATTATAGATACACACACCATGGGGTTTTTTTGATGGCTGCATAGCATTCCATTAAACACACGCATGCACACACACACACCCCACCTTCTTTATCCATTCATCTGTTTTTTTTTTAATTTTTTACTAACATATAATGTATTATTTGCCATACGGTACATGTCTGTGAATTATCAGGCTTACATATTTCACAGCATTTGCCATAGCACATACCCTCCCCAATGTCCATATCCCTACCCCCCCACCTCCCAGCAACCCTTAGTTTGTTTTGTGAGTTTAAGAGGCTCTTATGGTTTGTCTCCTTCCCCATCCCATCTTGTTTCATATCTCTCCCCCACCACCCCATAACCCCCTGCCCTGCCTCTCAAATTCTTCATATCAAAGCGATCATGTGATAATTGTCTTTCTCTGACTGACTTATTTCGCTTAGCATAATACCCTCTAGTTCCATCCACGTTGTTGCAAATGGCAAGATTTTGTTTCTCTTGATGGCTGCATAGTATTCCATTGTATATATATACACAATACATTGTATATATACAATATTGTATATATATGTACATATTGTATATATTGTATGTATATATATACAATATTGTATATATACAATGAAATATATTTCATTCTATACCACATCTTCTTTATCCATTCATCTGTTGATGGACATCTAAGTTCTTCCATAGTTTGGCTATTGTGGACATTGCTGCTATAAACATTTGGGTGCATGTGACCCTTCGGATCACTACATTTGTATCTTGAGGGTAAATACCCAGTAGTGTGATTGCTGGGTCATAGGGTAGCTCTATTTTCAACATTTTGAGGAACCTCCATACTGTTTTCCAGAGTGGCTGTACCAGCTTGCATTCCCACCAACAGTGTAGGAGGGTTCCCCTTTCTCCGCATCCTCGCCGACATCTGTTGTTCCCTGACTTGCTAATTTTAGCCATTCTGACTGGTGTGAGGTGGTATCTCACTGTGGTTTTGGTTTGTATTTCTCTGATGCCAAGTGATATTGAGCACTTTTTCATGTGTATGTTGGCCATTTGGATGTCTTCTTTACTGAAATGTCTGTTCATTTCTTCTGCCCATTTCTTGATTGGATTATTTGTTCTTTGAGTGTTGAGTTTGAGAAGTTCTTTATAGATTTTGGATACTAACCCTTTATCTGATATGTCATTTGCGAATATCTTCTCCCATTCTCTCAGTTGTCTTTTGGTTTTGTTGACAGTTTTCTTTGCTGTGCAAAAGCTTTTGATCTTGATGAAGTCCCAGTGGTTCATTTTTGCTCTTGCTTCCCTTGCCTTTGGAGATGTTTATAGGAAGAAGTTGCTGCGGCTGAGGTCAAAGAGGTTGTGGCCTGTGTTCTCCTCCAGGATTTTGATGGAGTCTTGTCTCACTTTGAGGTCTTTGATCTATTTTGAGTCTATTTTTGTGTGTGGTGTAAGGAAATGGTCCAGTTTCATTCTTCTGCATGTGGCTGTCCAGTTTTCTCAACACCATTTGTTGAAGAGACTGTCTTTTTTCCATTGAATATTCTTTCCCGCTTTGTCGAAGATTAGTTGACCATAGAGTTGAGGTTCCATTTCTGGGCTCTCTATTCTGTTCCATTGATCTATGTGTCTGTTTTTGTGCCGGTACCACACTGTCTT
>CM052810.1:109799135-109818948 GCA_028533885.1 Nasua narica | reverse complement strand
CTGAGTACAGATTCTTTGCCTCTTTGGTTTGGTTTATTCCCAGGTATCTTATGGGTTTGGGTGCAATTGTAAATGAAATCAACTCCTTAATTTCTCTTTCTTCTGTTTTGCTGTTGGTGTATAGGATTGCAACTGATTTCTGTGCATTAATTTTATATCCTGACACATGATTGAATTCCTGTACGAGTTCTAGCAGTCTTGGAGTGGAGTCTTTTGGGTTTTCCACATAAAGTATCATATCATCTGCAAAAAGTGAGAGTTTGATTCTTCTTTGCCAATTTGGATGCCTTCCATTCATCTGTTAATGGACATCTAGGTTCTTTCCATAGTTTGGCTCTTGTGGACCATGCTGCTATAAACAGTCAGGTGCATGTGCCCCTTCTGATCACTACATTTGTATCTTTAGGGTAAATAGCAAGTAGTGCAATTGCTGGGTCGTAGGATAGCTCTATTTTCAAATTTTTGAGGAAACTTCATATGAGTTTTTGATTATTGATTCGATTTCATTGCTAGCAATTGGTCTCTTCACATTTTCTATTTCTTCCTGATTCAATTTTGTAAGATTATATGTGTCTGGGAATTTATCCATTTCTTCTAGGTTGTCCAGTTTGTTGGTATATAATTTTTCATGGTATTCTCTTACAATCCTTTGTATTTCTATGGTGTTAGTTGTCATTTCTCATCCTTTATTTATGATTTTGTTTTTTTGAGTCCTCTCTTATTTTCTTGATGAGTCTGGCTTAAGGTTTTATCAATTTTATTTATCTTTTCAAAGAACCAGATCCTGATTTCATCTATCTGATCTATTATTCTTTTAGTTGCTATTTCATTTATTTCTGTTCTAATCTTTATTATTTTCATTCTTTTACTGACTTTGAGCTTCGTTGGTTCTTCTTTTTCTAGTTTCTTTTGGTATAAGATTAGGTTATTTATTTGAGTTTTTCTTCTTTCTTTAGGTGTACCTGTATTGCTATAAACTTTCCTGTTGAACAGATTTTATTGCATCTTAAAGATTTGGAATTGTTGTCTTTTATCTCCATGTATTTTTTTTATTTCCTCTGATTTCTTGGTTGATCCATTCATTGTTTACTAGTATGTTATTTAGCCTCCATGTAATTGTGTGCTTTCCCATTTTTTTCTCGTGTTTGAGTTCTAATTTCATACTGTTGTGGTTGGGAAAGATGCATGATATAATTTCAGTCTTTCTGAATTTATTGAGACTTATTCTGTGGCCTAACATGTTATCTGTACTGGAGAATGTTCCATGTGTATTTGAAAGAATGTGTATTCTGCTGTTTGGGGATGGATATACCTAGTGCTAAAATCTAGTAAGATCCGAAATCCCCAGTGCCTTCACAGTATATAAGGCATTGAGCAAGACTTTAGAGGCATGCATATGAAATAGACCATGTCCTTAGTTCTGATAAGGAGTCTACACTGACATTTCTAAATAAAATCAGTGCTATTAAAGTAAAAAATATTTTTCGTAGTAGAGACTAAAAATGTACATAGGCACCTCCTTAATGATGTAAAGAATTGGATTCTGAGGTACCATGATGATGTCTACAGACATGTATGTTGAAATGACACTAAAGAAAGATTGGGTATCAAAGTAAGAGATACTAGAACTTAAAATTTCAGAAAAAGAGCACCTTTGAAAAATACATTATCTGGCATGAATTCGTGATAGTAGGTTGTCAAGTAAAATGGAGATGAAGGACGTTGGAACGAAGAGGAAAAAATCTTATACTTTTTTTTTACCCAGTATTTTTCAGTTATAAAAGCTTTTCATTTTTATTTTTATTCATTCATTCATTCATTCATTCATTTATTTAATTTTTAAAAAGATTTTATTTCTTTATTTGACAGAGAGAGAGAGATCACAAGTAGGCAGAGAGGCAGGCAGAGAGAGAGGGGAAAGCAGGCTCCCTGCCGAGCAGAGAGCCCCATGCGGGGCTCGATCCCAGGACCCTGAGATCATGACCTGAGCCGAAGGCAGAGGCTTTAACCCACTGAGCCACCCAGACGCCCCTTTATTCATTTATTTTAAAAAGATTTATTTATTTTAGAGAGAGAGAGAGAGCATGCAAGTGGGGGTAAGAGCAGAGGGAGAAGAGGAGAGAGAATCTCAATCAGACTCGCCACTGAGCATGGACCCTGACTTAGGGCTCAATCCCATGACCCATGAGATCACCCCCTGAACTAAAATCACAGGTAGATGCTTAACCAATTGAGCCACCCAGGCGCCCCTTATAATCTATTTAAATTAAAACATTGATTGCTTAGGTAACCCTTTTCATGTGTAGTTTGAAAAAATATTCTTCATTGAATTTTGATAATTCCTCCTGAGGGTTGCTATCTTAGGAGTACGCGTTGAAAATCAATGATTAAGGCGAATTCCCTCATATATAATGCATGCATATTTAGAATAAATGTAGATATTTTAAATTAAAGTACATCACAGACAAAAATACACGTACAGGCTGTTGAGAAAAAAAAATAAAACCGTTCAACTTTGAATAAGTTCCACTCCTGCTATTACATGCCAGTAACAAATTACTGTTACAAGAGCCAGTCTTTTAAAAACATTAGTGAATTCTTATGGTTTTAAAATATCCTATGGTATTCCCTCCAGTAGTTTCCCATCTCACTTAGCCTACAAGACCCTGTATGACCTGATCTCAGCCAGTCCATCCAGCCTTATTTTCTGTGGCGCTCTCTCCCTGGTTCCCTGTTCTGGAGCCCATTTAGCTGACCTCTCCATTTTTTTGAACAGATCAGACTTATTTCATGGCGTTTGCGTTTGGTCTTTCCCCTGTTCTTGAAGGCTCTACTCTTCTATCTTTATGTGAGTGTCTCTCACTCTCCATTTAGGTCTCAGCTCAGAAAGATCTTACCTGATAACTGCATCTATATCTTCACCCCCACCTCACCCCCAGCATACATTGTCTATCCAAGTATCCTGTTTTAGTCATGGTATGTATCACTAAAAACACTTATTATATTGTTTGTTGATTCTCTTCTCCCTGTTACCGCTGGGACAGATTTGGCTGTCATACCTTTGTATCCCCGGAGATGAAAGCAACTACGCTTGGTACATAATAGCCTTGAATTTGTATTTATTTTGTTATTGAATGAAATAAGTATACAGTGAAATGAAAAAGCTCAAGGAGAGGGTTCTGAAAAGCTTTCTCAGATTGGAATGGGCTTGGGGGGTGGTTAATAAGCTCTTCTTTGGTCATTTTTTGATAACCTAAGAAGACTCAGTTTTAAAATGTTTAAATGACAAGAGAGAGGCATACTACTGAATTGTGTATGAATACACAATTACACACACACACACAACTAATAGAGACTAAGGACACAAAATTAGTAATACTGAACTAATTTTCTTTTTCTCTAATACCTGGACTTGTCTATTCACTTCTACATTTTTTTTTCTAAAATGGGGACTAAATTTGTTACCTTATAAAGGCACAGACTCTGTGTACTGTCAGTGTATGGTCTGCAAAGACCATCTGCATCAGAATCATGTTAAAGTGCTTGTTAATGTAGATCCCTGTGTCCTCTTTGGAACTGGGACTCAGGAATCTGCTGGTTATAGCAAGTTCAGCAAGTATATATTTTGCACTCTAAAACTTTACTATCCACACTTCTAGACCTTCCCTTGAGACATGTAGGCTCCCATTTCTCATGCCACCTTTACATTAAAAACTACACATATTACTTGGGCATTAAAATAGTTTATTTTTCTCGAGTAAATTACTGTTTCGCCTTTATTCTTTTCCTTTCTTAGCCTCTATTACCCAAAGTGGTAACTTCTATTTAGACTCTTTATGATTTTCATAATCTTGCTCTACATGCTTAGAAACCCGAAACAGATTTTGGTTACAGTGAAGGAGATTTTTCTCTGCCAAATAAATGGTAGGCTTAATGTTATTATATTTTTAGTATTTTGTTATACTAGTAATAGCATATTGTTACTATTTCTCTTTAATCTCTACTTTAGTCTTTTTCATCCTGTGGTACCACACTATTCCATGTTGGTTTCTCATCACTCTGCTTTACTGTGAGGGAAAGACATAGCTCCAGGAATGATGGTTACTATTATGTGTTTCTGGAAGAAGCATTATGGTTGCTAGTTTGAAACAATTAACACAGGTTACCATTGCAAGGAGAATATAACAATAGGACTGACTCTCTTCACTCATATGTATTTCATTTCATTTAAATCAAATTGCAAAAAGCACAAAAGAAATAGTCCTAATTTGTAATCAATAACAATCGCTTCAACTTGGTTTCTTTTTGTAGAAGTGTATTATTGTCTTTCATGCCCCAACTCATTAGTTATGACAGGCTGTATTTATTTCTGTTAAGACCAAAACTTTTGTAATTCATTGCTTTTGTCATTTCTGCTTTTTCTATATTTCGTTGTTTATTTTTATCTGTCAGTGAATCCTATTGAAATGTTCTTATGTAACTTTGGGTTTAATCAATCTTATTGCTCTATCATGTCAATATTTCTCCTTTTTAGTCCTATTGGCAGAGTTTTAACTTTTCCATTGTCACATAGTTATTTAGTCAAAATTCATCTAATGATTTTTCCTCCTTTTTGTCTACTACTATTATCTAATCTTTTTTATGATTTATTTATTTGAGAGAGAGAGAGAGAGAGAGAGACAGTGTGTGGCAGGGGAGGGGCAGAGGGGGAGAGACTATCTCATGCAAACTTTCCACCAAGAATGGAGCCCCACTTGGGGCTCCATCTCACAACCCTGAGGTCATGACCTGAGCGAAAATCGAGATTCAGAAGCTTTACTGACTGAGCCACCCAAGCACCCCTACTATTGTCTGTTATTTAAACACAAAAGTTTTTTTTCATGTGACCTGATATCACTTTCTACCAATTTTGGATTTTCTTTTTCCTGTAAAGCCTTGAATGTTCCAGAAATTAGTATCTCTCCTTATCATATTTTCTATCTTTTCTCAAGTGAAAAATAAAAAAATTCATTGCTAAAGCAGCCCTTAAGTCTTTTGCTACTTATTTTATCTTCTCTCCAGTACTTATTACATATGGAATTATTTGCTCTCGTATTAGTCATTTGTCTACTCTACCGCCACCTGCACTAGAATGTAAGTTTCTTGAAGGCAGGGACTCTGTCTTAGATGTTATTGTTGTCCAGCACCTAGAAGGTGTGTTTGGCATGTTATATGTAAATATTTGATTATTGATTCACTATGCACATAAAAAAGAAGACTAACACTAAATATAGAACTTCAGTGTCTATAACCTTTGAGAGTCAAGGTTATCATAATTGGAATTGTCATTTTGTAATATGCTTTTTTTAGTCTTTCCTACATTGTGAAGCATGGCAGTCCTATGACTAGATCTACATATATGCTATACCAATGTTTCTAATGTTCCGTACATGACAGGGCCTGTACTTTTTATTGGAGAATTCCTATCGTATAAGTAAATTGGATCTGTTTTTTGAATAATTGCCCTTACAACATGTGATTTTTCTCTTTTTTCTAAAATGACATTTTGAGATGGAAGCATCGCTTGAAAATTAAAAGAGCATACCTCTTACTGAACTTTGAATTTTTCCAAAAATAAAGTCTTGCTAAAAACTTGTCTTTATCCAGAAACCAAGGAAGAAAACTATGGAAAGTTCTAGCAACAGCGATAGTGATTCGGGCACATCATCAGACACCTCAAGTGAAGGCATTAGTAGTAGTGATTCAGATGATCTAGAGGAAGATGAAGAAGAAGATCAAAGTATCGAAGAAAGTGAAGATGATGATTCTGATTCAGAGAGTGAAGCACAGCATAAAAGTAACAACCAGGTATAAATAGTTTATTGGCAGTATCCACATAGTCTTCCTATTTAGGAATTAACTGGTTTATCTTGACTCTCAAAGTCTATAAAGTTTAATCATGTCTTTAGTTGTTAACATTTGCACAAGAAAGGAGATGGAAAACCATTTTTAAAGGGACATTTGGTATATTTTTTAGTGAGCTTTATGTAACTATCATCAGTCATTAGCACTTTCTAAAGTACCCTTTTTCTCCCAAGTTTTACTGCTTGACGTTCTTTGTTTTAATAGATATTGAGAAGTTGCCTTTTTATTTTTATTTACAGGTGCTATTACATGGTATTTCAGACCCAAAAGCAGATGGACAGAAAGCAACTGAAAAAGCCCAGGAAAAAAGAATACACCAGCCATTACCTCTTGTGTCTGAATCCCAGACTCACTCATCATTCCAATCCCAGCAGAAGCAGCCTCAGGTTTTGTCACAGCAGCTTCCATTTATTTTCCAAAGCTCTCAGGCAAAGGAGGAATCTGTGAACAAACACACAAGTGTAATACAGTCTACGGGATTGGTGTCCAATGTGAAACCTTTATCTTTGGTAAATCAAGCCAAAAAGGAAACTTACATGAAACTCATAGTTCCTTCTCCTGATGTACTTAAAGCAGGGAATAAAAATACCTCTGAAGAATCTAGTCCTTTGACCAGTGAAATGCGATCCAAACGGGTGAGTGAAAAATTATTTATAGAAGAATTTTATTATTGCAGAAAGAGCTCTTATATAGTCTTAACAATGTACAAGTTTAAGTTAAATTCTATTCTAATTTCCATACTTTATTAGTTACCAGGAATAGAATATATATATACTAGGTTTCTCTGATTTTATAGTTACATATATATCTGCTTAATATATTTTTGGCAACACAGTCGTGTCGGTTTTTTCCTGAGGTATAACAATTTAGTCATAAGGGGAGAAATAAGTTTGAATAAGATATACTTCACAATTATTTTTGTTTAAGATCAGTGTCCCAACTCCAGGCTCAATCTCACGACCCAGGAGATCATGACCTGAGCTGAAACCAAGAGTCAGACCTTCAACCAACTTGAATCACCCTCTCCATTCTTTTTTTAATGAATTTTTTTAAAAGATTTATTTATTTTAGAGAATTTCTTTGCCGTTTTTAACAAATTATATGAAATACAAAATATTTTGAGTCATTTTATTTATGCAAATAGCAGAACCACTAATCAAAGAATTTTTTCCTCCTTTATTTTCTTGCTATTGATTTTATATTATTATATAGTCTACATTCATATGTCCAGTGGAATTCTAGTTATTAAATGCCCAGTGCCTTTTGTTCTAGAACCAATGTAGAATAGAGAAAATATATTATGTTTGAGCACAGCATCCTGTCTGTTGATTACAAAAATTATTAGGCCTCCTAATCATTAGATAATACTTGTACAGCTCCTATTGTTTGCCAGCTATTGTTTTAAGTGCTGGACATGCATTTACTCATTGGACACTAACATCTGTAAGTGCTACTAATATTATAATGCCCATTTACAGACAAATTGAAATTCATAAAGTTTTAAATAATTCCCCCAAGATCACACTGCTAGTTAGTGATAGAATTCACATTTGGGCAGGGTAGCACTAGAATCCTTGTGTGATACGCTGCCTTTCTTTCTAAAAAAAGTTAGTGTCCTTGTCCATTAACTCTTATTTCATTGTGAAGAATTTAAGAACAAGGTCAAAGTAAAAAAGACTTGAATAAGTATGGCTTTTTTGAGAATCTAAATGAGTCATTCTCAAGCCTAAGTATACATTAGAATTACTTAGAAAACTTAAAAAAAAACCAACATGTCAGAACAATGAAATCAGGATCTCTTATGTTAAGACTAAGGGATTACATATATCAAAAGCTTCCAGATGTATACCCAGATTTGAAAATCCCTGATCTAAATGGAATGACTGGCTGGGTGATGGACATTGGGGAGGGTATGGTATGTGCTATGGTGAGCTCTGTGAATTGTGTAAGACTGATGAATCAGTCTGATGAATCAGGGGTACAGACCTGACTGATGAATCAGGGGTACGGACCTGTACCCCTGAAACAAATAATACATTATGTTAATAAAAATATAAGGTAAAAAAATAAAAAATAAATAAATGGAATGACCAATGGTATAATACCATGCATATGATAACTTGTAATGCACTGCTCAATCATAAGGAAGTATTATTATTTCCTCACATTATTGACTCTCCATGAGTAAATTATGCAAACAAAAAATTACATTGTTTGAGTTACTTTTTTATTAGTGTGTATCCCACTTTAAGATAAATTATAGAGCATATGAAGAGTTACTTGCATTTTGAAAAGTTTTTAATTTTCAAAGAGATTCTTAAATATTTCTTATTTAAAGAATTTTATATGACTGCCTATTAGAAAGTCACTTACTAAACACTTGCTAAATAAATGTAACCAACCTAGACTTCCTACCCAAATGATCTTATGTAATTCTTACAAAATTGTGGGAGGTAAAGAAACTAAGGCTTGGAGAGATTAAGTCGCTTGCTAACATCACAGAACAAGTAAAGAGCAGAAGGATTTTAAACAAAGGTCATT
This sequence comes from Nasua narica, assembly GCA_028533885.1. Taxonomy (NCBI): domain Eukaryota; kingdom Metazoa; phylum Chordata; class Mammalia; order Carnivora; family Procyonidae; genus Nasua; species Nasua narica. Next base: position 109,810,503 of record CM052810.1, on the reverse strand, counting down.
CTTACATCAAAGCCCATGATTAAGATGAAATAATTTTGTTTTTCTGAAATGATAATGGTAGTTCAGGGAAGTATTTTATGTGAATGGATCTTCACATTAGACTCTACTCTAAATGACATAATCTACTTTTCATTGGTACCTACTATTGAGTTAAAGGGTATTTTAGAAATATTTTTCTTACATCAGCTCTGTTTATATGACAGATAACATACAGAATTTTGTTTTATTCTTATGATAGTCTGTATTTCATGTTACCTGCCATGTATCTGCCTCAACTAGTCTGTGATTTTTTTGAGTATTATTTAATCATTGGTTCTTTCCATATACTTATACTATAGACATTTAATGCAAATCAATATACATTAATTGGGTTTATATACCAGTAGTGGATTTTCTTTATCAAATTTTTCCTAGAGGATTTTTTTTGTGGACTGCAGAGACTCAGGTAAGGGCTGGGGGAAGAAGAACTTGGAGGTAGGACATTGTTTCAAACCTGTCTTCCCATACTTCTGTCATCCAAGGGGCTATCTTAGAACAACAAGACATTTGCTGTTATGCAGTTCTCAGTCTTTTCCCTTTCTCCTTTTTATGTACCACCCCCAATATCAAAAAGCACAACATATTTGCTTTAAAAGAGTAATTGCTACTACCCTTAGGATAAAATACAGTGATCTTTGGTTATTTTTGAAAACCTTCAGGTTTTCAATATATGGGAAGTGAGTCTTTAGAATTATGGAGTGAGAAGCAATTTCATAAAATGAAAATATAAAACTAAAAGACAAGGTTTTGTTTTCTTGACTGTTTGATCCTATGTATTTAGAAAGAAAATTTATTACCTGTAAAAAAAGAGTACAAAATGATTATATGACATAATTTTGTTCTAAGAAATGAAAATATGCTAAATTTTTCTGCTGAAAACTTAAAACGGTATATGTTAAATATGAAGATAAGTACACTATGTACTTAGATATAATACACATTATTTCTGTTATATAAATATTAAGTAAAATTAAGTATGTTAATGTATATTATATAAGAATTTTGCCTTAAAATTCTTTTTGAAAGGTTAACACAATTATTTAGTATAATTTTCCATATTTTATTCACTGAATAAATACTAATTAAGCACTTTCTTTTTGTGAAGCATCGCCTTAGGTATGAGTTATTATGTGACAGTCTTTGTTTACAAAGTGAAGTAATACACTAAAGATGTTAAATAAGATAAAGCAGTTTATATAGGAATTGCATACTGCTTATTAGTACTGCTGCTGTAGTATATTTAATACATCATTCTATATTGCATTTCATCTGCATTTATACTTCTGAAATGCTCACCACAAATTTTTGCCTACAGAGTATTAAGAGCCCTGCTCCAAGCTGACAGCACTGTTGATTTTAATTTTAAGGCAACCATTTTCATTACAGATTTTTTCTTTTGAAATTTAGCTGTATTTCTAGTAACTTAAAATATTTTAATCATTCCACTTAAGTTTTTTATGTATTATATATATTTAATAAGGTTCATATGATTTTATTCTTCTCAAGAAAAGATTCTGAGAGCCAAATAATTTTTTGTTTCTTATATACAGATGTAAATTTTATGGGCTTAATGGTTTACAAATCAATTTTTCCAAGAAAAGTGTAATTTTTCTAAACTGTTTTATTACACGTTTTCCATTGCTAATGTGCTAAAGGCACTCTAAGGTGGATCCCACAGAATGTTGAGCCAGAAGTCCCAACAGCTTCATATCATGTATGATGCAGGTAGTACAGGGTAACAAATAGGTAAAGGAGTTCAAAGGAAAGAGACAATGAGTGCTTCTGGCTGGAACAATCAGGAAGGCTTCTTGGATGGGATTTTGAAGAAGGAACAAGATTTCATCAGCTTGAGATTTATAAGAGGAGGACGTTTCACATGGAGAAAATGATTATAGAAAAATGTGGAGGTAGTGAAAGTATATCATACACAGGGCATGGCATATTGTCCAGTTTGACTAGAAAGTTCTATTAGTGCCTACTTGAAAAGTCATTTGAGTATCAAAATTAAGTATTTAGGCTTTATAAAGTTGCTAATGACAGAGGAGATACTAAAGCTTTTAACCAAGGAGCTTATATAACGAAGTAAAGGCTTTAAATTGGAATAAAATTGGCATTGGCGTATAGCTTATATTGGGAGTTGCGTGGGAAGAAAGGATGATATGGCTTAAGTTTGAGCAATCTTTTAATGAAAGAATCTAAATAAGACATAGAGATATGGCTGACTTGGAAAAGAGAAAAGTAAAAGATGTTTTTGGAGTTTCAAATTTAAATTATTGACACAGTAGGAACAATAATAATGAGAGAGGGCCAGTCAAGAAACCTGTATTTTGAGGGGAGAAAGACCAATTGAATTTTAAACATATTATATCTAGCCAAGATTCAGCAACCAACTAGTCATCACTGCCACTAATTTTAAGCTCTTGTATATTGTGGTTTAAATTTGTATATGAAAAAAATAAATTTGTATTGAGCAGCTGTTGTCTGATATAGAAGGCAAATAAAAATAATCTTTGTTTTTGTGGTACATTGTTGTTTTGTTTTTTAACTTATGTTTCAACAGGAACAATATAAACAGACATTCCCAGCGCAGTTAAAGAAACAAGAGTCATCCAAGAGCTTGAAGAAGGTTATTGCAGCTTTGTCAAATCCAAAAGCAACCTCTAGTTCACCAGCACATCCCAAACAAACAGTAGAAAACAACCACCCTAATCCATTCTTGACAAATGCACTTTTAGGTAATCACCAACCAAATGGAGTTATTCAAAGTGTCATCCAAGAAGCTCCTCTAGCACTTACTACCAAAACTAAAATGCAGAGTAAGATTAATGAAAACATTGCTACTGCAAGTAGCACTCCTTTTTCCTTACCTGTAAATTTGAGTACAAGTGGGAGAAGGACCGCTGGCCATCAGACAACTGTGATACCCTCTGCCTCCCCCATAGTGCATCCTCAAGGGAAGGAGAAAGCGGTTAGCAATAATGTAAACACAGTCAAAACACAGCACCACCCCCACCCTGCAAAATCTCTAGTGGAACAGTTCAGGGGAACAGATTCAGACATTCCCAGTAGTAAAGATTCTGAAGATTCAAACGAGGATGAAGAAGAAGATGACGAGGAAGAAGATGAGGAAGATGATGAAGATGATGAATCTGATGACAGCCAATCAGGTTATTTTCTATTTTTAAATTTAAAGTATTTATCTAAATGCTGTGTGGACCAAAACAGTTAAAGGAGGTTCCTAGTTCACAGACTTGCAGTTGTCATTCCCTGGGTTTCCCACAGCTCTGTGCCTGTCCATAATGAGCTGGTAAAATATTGGAGTGACTGAAATTGGAAATCCTAAGTTAAATTCTTAGCTTTGTTAGTCATTTAACATGAAACAAATAAAAACTTTAAATGAATATAGGTGATGCATAAATTAAGAAATAACTTCACAAATTTTCTTAATTTTCATTTAATTCATGACCATTCATTTGTCCGTTCTTTTTCATCTCTTCTGCTACTTATTTAAATGTGTCAGGAGATATTTTGAAAGAAGGAGGTAAATTTGTAGTCAGTCATTTAGAAAGCACCGAAAACCTAAATCTCTATGAATGGCCATTAGCAACACAGAATTTATTTAATAACAAGTAGAGGGCTCCTTGATTTTATTTTGATTTGCTTTCTCATTTTGCTTGGTTTTTTTTAACTTCTTTCCGTTTTTCTTCCCCCAACTCTCCTCATTGTTCTACAGAAGATTGAAAGCATAAAATATAACTGAAATTTTATATACAAAGGTGAAATGCATATTATAAAAATATTTGGATTTGTTACTGGTCAGCCACAAGTCCAATGGTAAATTTTCTAGCTGCCAATATGAATAGGAAAATACAGTCAGTTATACAACTTAAAGTGTCTAATGTACAAACAACCTACTTGCTCAGGGGGGGTAAGAACAACTTTTCCTAATAATATTTTTTTCTGGGATTCCCAAAAATAAAACTTTGCATGATTGAGTATTAATATTGCTATTAATAACTTTCAAAGGCAGTTTTTATAACAAATTTCAACATAGGCAGATGGTACTATACGAAACGTGATTCCACAAAAATTGTTATTCTGGGAACCTTTAAAATACATCCCAAGTATCAGTCCTGTGTTTATCAAGTTTAATCCAGGAATAAATAATGCCTAGGAAGAGATGTATTTATAGGACTACATTCCTAGACCAAACTTAAATTATTAAACCATTAAATGATCCCACATAATCATTTCTGCAACCTGGTTTTTTATGAATCCTGAGAAGCCTGATGAGGTCTTGCACCTAAATAAAATAACTACAGCCAGAAAAGCCAAGAATCTCTCAGAAAATGGTTTTCTTTTACCTCAAAGCCCAGATGAAAGAATGATGGTAGTTTCAGACTTTTCTTCCTCATACTGAACCTAGTATACTTCTTAAGCTATTGGAATCTATTAATTTAAAGAATCAATTCTATTCCCGCTATACCTTAGTTTCTCTATTAAATTGAAAATGATTTTGAAACCACTAAGCAGAACTCGTCATGTGAGAAGAACTGTTTTATGATTAAAGTGTTGAGTAAAACCGATACTTTTAACAAAGAATTCTGAGAATCTGCAGGCTGCATACACTGTACTCACATAGCTTGTAAGATAGCAATTTTTACATGAACTCTTCAGGAAAGTCGCTCAGTTGAGTTCAATTACAGATGCTGATTCCTGAACTATTCCATTTAGATACAAACTGCAAATGTTGGTGATTCTCTAGTTATAATATACAAATGCTTCTTTTACTTCCCAGAATCAGATAGTAATTCAGAATCAGATACAGAAGGATCAGAAGAAGATGATGATGATGATAAAGACCAAGATGAATCAGATAGTGATACAGAAGGAGAGAAAACTTCAATGAAACTGAATAAAACAACTTCCTCTGTCAAAAGCCCTTCCATCAGTCTCACAGCTCACTCAACACCTCGTAACCTCCACATAGCAAAAGCCCCAGGCTCTGCTCCTGCTGCCTTATGTTCTGAGTCCCAGTCACCTGCTTTTCTTGGCACACCTTCTTCCACACTTACTTCAAGTCCACACTCTGGTACCTACACTTTATTTTTATTATTGTAAAGTAGAAGTCAGACCATAGCAAGAATTCTTATTTATGCAGTGTTCTGGGGATGGCCTCATTGAAATCAAGTGTTACAGCTAGATTCGAGGTTGGCGAAGAAAGGTCAGCATGTATTTTCCAAGGGTATGACCCGTTACCATTTTTATTCTGTGCTTCCAGTTTAAAGAACCTGGTTGATGACAGACAGCTCTTGGTTTCTAATATTTGCCTGCTTTTGTGTTCAGTTTATGCTTCTAGAATTTAGAATTTGACTAACAGTTGAACTTTTTGTATTTGATAAAAGTGAGCTCCGTTGGTTACTTGAGATACGATTGCATATCTGCCCAACACATAGCCAAAGGTCATTTGAATTAGTGAGTAGCATTATTATCTCATTAACATGCCACATCTTTTTTTTTCTATTTGACCTTCTATAAACTTTTAGAGGTCCTCATTAAAAGTTTTTACATTAATATTCCAAAAGGACTTTTTGTTTCTGTTTCAATAGCTAAGAAAATATAGAGGTGTATAGGACAATACCACTTTGCTTTATTTCACTCTTTTCTTAGAAATGTCTGGTTTTGCTTTCATTTGCCATGGACAAGTATGATAGTCTACTAATTTAAAATGCACATATTTGCTTTTGTGAAACTTGCCTGTTGTCTATGAAGAACTTTACATGCAATCATAATCCTATTCTTTTGTACTTTAGCTTAAAAGATCTAGTAGTCATTTTGACTATGGATTTATATGAACATAGAAGTTATACTATTTTTAAGTGTGTGAGCCAGCTGTTGAAATTTTTCAGCGTCTTAAAACTCATATTCTCAAAGAAAACAACCGTACCTGGTTTTCTGAAACCTCTATGATTTTCCTCCTCCTTCTTTAGTTATTTTCTTAAATGCAAAATGAGAGGAAAGCTATGTATTTTTACCTTCCATTGTATTTTCTTTATTTGTTGACAGTTGACGGTTATTCTGTCATGCAGACCAAAGAAGAGAGGAAAAAAAATCCTCTGTACAGTGTATTTTGTTGCACATCATCTAAAAGTAACCTACAAGTTGCAGAAATACCTTAAGTAATTCAAGTCATTAAGATGTATTAAGAAAAGTTTCAGAACTATCGAAAACTTGTCACCTATGTAAACTAATCTTTTATGTTAACTGGCTGAATTTTCTTGAAGGCACTTCCAAAAGAAGAAGAGTAACAGATGAGCGTGAGCTGCGTATTCCTTTGGAATATGGGTATGCAAAATAAGACTTCTCTTTTTGCTTTGCCTCCACATACTTATGCATGTTTGATTTCTCACTATAGTTCTCACTCTCTGCTATTCATAAAAGAAGTGAATACACTGAATAGTATTTATTAGAGCAGAAGAGCTAGAGCAAAGGGCAAAGAAGCTGATATATCAGAAAACCGAAATTAAGGCTAACTGCATCATTTAGGTATGGCAGAGCTGGGATGGGATCACACAGCCAGTGGCACTACAACTGGAAAAAAAAAGCAAACAAAAAAAAAAATCATTTGGCAGAAGGGAGGGCAGAGACACAGTTAAGAGTATGAGAGGTTTTTGCAAAGATGAAATTAAACGACAGTAAAAGCCACTTTGGGCAAAACTGGGGGACTTGAGCAAAGTGTGGCTAAAATGGTTTATTTGGAATTGAGAAGTTTTACACTTGAAGAATATGATCTTCAAGGAGCAGAGAGCCAGCTTTTATAGTACTCTTTTCACCTGAAGCTTCTCAGATGTAAAAAATCAGTACACATTGACACATGTTACAGAATTTGTCCGAATACCCAAAGAAAAACCACTTAACGATTTCTAAGAAATTTAACGGAGTTTAATATTTGTAACTTGAGTCTGATTAATTTTTAGTGGAATTACTTAACTGAAAGTCTAAGTAACTTTAATGATAAATGTATCTCAGCTATATGATTAGGAATTTATATTTGTTTTCATATCTTTCATGTTGTCCAAAAAGCATGTGTTCTTAATTTTTTTTAAAGCTTTCTTAAGACTAAATATGTTATAACCCTCATTTCTGTTATGTGTAGCTGGCAAAGAGAGACAAGAATAAGAAACTTTGGAGGGCGCCTTCAAGGAGAAGTAGCATATTATGCTCCATGTGGAAAGAAACTTAGGCAATACCCTGAAGTAATAAAGGTACATACTTTTCACCAAATAATATACATTTGGTGCCTATTAAGCATGTTTATGGAAAAAAGGTGCTCTCCTTTCTCCGATAAAGTTCCTTGATACAAAATATTCTCTTGTATGGGACTAAATGTACTTAACTTAAATTGATCTTCTCTAAATCCATAGCCCCTTGATAGAATATGCAAAACGTTAGTGTCCTGAAGAAAGCTCTACATCAAAGTTGGGTTGTAATTATTAAAACCTGAAGTGGAAAAATATGTGATTTTTTCAGTATCTCAGCAGAAATGGAATAATGGATATCTCAAGGGACAATTTCAGCTTCAGTGCAAAAATAAGAGTGGGTGACTTCTATGAAGCCAGAGATGGACCGCAGGTATCCACTTTTTAAAAAGTATAGTCTTTAAACCAAAAAGTAGTACCATAACCTAAATGAAGTAAATTTCACTACACTCTGAAGCATTGCCTTTTGTTAGTTAATTCATATAGCTATACATATAACTTTGTGGTTAACACTCACCAAGGCTTCAATTTACTATATTCCAGTAACAAGGAGCTTTGACATAATAGATGTCTTTTTCAAGTTTTTTAAGTCAACATTTTCCTGTTTATTTATTTTGTCAACAGTTTTACAGTTTATACAGGTATAAAAGTATCTGCATGTTCCCGTGAAATATAGAAAAACATTAGTTCCCCGAAAGGTAAACTAATTTAAGGGTAAATTAATTTGAATAGGAAAAATATGTTGTTAGAAGTCAGTCCAATGGGGAATAAATATGCCTTAGTTTTATGGAAGGATCTTGTCCATCTGATTATGCCATGCTACATGATCCATTGTCACAAGTTTAGTAATTTGGGGTAAAGGGAAGTTTCCTTAATATTATTAGGTGAGTGAAATTTCTGCTTTTTACAGAAACTGAATTTTTCAGGTACTTATACACATTACTGAAAATATCACAACTCCCTTTTTGCTCATGGGTTAAGTATACAACCTTACCAATCAGCATGAAGAACTCACCAGACAGATTTCATTTTCTGTGTGTTGCCTTTAAGGTTTTGCTTTTGTTTCTTACTTGGATTCAGCTGGATATGATTTTTATTCCCTTTTAACTATATCAGCTCCATTGAGAGAGGACCTAGTTAAGGAGTGAAGAGACCTAGATTCTTTTTTCTTTTTAAGATTTTATTTATTTATTTGACAGAGAGAGAGAGAAAGAGATCACGAGCAGGCAGAGAGGCAGGCAGAGAGAGAGAGGGAAGCAGGCTCCCTACTGAGCAGATAGCCTACACAGGGCTTGATCCCAGGACCCTGAGATCATGACCTGAGCCAAAGGCAGAGGCTTTAACTCACTGAGCCACCCAGACGCCCCAAGACCTAGATTCTTGTTAATCTATGAAATAGACTTTGTGATTTCAGACATCAAAATAATACCACCTTTTCCTCAATTTTCTTGTCTGCCAAGTAAAGACAATAATAATTTTACTTCTGCCTCATAGGATGATGATGAGGTCAAAATGAGATCATGTGCTTGAAAATATTTCAAAAGAGGAAAATGCTCAGCCAACTGAAGTTGATATTTTCTTTCTTGATTGTATCTTTCTTTCTTTTGGCCTATTATAATACACAGAAAGAAATGTTTTCCAGTAATAAATATTTTCTAGTGTGAATAGGCAGGTTCTTCCATCCTATCTTACCCCCTAATTATTTAGTTATAGAAATAAAAAAAGGCCTTCCTAATTCTGCAAGAGTTTTTTGTGAGACCTCAAACATTAAGGGAATTTTCCAAGACCACACAGTCTCAACCAAGCAGAGACATAACTAGAACTTAGGGTTTCCACCAGTATCCTTTTACCTTCATCATATAACCCATTTTCATTATTGTCCACGACTTTCTAAGGAACAAGTTATGTCCAGTTCCGCTTGTTTCTTTCCTGGTAATTCTAAAATGCCAAAATATATTTCTCTCAGGCCTAGCTTCTTTAGTGAAATATTTTCTAGGATTTTTTTCTATTTTTTTTTAAACTTAAAAAAATGTTTAAGGGCACCTGGGTAGCTCAGGCGGTTAAGCATCTGCCTTCAGCTCAGATCATGATCCCTGGGTCCTGGGATTGAGTCCTGCATTGGGCTCCCTGCTCAACAAGGAGTTTGCTTCTCCTTTTCCATCTACCTCTCTCACTGCTGATGTTCTCTCACTCGTACTCTCTCGTCTCTCAAAATAAATACAATTAAAAAAAAAATTTAAGATTTATTTATTAAAAAAAAGTTTAAACGTAGACTAAATCTGTTACCAAACAGATCCTCAGAATTTTATTGTTATTATACCCACTTCCATATATACTGGATCAGTTTCTTATCACAAAAAAATTAGAAGATAATAATAATTTTATTTAAAAATTCTAACTTTTTAATCTTTTGGCTCATGGTATCAAATCCTTACTTGTCTTATTTATGCCAAAAATATCCTTACGTTTTTAAGTTGAATAGATTTTTGTTCTGAGAGGAGAGCTAATTCCTGTTCAATACATAAAGGATTTTTAGTCTTGTATCAGTGATAATTAGACTTAATCTATAAAGCCTCATTAGGCAGACTAAAATGTTCTTCGACATCCATTCACTTTTTATTAAACATAATCAGTGTTTTCCAAATGTGTATTGCTTTGTTGAGAGATCAATTCGTCAAGGAAATATGATGAATTACTAAATTCAGAATATGTTAAGCTGCCAACATTTCAGCAGACTGCTAAGGGAAAATATTAGCAATTTTGAGAGCACTTTTGTCAGATAAAAATATTAGTAAGTTGGATTCGTTTCAGGATACTTTGAGAGAATAACAGTTAAAGGTAAGTAATCCAAAAAAAGTTCAGTTAATTAGAAATGCATATAGTACATATAAGTGTAGAACCATATACATTTCCATATACTGTATGATGAATACGCATAAGCATATAGTTAGAAATGTAGAACTAGAATGTTAGAACTAGAAATGTGTATAACTATGTAATAATTTTCTATGAAAATGAACAAAGATTATATATTTTTTTTAGAGTAACGATGATATGTGGTAATTAGCCTAAATTTTGCGGAAGATGTATAGTTTGGTCAAGCCACTGGTACTATGCAGAAATGATCTGTGTGTGTTTACAATATGTCTGCCTTTATACAAATTGTGGAAAGAGAATGATGACTATATAGATACTGAAAAACAAAACTGCATATTGAAGGATTCAGAGGAAATGTGTCAAAATTTTAATGATAGATGTAATGGTTGGTGGTACAGTAGATCATTTTTTTCTTATAAGAGCAGAGGCCTGCAGCTTCCCTTCCCTGTCCGTGGCTTTTCATTCTCATGTGCAAGTGTTTTTTACTTCCCAGTCCAAGGAGGCTGGCTTAGGGACACTTCAGTCTGGCCTGTGCCCCGGGAGGTGCATCCCATCCCTGCCTGTCAGCTGTCCTCTGAGCCCCGTGTCCGACACCAGCCTGGAGGGCGCTCTGCTTGGGCCCGCGGTGGGGGCCCAGGATGGGCCCTGGGATGATGCCCCCCCACACACACACCTCGGGCAGCTCTACAAGGCTCGGTGTTGAGGGCAAGCCTCCCTGACCACCCCTGCGCCGGCACCCACGGCTGCAGGCCACCTGGCCGAGAGGACGGAGCTTGGCGGAGGCCTGGCTGGGAGAACTGGGCGGGGGAACAGGGCCGCAGGAGCCGCGGGACCCGGATGTCTGTTGGCCCTCGAGGGTCTGAAACCAGCCTGTGCCATCCTGGTTGTGCCAGCGGCCCTCCCCGAGTCTGTGCCAAGAAGGCAATGATCCTGCAGCCCCCGCCCCTTGTTAGAAGGAGACCCTCCGGGAGTCCCACCCTCACGAACTCATCTAAGTGGCACGGGGGCAGTGGGCAGCCTCCTGCTCCCTCTGACCCTCATTTGCTCCTGGAGGGAGCAAATTTTCAGTGACAGCCTGGCTGGGTATAGTATTCTTGGCTGCATATTTTTCTCGTTTAGGGCTCTGAATATATCCTTTCTGGCCTGCTAGGTCTCTGTGGATAGGTCTGTTGCCAACCTAACATTCCTGCCTC
>CM052810.1:109686197-109798635 GCA_028533885.1 Nasua narica | reverse complement strand
TATTTCTTTTATTTCTCCCGAAAGGGATTTTATTTCTCCCGAAAGGGATTCTTTAATTTTTCCATGCTTTTTTCGAGCCCAACTAGCAATTTGATAACTGTCATTTTGAACTCTATTTCCGACATATTACTGATGTCTGCACTAACTACTTCTTATAAGTTTCACATTTTCTAAAATTTGCTTATATAACATACAATGTGAAAAACAACTTTCTAATAAAAAATATATGCTTCTACCCCTTTTAATAAAGCTAAAACCATTCAGTTTTCCAAATGCATGGAAGTTGTACATAATGATTTTGAATATTACTGCTACAGTTTTCCAAGCTTCATTTACCTATTTTGGGTGTTTGATAGCAATGAAATGCTGTATTCACAGATTTGTTGCTATTCTTAGTCACTTTTCTAATAAATCATTTGCATCGGAAAATATATTTTCTTTTTTTTATTTTCTTGTTTCTTTTTTTTTTTTTTTAAGATTTTATTTATTTATTTGACAGAGAGAGAGACAGCGAGAGAGGGAACACAAGCAGAGGGAGTAGGAGAGGGCGAAGCAGGTTTCCCACTGATCCGGAAGCCCAATGCGGGGCTTGATCCCAGGACCCTGGGATCACAACCTGAGCTGAAGGCAGACACTTAATGATTGAGCCACCCAGGCGCCCCAGAAAATATATTTTCTCCATCATGTTTTTCTTTTTTCTTGTAAAGTTATCAAAAATAACCAGTATTCTGTAAGTTCTAATTTAGTTCAAGGCATTTCAAAAATGTCAGCAGTGGTATTACAAAGCTCTGTATTTTACAAATAAAATTTAGGAAATGATAATTTCTCCTAGAAGATAATTCTAGTCTGCAGTAGAGAACCATGGTTATTTTAAGTTATTTTTCACTGAAGGTTTTTCTGAGCTTAAGATAGATTTTACATATATATTTACTAACAGCAAACATCTGAAAATGTTGACTGTGCATGTATTACAATGAGAAGTATGAGAGCTTATATTTATTGAAATTTAAGTAAATCCATCATTAAAGAACAGCAATCTAATGATTGCTTTCAAAAAGTAAGAAAGAAGAACTCTGATTAAATAGAGTTGACACAAGAAATGGGGGAGGGGGACCTTTAACCTATTCATTATCAGTGTTATTTATTTCAGTCTACAAAATGTGGTAAGAGATTTGTAGAATCAGCTATTTGTCAGCGTCTTCTGATACTTATATGCCAATCACTTCCTACAGGCTTTTATAAAAACCTGTATTTTTTATATCAACCTGTATTGATTTTAGTGATAACGGGCTTCATGGATCAAAATGAACCCTTTTATAAGGCCATGCTTTACTGGCTGGCTACCTTGTAATGAAATTCTGCTAACTATTTTAGCCAGTGAAACCCCTTTGAAAAGAGTATAAGGTAAATAGATTTCTTACAGACTTTTGCTTCATCACATTATAAAGAACTTGTTGAACCTAATGTTCATCATTGTTTTCATTTTATTTTGGTTTTGGTTCTCAGAATAATAGAAAGTAAGGATGAGCTCAACATATTTTGGTAAATATAAAATAAGGTTATTTTTATTTACCTAATAAGATATTTAGGTAAAAAGTTTTCCACACTTTTATTATGAATATATGAAGGCTTCGAGGTATTATTAATTTGTCATTATTTGTCATTATTAATGACAAAGATTATTTTGAAATATATGATTGTCTCTTTTGAGAAGTATTTTTTGTGAATTATAGAAAACATTTAAGCATAATGTAATAATTAAGTTTATTTTTTCAGCCAGTAAGTTCATTAGCATAGATTAATGAATGTTTACTGTAGTCAGGATAGAAAAACAAAGAAAAGGAAAGATGCAAAGAAGGAACAAGTTAAAAGCGACTTAGGAAATGCTGCCTTTTCTATTTGAGACATATATTTTTTAAAAAGATTTTTTTTTTCTTTTTAATGGTGTAAGTTCAGGAGAAAAGAAAAATATTTAAAGTTCTTACTGTAAAGAGCCTTTTTTCTTAGTCATTTAATCAATAAATATTTGTGGCAAATACTTAATGTGCCAGGCATTTTTCCTCCAGATAAATTTTCCCTAAAGGCATTTTCCACAAAGAAAACTGTGAGCACATTTCAAAACTACAGAAGTGAAATCCTGGCTTTGAAAAAACAAAACAAAACTAGTGTTTGCAGAGAAACTGAAGAGTACAAAAGACATAGAAGTTATGATCACTGGCTTAGAGAAGATAAAACACTGAGCACAATGCCGTCCATTGAAAATCAGGATTTTGTTGGTAAGGAATATAGGGAGACTTCACAGTAAAGCAGACAACACACCATCTCTGACAAGACTGTAATGCTGCTAATTATTTCATATAAGTAAAGAACAAAAGATTGGGAGTCAACAACCAGGGTTCTAATTCAGCTCTGCTGTTAACTGTCACACCTAATGCAACATAGCTGTGGGCATATATGGACACTGAGAACATGAAAGATCAGTACGAGAAATCTAAAATACTGAAAATTTATGTCACTAATCTACCAGGTAGGATTTTTGATGGCTAGGCAAGGGCCTCTACTAGGAGGCCAACTGTATGAATCCCAAGTGTGGAGCTAAAGAGGTATTTGAAGGTCATGGCTCTTGGAGGGTAACCTACTGTGAGTAATTAGAAAGCGTGGCCAGCATTGTGGAATAATTGTATCAAACCACATCTTTCTAAGTGGTCTTTAGTAGGTAACACCCATCTCCCCAGCATAGATATTCTTACTTTTTTTCACATCTTTGAAATGCTATTCAGTGAATGATATTAACAAACTATATGATTATGTTAGATTAAGAATCCCTAATGCTGTAAAGTTTGTGGTTCATAAAGCTCTCCCAACCTATCTCTGGCACTGTAAAGTAGCTAAAAATAGACATAATGCTAAATTGTGAAATAAGTGTAAGGAAATTCAAAAAAATTTTGATTTTTCTCATGATACTGACTTTAGTGTTTTTCTTAAAATGGGAAGTTCTGTCAAAAATATTTGATGCTCTCACTTTGCTTGTGACCTAAGATTTTTCTTATACTCCTGACAGGGTAATTCAGCATCCTATGTTACTTTGAAAAACTGAGGCCTCATTTTCTAGGCCATAATTTCCTCATCTGTAATGTGAAGACTATGTATCATAGGAGGTCTTTAACATCAGTTCTCTTTTAGGTATGACATTTGAAAAGCTTTTTAATTAACTAATTTTTAGGAAGTAAAGGATTCAGAAAGTATACTTACAAAGAAAAGGTAGTGAAAAAAATCAGTTTTGTTTACTTGAGCTGTGCTTAAATTTACTGAAAATTACTTAGCCAGAAATCGATTGGGTAAATGATCAATTCACCAAATCATTAAGAAATCTAAAATTGTCAGACCAAATACCTTATTCCAGATTTCAAATAGTCACCTCAGCTATTCTACTGAGGCAAGGACTGGGATAGAGAAACAGGTTGTATTCCAGAAAAATATGAGTAAAGTTCCTCCATTCACTTATATGACATTAAGCAATGGAAAAGTATTAGACATCTCAAGTATTAACATGGGAATTGACACTTAATGGCCCAAAGCTGCAAATCCATGCTGAAATTGCTACAGCAAAGTGTTGGCGATACTCAACTTAAAAAACAAAAACAAAAACTCAATAACTCAGCAAATAGATTACTCAGTAAATTGACTTTTGGTGGACAGGTTTACTTCTTTTACTTATATACTCTTTACCCCCAAAATAAATTAGCTTATAGATATATAAAATCAAACAAAATGGAATCAACAAAAGAAAAATAAAGACAAGTTATGATATGAAATTGAAGCAAGAATGAAACTTGAGAATGCATTTCATTAAAACCTGAACATGTTGCTGGCAAACCACAGATGGACTTAGCTGTTAGGAAAGTATAGGATCCTAGGTAGACAATTCAGTGTCTAGAAGATAAAGTGAAAACAGACCAACTGCTCATGAGATATCCAACTGTACTTTAGGTGTATCATTTATGAAGAGTAAAAGAAATGTTGAGGGGCACCTGGGTGGCTCAGTGAGTTAAGCCTCTGCCTTCGGCTCAGGTCATGATCCCAGGGTCCTGGGATCGAACCCCACAGTGGGCTCCTTGCTCAGCGGGGAGCCTGCTTCTCCCCTGTCTGCTGCTCTCCCTGCTTGTGTGCTTGCTCTCTCCCTCTCTCTTTCTGTGTCAAATAAATAAAATCTTTAACAAAAAAATAGAAATGTTGAAATACAAAGTCATATTTAAATTGCATTTCACATCATTTTTTAATTTCTGAATATATAAAATATTTTAAACTTATTCATTTGAGATTAATGTTTTTTAAGTTGTAGTTAGTGTTTAAGGTATAAAATACCTGAGAGTAAGAAATTTTATTTGTGAGTTTTCTCAAGTATTTTTCCGTCCTGTGTCTTTACTTTGTTTGGGAAGAAAACCTTACTACCATTTCCCTTTTCCATGTTATTTAGAGACCACTTCAAACTTTAATCACCTTTCTGGTCTTCATTCAGACTTCTCTCTTTCATATCCAGGTACTTCTCCCTCCTAAAGGAGCAATATATTCACATTCCTTTCCCGCTTTAATTCTCAAGCCCTAATTCAGACCATCATTATTTTTTAAGTACACAATTCAAACAACTTCTTGTCCCAACCTCTAAACTCTTTTTCAAATTTATTACTACTCAGCACATGGTCCTTGCATTGGAATAGCATGAGGTTCTGAATTAAAAATGTTGGTCCTTTTGGAGAAAAAATTCTATTTACCTTTAGACACTGCTATGCCTTGTACAAAGTAGGTGTCTCAACAATGTTTAAGTAGTGGAAACTTTATAATATATGGCAGTCTTATATGGCACTTTTATAGTGCATTGCCGTATATATTACATGGTGTACTTATGTACTCATCTTAATTATTTTGTTCAGTCTTCTGAAATAAAACATAAATCTTTTTTTCTTGTCTCTGTAGTATATATAGAAATGAAGTATTATTGCTAAAGATTGAAATTATCAACTCTTGAAAGCAGAATTACAATGGTAAATAGACCTAATCTGTCACCCTGTCCATCATGTTGATCATCTATTTTCTTTTTGTCCCCATCTTTCAAATCTTAATTAAGAAAGATTATTTTCAGGAACCATTTACTATCTTAGTCTTAGAAATTAAGAAAAAATAATCAGCTAATTCTCTTTCGATGCATAATTTCTGATTGGCAAAAAAGCTTATATAACATATGAATCAGGTGATATAAATTATACTTGCTTTTTCTGAGGACAAGCTTATTGAGAAAACTCCTTTTTTTCCCCTTCACAATTATTTTGACTACTCAGTGAATTAAAGCTGTAATTTATGCTTCAGATTTTCCTAACAGTTCCATTTCTCATTTTCAAAAATCCAGGAGTCAGAGGACTATATATGTAGCACAATATATGCAGTTCCTTTGGCAAGTATTTACTTTATAAATGCCAAGGGCAAAAATGTAAATGATAGTGTTACTATATTTGTCTGGTAAATTTTGGGCACCAACATAACCTATTCCTTTTTTTTTTTGACATAGGTATATTTTCCTAGCCGAATAAAACATAACTATGTAAAAATTGTAACTGGATAAAAAAGATAAATTGATAAAACCCTTTAAATCTTGGCTAAAGTTGGCTTCATTATTAATAAGATACTTTAAAAACTGAATGCAGATTTCTTTACAGACTCTTTTATTAGTCTCTCTCTTCTACTCCAAGTGTCACGAATGTCACTTTTATATTTTTCAATTTATGTGATGCTTGCTGCGTGGTGCCTAAGAGCATAATAGAAAAATGAAAACCTAAACTAATCAAAAGCTTCCCGTACTGGTGAACATAAAATTGTTTTGATGGCTTCCTTCTTAGTAGCTTGTGGCATAAAAATGCAGTTAGTGGAAGCATTGTTCCTATTGACTTCATTTGAAATCTCAGGAAAAAATTTTACTTTCTTAGGAATTAACTTTTAAAATTATTTTCATATGAGAATTACTGAGAAGAATTAGTATAGATACTATTTTAAACAAAAATATGGACTATATGCACTAGGTTTTTTGACACGATCCTGCTATGGCATAATCTTGGCCATGTTTTCATGGCTGAAATATTGTGATCAGTCACTTATCAAGTATAAAAACATCTTGGTAACATCAATTAAGTACATGTAGTGGTTAAGAGCACAAGTTTTAGAGTTAGTCCCAGTTTCGAAATACAGTTCTGTTCCTTGTTGCCTCTGTACCCCAGGAAATTATTTACCCTTACTGGGTCTGAATTCCTTCAGTTGAAATGTAGGAACAATAAAACTCACCTTACTGGTTAGAGCTGTTGAGAAGATTAAAGTATATAATGTATTGAAAATGCCTGGAACAAACACCGTGCTTGGAATGTGGGAAGTAACTATCATCCCATTATGGTAGCAAAAGTAGTATTTGTATTTTTAGTACCAAGTGCATGAGATCTTCATAAACTCCTGCCCCCCGATTAGGAATCATAGCATAAAATGTAACTGAAGGACTTTCAATTGTTTTTGGTTGCAGAATTGCCTCCAGTGGTTCAAGCTAAATTCCTAGTTTAAGATTCTTTTGAGAAAAAAGCATATTTTAAAAATCCTTAACATTCACACTAAAAGAATTATCTCTTAAAAAAAGAAGTAAGAAATAATAAAACAATTATTTTGGAAGGATTATTTTAAAAGGATGCCTTTCTTATATCTGAACACATTACTAAGGATGATAAATAAGGTAATATAACAGTGTATTTGTTTTGATGGACATACGGAGGATAATAAAAACCAGACGCAGATTGTATCTATGCACTAACCAAGATTATTCCTATAATGCATTAGCATTATGCTGGTGTATGTCTTCCTTTTGGGGGATTTATAATGAGAAATTTCAAATATATAATATATAACATGTAGCCCATCATCATCTTTAGAACTTAACATGTGACCAATTGTTTTATGCCTCCAACTACTTTCTACTCTTCCATAATTTGCTGAAGCAAATCCAATATATCTTATGTCATCTGTAAATTTTTCAGTGTGTATCTCTAGAAGATAAGGATTCTTGTTTTCTACAAGAGTACCATTATCATACTTAAAAATGATAATTTTTGGATATCATCAAATGTTAGTCATTGTTCACAGTTTCAGTTGTTCCTTAATTATGATAATTATCTGAAGTTTGTTTGAATCAATATATAGATAAAATGTATTTTTTTAAAAGATTTTATTTATTCATTTAACAGAGAGAGAACACAAGCAGGCAGAGAGGCAGGCAGAGGCAGAGAGAGGAGCAGGCTCCCCACAGAGCAAGGAGCCCGATGCGGGACTCGATCCCAAGACGCTGGGATCATGACCCGAGCCAAAGGCAGCTGCTCAACCAACTGAGCCACTTAGGCGTCCCAGATAAAATGTATTTGATACATCTTTTAAGGCTCCTTTAGTCTTCTTACGGTTGCTTTTTTTTAACTTCTTAAAATTTACTTGTTGAAGAAACTGGGTAATTTGTAGAATTTCGTACAGACTGGATTTTGCCACGTAGTTTAACATATGCTTCTTATCCTATTTTTCCTGTAAAGTTACAGTAAATAGGTCCAGACTTAATCAAATCTAGGCTTGATTTATTTGGTTGAGGGGGAGATTAATTTGTAGGTGATGGAGTGAGCCTCCATTAGGAGGCTGATGTCTATTTGTCTCTATTTCTGGTGATTGCCAACCATCAACCATGCTTAGATCCATGAATTCATGAGGTATTGCACAATGTTGATATTCTAACATTCCTTCTTGATTTATTAACTATAATATTTCTATAAAGAGAAACTTCCTTCTGTTATTTGGATAACTTCATGATTATTGAACTGATAACACATGAAAACAATCTATAGGGGAGTCATCACACAATATTTTCAAATATCTGCCAAATTCATGGTCATTATAGTTCATAAATGGTGATTGATATATCTGTGTGTGCTTATAGATACATATGTTTGTAAATATATGTTTATAGATACAGATCTCTCTATGTATTTAAAGTTGAAGTCATTAAAGTAAGAATACCAGAGACTGACCTAGAATTTTCTGATCTATTGATCACTTGTGTTTATTTTGTTTTTAATATATTATTCCTATAAAATATTAATTAAAAGGGAATGCAGTGGTGTCTTTTGAAAGAAGAGGATGTCATTCCCCGTATCAGGGCAATGGAAGGCCGTAGAGGAAGACCACCAAATCCAGATAGACAGCGAGCAAGAGAGGAATCCAGGATGAGACGTCGGAAGGGTCGACCTCCAAATGTGGGAAGTGCTGAGTTTCTAGATAACACAGATGCCAAATTGCTAAGAAAATTGCAAGCTCAAGGTAAGAAATATAATATGTACAGTACTGTTATAATCATACTAAAAAATCTATGTATCTCTGACTTATGAATGTTTGATACTGCTTCACTTTATAAAAACTAGATATTTCTGTTAGAATAAAAATGAGAAAATAAGGAATCCCACCGGTAACTGGAGTTCTTTGATTAGGTAAGCTCCTTTCAAGAGCCATACTCATAAACACATGATACCCTGTGTGTTTAGAGCTACAAAGGTGGGGGATAAGCTTTTAAGGCTTGCGCAGAAAGGGAATCAACCAGCACTTGGCACATGCCTTAAGGTTGTGCCAACATTCTGGAAATTCTCATTTTTAACAGCTCCCGATTCCTTGAGGTGGTACAAGGGAATAACTCCAAAATATGTGGAACTGTGGAGTAAATTTTCAGTCAGAGAACTCCAATTACTGGTAAGTAACCCCAGTCTTATTAGTTTGGGTTCTATAGTCTGGATATATCACATATATTTCAAAATGGCCAACTAGTAGATTTAAATCAAAAAGTATTTATTTTAAGATCACTAGAAATTGTTACTTATCAAGCACAGAGTGCTCATAATAACCTCAAAGGTATTATAACTCAAAACTACACATTAATTATCTTATCAACATGAAGTTCTGATGCTATGCCTGACACAGAGAAAGGTGACTAAAATAAAATAGTTCTGTTATGAGTTACTAGTTACAAATGTGAAGCCTCTTAAGGCTATCTGAATATACATCAATACATGTGTTGGTATCCTATGGTCACAAGCATACATGTGTGTGTGTATATATATATATATACACACACACACACACATCAATATAAAATAAAGGTTTAGTAATAAAAATTGACTTAAAAGACTAACAGGATTTTACTTCCTTTATGGTTTTTTCCTAGGGAAAAAGCTTGACTTATTTCCCTTTATTGTAAATACCATCATAATATTGACTTCTTTGTTGCTGCTTTGTTTTTATTGTAAAACAGACACCCACAGCAAAACTCGTAGAACAGAATGCTTTACAATAAAATACTCATTCTCACTCACTTTAAAATAAAAGACTCTCATGAGTGGCATCATCATTAACAGTTTTTTGTAAATCTATCCATAAATGTGTACACACACTCCTATATACACATACAGTCATATGATACAATATATATGTTCATACACATGTGTAATATGTTGTATTATATATACCCTTTTTTATTCCTAAGATAAATGGACTTATATTGTATATCCTATCTAGCCTGCTTTTTTCCACTTAATTTATCATGAACATCTTAATGTATCTGCACTTAAAAATCAACCTTATGCATTTAATAGCTGAATAGTGAATGAGGCACCGTATATGGCTCTAGCATACTTCATTAAATCAGTCTTTTTGATGACTCTTTGAGCTGTTTCCCATGCTTCACTATCACAAACAGTCCTGCAGTAAACAGGTATTACACATTTATTCATATCCTTCTGTGAGTATGGCTATCTATGTATAAAATTATAGAGATAGAATCTTTGAATCAAAGGGTATGTGCATTTTCAGGTTTTTTTTAAAGATTTATTTATTTATTTGAAAGAGAGAAAGAGAGAGCGAGAGAGAGCATGAGAGGGGAGAAGGTCAGAGGGAGAAGCAGACTCCCCGTGGAGCCGGAAGCCGGATGTGGGACTCGATTCTGGGACTCCGGGATCATGACCTGAGCCAAAGGCAGTCGATTAACCAACTGAGCCACCCAGGCGCCCCACATTTTCAGTTTTGATAGATAGTAGGCAAAGATTATCTCCAAAAACGTTGCACTAATTCATACTTCCACAAATAGCATATAAAATAACTGCCTGTCACATCACTTAATGTCATATAAGTTTTTGTCTGCCTCAATATGTTAATGAAATTTTTTTAGTTTATTTATTTATTAATTTAAGTGATCTCTACCCCCAATATGGGGCTCAAACTCATGATCCGAAGATCAAGAGTTGCACGCTCTTCCAACTGAGCCAGCTGGGCACCCTATTTGTCAGATTTTTATGTTATTTTATTTGGATGCTGTGAAGACTTTCATCTCCCCTGCATAGTTACTAGTGAAGGCTGTAAAAAAGTTATTAACAGATATAGCCATAAATGATGAGTTTTTAAAATTAATATTGTCAATGATCCACTGATTCTTCTGTAGAATGTATAATAGTGATGAATATGCACTGTTTGCCTAAAATAAGAAAGCTTAAAGTTAACTGATACCCAAAGCATGGACTCTTCATGTATATCTTGCATATCTAATACAAATACTATTAATACTTAGTATCTAAAATAGCAATTTATATTTGCAAAATTAACTAAATTTTATTTTAACAATATAGAAGTTAATTATTTAACTTTTACCCAAATGTCTTTTCTCCCTCTAGATTTCAAATTGGTTTGTATTCTGTTATATAGGTTTTTCTTGTTGTGTTATGTTGCATTTTGCAAGTTCTGTTACCTTTGACCTGATTATGTGTTTTTTCTCAACATGTATATAAATGTTAAATATTTAACAGTAAATAAATAATTATTACTAATATTTAGAAGCATATATGTAAAATATGTATGTTTTTTCTTGGGAAGAAAGGAATGGATCACTTTATCACACCTTTTATTCTGAAAGGCCTCTACATTAACAGTTTTAGGGGGTTAGCTGAGGGGATTCTAGAAGTTTCTGTTATATATTATTATGCTACTAGGGCTCAACTAGACTGAAAAACTAGACTTAATTTGAAGAAAAGTTCAGAACAGTGAAATAAATGCAAACTTTGTACATCCAAGTATTATGAAATGAGAGCTCTCTAATTTCTCAAGAGAATAAAAATAAGAATCTGAGAGGGTCGAAATACTGAAAAGATTTTTAACCTAATAAATAAACTGCCAATGCCGTGAATACCTTGGATTTTCTAAGCTATCAGATAGTACCTCTCCGTTTCATGTATCATAGAATCTGAGATGCTATAGTCATTGCAATGCACTATTATTTTAAGATGTCCCATGAAGAAAGAAGTGCTGCCAGTTGTCAGACACATTCTGATTTTAGACTATATTTAAAAATGCATCTTAGTATCAAAGAAATGTGGTATATCTAAAATATATTGTGTAAACTATTTCAAAAAATAAACTTTTATCTTTGAAATTTAACTAGATAATTCTTAATCCATAAGAGATATTTTCCAAATTGATATTTCATAAGTTAGTTATAATAGATAATGTATTCAGCAACCATAAACTAAATAAATGAAAGCTATTGAGAGCAGTTTCTTTCTCAGAGTGTGGGTAAATTTTCTAGATCTTCTAACTCATTCTTCTTCCTCCATAGTGTTTTAACTTTTAAAAACATTTTCCAGCTACTCATAAAGTTTAAGATATTCATTTTTAATGATGAATAAGAATTTCATTTTATTTTTAAAGATTTTATTAATTTATTTAACAGAGAGAGATCACAAGTAGGCAGAGAGGCAGACAGAGAGAGAGGGGAAGCACGCTCCCCGCCAAGCAGAGAGCCCGATGCGGGGCTCGATCCCAGGACCCTGAGATCATGACCCAAGCCAAAGGCAGAGGCTTAACCCATTGAGCCACCCAGGCGCCCCATGAATAAGCATTTATCCTCCTTGCTAAAGTAAAAAGATAAGGGTTGAACTTTTAAATGGTTTTCTGTCGTAAGGGTTTAAAAATAAAAATTATTGTGTACTGTGTGGGGCTTGAAGTTGGCCAATACATTCATACACAAATACACACCTAAATAGAGCATTTATTTATTATAAGCCAGACTTCTATTTGAGACAATCAGTTTAGTTTGAAACAAAAATCATACCTATGCCACATTTTCTAGGACACATTTTTTTAATCACTTGACACATCTTTATATTTTAAGGCAGACTTAGATCTTTACAGTAGAGTTCAGTATAAGCTTTAAGTTCTTAAATGTTAGAAAAATAGTCATATGGTACTATCATAGGTGAGAACAGTATCCTTCAGGAGTATTATTATTGGAGTTTACTGATTCTGCAACCTCTTTTATAGATTTTTATTTCCCAGGGTATTTAGTGAACAGAAGATCCTTTTTATGTGGCTCAGAAATTTTTGATGATGCGTATAACCTAGTGTTGAAAATAATTGGAGGATTAGAAATATATTTTAGCATCATCTTCCATTTCATCTCAAATTAACAATTCCAGTTTACTAGATAAATTAGATCCTTTACATCCCATCTTCTTTTTTAAAGACTTGTTGATAGAAAATCAGCCATAGTAACCAAGGTCACGTCAGCTGTTACAAGGACATAGGGTTAGGTACTTATGTAAAATCTCAAGTCATTCCACTTTTGTTTTCTTTTTTTTTTAAAGGATTTTATTTATTTGACAGAGACAGAGTGAGCACAAGTAGGCAGAGCGGCAGGCAGAGGGAGAGGGAGAAGCAGGCTCCCCGCTGAGCAGAGAGCCCAATGCGGGGCTCGATCCCAGGACCCTGGGATCATGACCTGAGCCGAAGGCAGCCGCTTAACTGCCTGAGCCACCCAGGCGCTCCTGTCATTCCACTTTTCTTAAAAGTTTTTAGAACTAGTAGCATGTAGATTGTGAAGTCAGAAGGACCGAGGTTTTTATCTTGGCTTTGCTATTTAATCTTTGTGAGCCTTAGTTATTTCATCTGTAAACTGGGCATAATGTTGCCTATCTCCTAAGATTGTTATGAAGATTAAACAAGTTCATGTAAATTTAATACAGAAGTTACATAAATGGCAGAAATTATTAGTAAATCTCAAGTAATTCAGGTGTTAGCCAGCCAATCATATTCATTATTGAATATACTATATAGATTTCTTAAAACTCATCTGCTAAAGGGAAGGATGAATGGGGGGAAATCGGAGGGGGTGATGAACCAGGAGAGACTGTGGACTCTGAGCAACAAACTGAGGGTTTTGGAGGGGAGGGGATGGGGGAGTGGGCAAGCCTGGTGGTGGGTGTTGAGGAGGGCACGTACTGCAAGGAGCACTGGGTGTGGTGCATGAACGGTCAATCTTGTAACACTGAAAAATTAAAATAAACATATATGGGGAGAAAAAAAACCTCATCTGCTAAAAAGTTTAAAATAATGTCTAATGTAAGGTATTATTTTATGAGAGATTTTATGAGTGATACCTCACTTTTATAGTTAAAAGTATTCTGACCAAGTTTGCCAGCAGAAGAAAGCATGACATTACATGCTTTCTCTATCAGCTACCTACTGCCACAGTAATTTTGGGGAACAGCCAACCACAAAACTTCAGTGATGTACAGCACAGGCATTAATTGTTGCACAAATGGAAACAGCTGGAGAGAAATTAGGCAGCTCTGCTGATCTTGGCTGGGCTTGTTCACATATGGGAAGTCAACTGACTCCATGTGTCCCAACCTTCAGCAGCCTAGCCCAAACATGTCCTCATAGTAAAGGGCAAGGCAAAGAGTAAAAATAGAAAGAGTACAAGTATATTTTCAAACTTCTGTGTGCATCACAATTGCTAACATCCTGTTAGCCAAGGAAGATCACATGGCTGAACTCAGCATCAAGGGACAAGAAAATATATTTTACCTCTTGATGAGAGGAACTGCAAAGTCACATTGCAAGTGACATGGAGAGAGGGAAGAATGAACAGAGTTGGGACCATTATAATTATGGCAGTCTATCCCAGTTTCATACATTTGTCCTTAAAACTTATGAGGATTTGGTTGTCTTTGAAACTCACTGACATTCTGTACCCTTTTTTTTAAAGATTTTATTTATTTATTTATTAGGAAAGATTGAGAGTGAGAGAGAGCATGAGAAGGGAGAAGGTCAGAGGGAGAAGCAGACTCCCCATGGAGCTGGGAGCCCGATGTGGGACTCGATCCCGGGACTCCGGGATCATGACCTGAGCCGAAGGCAGTTGCTTAACCAACTGAGCCACCCAGGCGCCCTCTGTACCCTTTTTATTTAGGAGATTTAGACCCTCTCCTTTACAAATGAGAATGTCTCTGAATTTAGAAGCATTATCACTTACATAGCTGATTGAGAATACCGAGTTTTAGAGGCTCTATATTCTATTTTGGTTTATTTTTCCTTTTTATATATTCTGTTAATTTAAGACTGAAGCTAAAATCACCATTTTTGCATATTAGCAGTTATTTTCCTACAAAGTAGGGATTACATGAAATGTGAAAATACATACTTAGATTGGCCTCTATAAAGAGGATTAAAAGAAGTATCATTTTTGTGTAGTTCTGTATATGGGATCATATTTGGGGAAATAATTTGGCAATTTCTAGGGGAAATGGACATGAAATTTTCTGCCACCCCATTCACCCAGTTGGTATCTAACCTTAGGCAATTTTCTTAAAAATTATGTCCTTCATGATGATACCACATCATGAACACAGTTTTTGTTTCACACAGTTATTGTTTTTGGTTGGCAGTTATGTAAAGTTGTTAATAATATTCCTTGAAATTTGTGTGTTTCAGAAATAGCCAGACAAGCAGCACAAATAAAGCTTTTGAGAAAACTTCAAAAGCAGGAACAGGCTCGGGTTGCCAAAGAAGCTAAAAAACAACAAGGTGGGTGATTTAAATGAAAACATAAACATGAAGAGTAAGTATTAGAGAATTCATAAGAAGTTTCTCCTCTTGACTCCCTTGCTGATCATATCTGTGCTTTGGTTTTTCGCTATAGCAATAATAGCTGCTGAGGAGAAGAGAAAGCAAAAGGAACAAATAAAGATTATGAAACAACAGGTACGTTTATGCCTTGGGATTGATTTTTAAAACACAAGTGTTACATTGGGGCTCTCTTGGTATATGTATATATGTACATTATTTTCATTTTGATTTCTGAAATAACAGTATTTCACATTAATGTCACGTATCTTAGAAAGTTGCCCTTTTGCATTAGTTAAAATCCATCTCATATTTTTGAAGATTTTATTTATTTGTGAGGGAGAGAGAAAGAGAGAGCGTGTGCAGGCAGAGGGAGAGGGAGAAGCAGGCTCCCTGATGAGCAGGGGCCCGATGCAGGACTCAGTCCCAGGACCCAGGACCCTGGGATCGTGACCTGAGCTGAGGGCAGATGCTTAACCGCCTGAGCCACCCAGATGCCCCTACAATTCACCTCGTTTTTAAACCAAATCTTCTACTTCCAAGTTTTTAGAGATTACCAAAAAGGAAAAAGTAAATCTAAGTGTTTTTAATATGCTGATAGAGTTTGAATATAAGTGGACATCTTGAACAACTTTCAAACTTTTTAAAGTAGTGTATCAGTAAATGAACGCTGTTGCTTAAATGTTCATATTTTAGTAAGAAAAGCTTGTTGTTATGAAACATAAAATATGAGTAAAAAGTTAAACTCAAGTTATATAGAATAGGGTTTGTCTCCACTGCTTCTGAATGCTTAAAAATTTCTACTGCAAAAAAATAGGAAAACACTATTTCAGCATACCCAACATTCTATCTTATGTCTCCAATATCTCTCCCCATGTAGCTTTCAAAATTAAGTATCGGTAAATGAAGTGATATTTAAATTTTCATAGGTAAAGCATTACATGACAAGATAATCAACTTCATTTAAGATGGGAGTGTGTGAACTACTCTATCATCTCCACATCTTCACATAACCATGAAAGGAGAAAGGCAAATGGGGAAACTATGATTTGTTTAACTTTTTTAACATCAAGTAGTAATTTCTGGGTGTGAAACGAAGTAAATTATGTTATTATATAAATAGCTGCTAAATAAATGGGTTGGGCTGGATGTGATGTGGTTATCTCCACAGTTCTCCCAGTATTGGTTAAGTAGTGGGATTAGGGAGAGTTGATGTGGAATGGGGAGCCAGAACTTAGTCTGTAGTCAGGGAGCTGAGAATTGAGTATGTTTTAATATTTTTGTGACCTTAGATGAGTTACTTAACCTCTGTGTCTTTGTTCCCTCCATGGTAAAAGAAAATAACTGCATTAGCTAACAGTTAAATGAGATCATGAACGTAAAATGTCTACCACAATGCTTGGCACAAAACAAATGCTCACTTTTTAAAAGTTATAAAACACCAAACGGTATGGTATAGTCCTTTACTGTAATTTAATATAGTCAGTTGTAAACTTGAATTCTTTCCTCAGTTTGTTGACTGTGACTGCTGAAGACACTGTAAGATTGACTTAAAAATATGTAGTCTCATTAATACATTTATTCAAATATTATATTTACTATATATTACATACATATGTAAAAATAGTTTATAGTTCATTTTAAATGAAAGACTATTTTTTTATGTCTTATCCTATTTCCTGGTGGCTAGAGACCCATGAAATCCCATCCGTACTCTCTTAAGTTCAGTTTTGTGATCCTAAACTCTTGAAGTGGCTGTACCCTAAGCCTACATAGTTTTTGCTGCTCATCAAAAAAGCACTGGGGTCCCAAGGTTCCAGCAACATTAATACAAATGAACTGATATTAGATATTCATCAAGACATCTCTCTGAGGCTAGTCTCATAATACCATTTGCCTTATTCCTTGTTGCCAACAAAGTGAATCAACGTTTAGCATAGGTTTACTCACACAGTAAGTTATACAATGCCTATTTTAAAGTCAGCATTAGATCTGGGATAAAATAGTAGCATGTGCTTATCATCCTGTGGATTGTTTTTCCACCTAGTAGACCCAAAATATCACCATATAGTCCTCAAAGCAATTTTCTGGAGGCTTACAGAGTCCTTATTATGAAGGAAAAGGAGCAAAAGCATTGGAATCTGACCAGGTCTTCTCTGTATTTAGTATTTGACTTTAGGCAAATATTTACCCTCTAGGAACTTCAATTTTTCTTTTAAGTTAAAAAAAGAAAGATAAATCCAACTGCTATTTTTTAATGATCAATAAGATATTTTATGTTCAGTGCTTAGGTACTCAATATTATAAGGTGAGCCAATATTTAATTTATTTTTTTAAGATTTTATTTATTTATTTGACAGTGAGAGAGAGATCGCAAGTAGGCAGAGAGGCAGGCAGAGAGAGGGGAGAGGGAAGCAGGCTCCCTGCTGAGCAGAGAGCCCAATGCGGGGCTGGATCCCAGGACCCTGAGATCATTACCTGAGCCAAAGGCAGAGGCTTAACCCACTGAGCCACCCAGGTGCCCCTCAATATTATAATTTATAAAAAAGGTTTATCTCTGCTAATATTAATGACAGCACTACCAAATATATGTACATATATGTAAATCACTTGGACAGCTGACTGAGTGTACTTAAGCCCAAGATTCCATACCTATCTCTGTTCTTAAGAGAATAATGAAGGACTTTTGCTGACTTGAGAACATACCACCTTATAACCTTTTGATTAACAAGAGCAAAAAATTAAATCACAAGTGTGGTTAACGTAGATCTCAAGTTCTAATCTAAATAAAGATATCAAATGTGGATCAAGTATAGCCTTGTCTAAGATTTGGAAATGAAATAAAAGATACACTTGGGTTTTTATGTTTAGCAAGCTATAATTAATATCCAATACCAAGTAGGATCACCAAAAGCAAAATTATAGAATGGGTGCAGTCTTCTAAAATCAGAACAGTAATTTCAGAAATGTCATTTTCCTGCAGTAGAACCCTACAGGGAATCAATAACGGTGTGGGGGAAAAAAAAGGAATATGTTTCAAAACACTATAGCATAGCTTCAAAAAGTACACTAGCATCTGGAGATTGGGTAGGTATTGTAATAGAAAGCAGTATAAAATGTGTTGGTTCTAGATTCCTAAGACAAGTGCAATTTGCAAGTAGAACAATTTGGATATTAAACTATGTATTCTCATCAGTGCCAATGTGGGAATTTCAAAGGGATTTATGAACATGAAATTTTTAACAATGTGCTCATAGCATATTGCATAAATTAAAAAATCACAAACTTTACATGATCATTAAATTCTGAAACAATAATATGTTAAATTTAGACAATGTGAACAACTAGTATGTCATATGAATCATTCCTGAGAATGTTAAATTATAATTAATCTATTTTATTTATTCATTTATTCTTCACTTATTTATTTGAGCGAGAGAGAGCACTAGAAGAGGCGAGGGACAGAGACAGGAAGAGGGAAAAGCAGGCTCCCTGCTGAGAAGGGAGCCCATCTTGGGGCATGATCCCAGGACGCTGGGATCACCACCTGAGCCCAAGGCAGACACTTAACCAACTGAGCCACAGAGAAGCCCCAATAATTAATCCATTTTTAAATAATGTTAGATTACTTTTGAATTTGGCTTATTGTAGTAATTAAAAGTAATGTCATGTTATTCACCATGTGAAATAAATTATGGTATGGAAATTGTTGTTAATAATAATCTATTACAATTATATGGTACTATATACTTTTTAAGCATTTTAATTTCATCATAACATAGTAAAGGGCAAACACCTCTCCCTATCTTATACAAGAGTAGTTATTTATTCAAGATCATGCAATGAATGACAGTAACTCAGCACTGGCCTTAGGTTTTCTGACTGCTGAGGTACTGCTTTTTCCTATTATTCTAACCTATATTTATCTCAGATTAAATATTACTTATACTTGTATACAGGTAAAATGAGCTTAATTACCTTGGCTTACCAGGTGTCTATATCCTTATTTACATTTGTACTTTACAAATTGCTTTGAGAAATTTTATGAAATCATATTAATTTAAGACATGAATGTATATATGATGTTAAGCTAAATTATTAAGTTTTATATCCAGCATGGGCAAGCTTTGGTAAATGTGTACTTATATCTTAAATCATATGATTCCACTTAAATACTTTCACCTATATAGTTTATTGTCTTAGATTATCATTATTTTTTCTACAGGAAAAAATTAAAAGAATACAACAAATCAGAATGGAAAAAGAACTTCGAGCTCAGCAAATTCTAGAGGTAGAACTCTTAAGTTTGATATAATTAAAGTAATATAGTCAAATATCTTAAAGTCTACAAAAATAAAAATTTTGCCCACATGATCTCTCACTCATACAAATTAATATGTTCATCAGAAATTATCTTTAAACATAACACATAGAAAAGACCTTATCCGAACCTTCCTTAGCAAGCTAATCTAATCCTAACAGTAAAAAACGCATAAAATGAGACAAAACAGAAAAAAAAAGGAAACGTATGAGCAGCCAGTATAGTTGTCAGAAAGTTTCTTTGCTAAAACTCATGTTCTTTACCTTTAGAAAACCCATTAGGACTTATAGTCAGATATTTACTTTCAATTTAGAAATAAAACATTACAAAAGTAAAAGTAAATTTTAAATATAGAAACAGTTTAACTAGCTTGGTTTTCTGGCTTCTAATATATCCCTCTCCCCCTGAAGCTACTAGAATAGGGCTAGAGGGTATATATTGGCTACCGCAAAACACCTGAAAGACAGCAAGGGAAAATGCAGAAAAACTCCAACCTGCATATATAGGAATTCAAAAGCCTAGCAAGAGTGTGTCATTTTGTAGTTGAATAGCAAACAATTTTCAACACCTTAATGGCCAAAATACATTACTCTATCAAACTGTGTAGTATAATGACTTTTTCCAGAACAATGGCCCTGAGTCATCAAGAAAAAGCCAAATGTGTCTCAAAATTATTTTCATCTAAAACTGCAAAATAAACTTTTAATGTTTAAAATTATTATAACCTCTCAGCTATTCAGGAAACCATTGCCACATAAAACAATTCCCTGAGGACTCCAGATAGCTGAGGTTTTTGTTTGTTTGTTTGTTTTGTTTTTTAATATTTATTTATTTGACAGAGAGGGAGAGATCACAAGTAGGCCGAGAGGCAAGCAGAGAGAGAGGGGGAAGCAGGCTCCCTGCTGAGCAGAAAGCCCAATGCAGGGCTCCATCCCAGGCCCCTGGGATCATGACCTGATCTGAAGGCAGAGGCTTAACCCACTGAGACATCCAGGTGCCCCCAGATAGCTGAGGTTTTCTGTTATGGTTTTTTTCTGTATAGAAACATACACATATTTCCTTACCCACTTCAAATTAATTTTAAAACCCCCCAAATAGAAAATATGCCTATATTAAAGTAAACTGACAACAACTACTGGAGAGTTAAAAAACTACTGGCTAAAGACTTGAAGATTGTAAAGCTCAAATTTGATAACATGATCTTGGTATTCAAAACATACTTCATGAAATACGTTTACTTAAAAAAAAATAAAAGCCTTTAAACCACCATGTACAGCTAGAGATAAAGATTTAATGTTTCATTTAAATCATCTGAGTAATGGATTTCTTTACCTCAAATTTCAAGTGTTAAAAAGAAATTTCAAATAAAGAGGACATGTGCATTTTTAATGTGTTACTGATTTATTCATTAAATAACTTTTGCTTATTGGTGAAAATCCATTCCATTTTCTAATTTTTCTACACTGATCGTGTTTTACTTTTAAAAATCAGGATAAAAGTCAATACGTGCCACAAAATTGTTTTTTTGTGATTAATTTTTAAGTTGAAATGACATCAACACTCAGTTATTTCAGACTTTTAACAGAGATTGAAGAGTAAAAGCTGACATACTCCTATGCATTTAAAACCTTTTCGTATATCTCAATACTAATGGATACATTAAAATTAAATTAGTATGTTAAATATAATGTTAACTGGGGGGAATATGTAATTGTCTACATATATGTTACATATTGTTTTGTACCTTGTGAGACATGTAGTTCCATTTCAAGTCTGAGATTATTTTCAAGTTGTAGTGGTGCTGTCGCATGACTTTGAGACCTGTTTTGCATGCACAGGCTAAAAAGAAAAAGAAGGAAGAAGCAGCAAATGCCAAATTATTGGAGGCCGAGAAACGAATAAAGGTTAGTTTAGATGAGAACCAGAGTTTTTATTTTTCAAAAATAAAAACTATGTGATGTTACACCAGTATCAATTACATGAAAAAAAGCTCTCAAAATGATTATCTTAAAAAAAAAAATGTTTAGCACAGATACAACATGTGTATAATGTGTGCTTTTATTGTATGCATATTGTATGTATATGTTTTTTTAATTTCCTTATACAGGTTTTATGTGATGCTTTGAGCTCTTTAAGTAGCAAACATCAAATCAGAAATGCAAACTATTGCATAATACCTGTATATAGTTTTGCTGAATCAGAATAATCTTCCCGAAGCTATTTTGTGTTGTTGTTGTTTATGTTTCAAATTGTGTCCAAATTTGATTCTGTACTTAGATTATAACTTGGCTTAATGTCCAGCAACTGTTTTAGCTATTAAAAAGTGAAGAGCCTACAGAAACAAAACCCTACCTTGAGCAAACTGCTACTTGCCAATAATAAAATTAGCCATTGTTAATTATTGTAATGTTTTGGTTTTGATTTTCTGTCATGAAGCATTGGACTCCCCCAACCACAGACACACACACACACACACACACTCACACACACACACACTACCCCTCACCTTCCACTTTTTCTCATAATTAATTACTGAAAGAGGGCAGCTTAGTGATCCTGTTGGTTTCAGAAACAGACACTATTATATATATGCTATAAATCTAGGGAACTGTTAGTTACCTTTCCCACATTGACTTTCTTGCTTTTTTCTTTAGATTTCTACCCTTCTTCATCGCTTCCCTTAATATTTTTTTTAAGATTTTTATAAGAATGTTTAAAGATTTTTATAAATTATAAATTTTTATAAGAATAGTTAGTTACATTGATGACATTTGTAGAATTGCTTGCATTAAGCCCATCCTCCTTGGGGTAGTGCCCTGGATTATAGCTGAGCATGAAAATCTTAAACTGATCTCAGTCTGTTATTACTTTCATTCATAGATAGTGTACAGAAATGATATGGATGCTGTTAACGTACAATATAGTATATTTGGGAATTTATGTTCAGAGTGGAGAGAGTTCTAATCAGCTGGATTTGAGGGTTGCTCTATATAATGTATTAAAGTAATTTTAAAGATACACGTGTCAATTGTATCTGATATGCTCTGACCATTTAGCTAGTCAGTTCAGTGAATGTGCCGCTGAAATATGCTATTAGGTTATTGAATTTTAAATTTAAATGGCTACTGAAAAGGATCCTTGGTACTATCATATAATCTTTCTGTATTAAGTAGAAGCATATGAAATTGCCACTATGTAAGTAAAAAATGATCAAATGTTTGCAATTCCATATGTTTTGACCTAATGGAAGATTATAGAATCTCAGAAAAGGAACTTCTAATACTTGTACTATATGTTCTAAATCTTCCCTAAGAATTATGTCTTAAAAGTTTCTTGTTTTTAAGGAAAAAGAAATGAGAAGACAACAGGCTGTTCTTCTGAAGCATCAGGTCTGTATACATAGAGTTATAAAGTTGTTGAAATGTATTTTTTATAATTTTTCTTAAATCTATTTTGGGGAAAATCTTCAAAATGTTTTCTTAAAAGTTTCCGATTTAATTCCTGCTTAAGTTTTCCCTTCATCTTATGGTTTATTGCCTTGCTTTGGTATTGGTGTCTTTTGGGGGGTTAAAAATTGGTTTCATGACTCTGTGATTTCTGTTTCATAATGTTGTGCCAACTCTTTCTACCAGGAGTTGGAGAGGCATAGACTAGATATGGTATGGGTATGTTTATTTTTGTACATCTAACACCGCATTGTGATTTGGTTGTGATATGGTTGTCATAGCAATGCATAAAGTGTAGCACTGGCTGCTGTCATATTACATACTGCTGCATGGCTTTACAGCACAGTGCATTGCATACATCTGCTTGTCTGTCTATAAAGAAGTATGATACATCTCCAAGATTTCTAATTGAATTTTGCAAGCCTTATATAAGGCTGCTGTCCTAAAACTTGCATTACTGATGTCACAGTGAAAGTCAGATCACTATGCAATTAGATACTATGATGACCCATATTCTCCCATCATTCTAGGCGCAAAACTGCCATTGAAGACAATGGGAATTTTGACTTAGGTTGATGAGAGAATATGAAATATATTCTGGTTTGAAAGACAAAATTTGAGAAATAATTTTAGAAATATCCCTTTGAGGGGACCAAATACATTTAAACAAAAAAAATTCATTCGCTATAGCTGTGATTTTTTAATTTTAAAATGAAATGAAATTATCAAAACTCGCGCTTACCTTATTTTCATACTATGCCTTTTAGATTCCATTTATTAGCCCATGGTGCAGCTTTTATGGTCTTAAATAGCGCATCAAGTGGCAGACATCAGTAAATAGGAATATCCCATTTCACTGGTATTGGTATGTGAACCACAACTAGTTTAACTAAATTGGTATAAAAACTTAAAAAAAATCTTTCTAATTTGTTGGTGGCCTATTGAATTTACAAAATGACAGTGTGCTTGAAATAAAAATAACTTAATTCTAAAACCATGAAGTGAAAGTGATTATAAATCAATTTCTGCCTGATCTAAAAATTTAAGAACGATACAACCTTTAGTTTAATTGGCCTATAGTACATATTTGTGGTTTTTCTAATAGCAGATGTAAGGTAACTGACCTGTTCCAGCCAACCATTATGCTTTTTGTTCTGCCAGCTTTTGAAGGAGCATCACAACTGACCATAAGTAAATCTTGTATGCTTCTGTTTACACTGTCTCCATGTTCATTGCTTTACCTTTTTGCTTTTGATTGTTCTTGTATTTGCTTTCTAAACCTGAACTAAAACATGCACAGACTGGCCATTCTTGTCTTATATTTAGTATTTACTGTGACTTGTCTATAAATGCTAAACATGCTATACTGAGTTTTGTTTTGTTTTTCCATTTCAAAATCAAACTATTATAGTTATTTTCCTAATTTTATCTGGCCTAATAGGAACGAGAGAGAAGGAGACAACATATGATGCTTATGAAAGCTATGGAAGCTCGTAAAAAAGCAGAAGTAAGTGCATATTTCTAGGAAAAGTACTAGTATTTTTTCCAAAGCATTGGTTTTTCTAAATATAAATTTTTCATAGTATAGGTTTGTCATGGTTTATTGACTTTCAAAAG
The DNA here is from genome assembly GCA_028533885.1 of Nasua narica. Lineage (NCBI taxonomy): Eukaryota > Metazoa > Chordata > Mammalia > Carnivora > Procyonidae > Nasua > Nasua narica. The sequence continues at coordinate 109,774,251 of CM052810.1, read as the reverse complement.
CAAGCTAAATATTAAAGATAATAACTGTTAGAATATAAAAGAATGTAGAAAGGATTCCAATCTATGTGTTAATTTTCTTGGCTGAGATTTTAATTATCTTTTTTTTAATGTAGTGAATGGCATTCGCTTGGATAAAAGTAGTTATTTATTACTGTGACCAGAGTTTCACAAAATTAATTTTACAGCATGCCTAAACAAGTCCTGTGTGTCCTAACTGAAACACCAGTCAGTCCAACCATGAACTTCTGCCTTCAGAATTAATTATTCTTTACTTTCTATGTGTAAAATTGGGCTTAAGTACTTTCCTTAGGATAGACTTTGAACAGATAATTCAGAATAAGGAAATTACTGAAATAAGTCAAAATGAGCTTATTTGGAACGTAATAGAAAGTAATTAAAGGTTAAAATATATATTACAAAGGAATGCATTGTGTATTGAAACAGTTGAATAGAGGTATGGCCATGATATCCAGGGCTTTGGAGTGTGAGAGACTCAGAATTCCCGTGCTCACTCTAAAGCAACTTGCTTTACCTCTTCAGACTTAACTGTTTCCTTCCTTCCTTCCTTCCTTCCTTCCTTCCTTCCTTCCTTCCTTCCTTCCTTCTCTCCTTCCCTCCTTCCCTCCTCTCCTTCTGTTTTTTTTGTTCCAAATTTTTATTTAAATTTTGGTTAGTTAAAGTTTATTTCTTCTTGTAAATTGAGATAATGATACCTACCTCTTAGGATCATAAGATTATCAACTGAGGGGTGACCGGTTGGTTCAGTTGGTTGGGCCACTGCCTTGGACTCAGGTCACAATCCCGGAGTCCTGGGATCGAGTCCCATATCAGGCCTCCCCTGCTATGCGGGGAGCCTGCTTCTCCCTCTCCCTCTGCCTCTCCCCCTGCTTGTGCGCTCTCTCTCTCTCTCTCTCTCTCTCTGTCAATAAATAAATAAAATCTTTAAAAAAAATAAGATTATCAACTGAGATAAACATTTAGTAAATGAGAATTAAAAATAATAGTTTGGTCTGGAAATTTGAGAGGCGTGTATTTCAATATTTTGGCCTCAGCTCTGGCCTAAATCTATCATTATAGATTTCCAATACAGAGAGACAATAAGTATATTGTTTAGGAACCTGGACATTATAACCCAGTTACCTGGATTTGAATTCTGGTTTCAGTGCTCTCCAGCTATGTGACCTTAGGCAAGTTATTTTACCTGTCTGTGATTCAAATTTTTATTCTATAAAATAGAGATGATACCAGTTCCTATTTCATTTTGTAGTAATGGTTAAATGGGTGTACATCTGTATGAGTGTATGTGTAAAGTTTTTGGAACAAAACATAGCACCACACAGTGCTTATAGTTCCTTATCACTCTCGTGTGCTGCTGTGTAGAGTGGGCCTACCTAGATGCATAGCCAGGTTGCATAGATCTACTAACAGATTACCGCTAAAGCCTCTTCTAGCAATCACTTCTTGTGACTTTCCTGAATTTCATGGAAGTTTTGCCTTAACATTTTTCTTACTGTCTTTTCTTCCAAACCTGCTAATTAACCAGGTCCATTGACTGCCTTTACACCTAACAGAACAGTGAGTCTATGTGTGAATTTATAACCATAATCTCTGAAAAATGACAAGCTGAGAAAGAAAGGCAACAGATTCTGAGAATTGGAGTGACTGCTATCTCTGTTCCCTTCTAAAAGCAGTATGGCAGTGGAAAGAGTAGGAAAGGGGATTAATTAAAAGCTCAACCTAATTTCCTCCAATCTGGAGGCTGGAAACTGAAGGAACAACTCGGGAAAAGGACCTAGAAAATTCCTCAAGAGACAAGTTCCTCTCTACCAAGTATACTTCTTTCTGGAGGGCTAAAAAGAATAGGAGCATGCCATTCTGATTTTTCCTGATAGGAAGAAAAGCTAAACAAAGGCAGAATAATGACAATAACCCAGAGCATTATCTCTCGCTATATTAGAACTTAGTAGAAGAGGAGAACCCAAGAGTAAGAGTAAGATCATTAAAGAGAGTGAATGCCCGGATTAAAAGGTGCCGAAAAGGCCCAAAAGGCATGACCTCTTCATTGGTTTTTCATATTTCCTGTTGCCTGGGAAGAGAGTGGGAAAAGCTGCTGAAGAGAGGTGAATAAAATCTGGTTTGAGTGAAAGATAGCAGCCACAGGATAAATGAAGGTAACTAAAATTAAACCTTCTAAGAATCCATGAAAGACCAAGAGCACCTTTCATGGGAAAAAGATTTACCTTTGACTAAATATAGCAAATCAGGTACATTGGTTCCAATAAAACTTGGAAAGGGATATGAGAAACCAGGTACAGCTCTCCCTCTCCTAGCTCATTCATCCTCAGAAAAAAGAAATATGAGTAACATACATAGTATTCATACTTCTACCTGAAGTACTATGAAAAATAAAAATAAATATCAGATAAAGTGAGAAAGAACTAAAAATGGAAGCACCTATATTGAAGCAATACACGTTCTGGACTGGGCTGCCCACGTTAACCATAAGTAATTGGAAAAGGAATATCAAGGCAACCATTCCAAACTATTAAACCAAAAAAGAGAGAGAGAGAAATGTGCATATATATATAAAGTATATAATTATTATGCTCTCTCTCTCTATATATATAGTAATAACAGAAAGCATAATAATTTAAGGAACCTCCCTTCCCTTGTTTGCATGCTTGTTTTCCTCAGCACTCCCTATGTGTTCTCCACAGGGCAGCCAGAGTGGTCTTTTCAGAAAGTGAACCAGGTTACATCTTAACACCAACTGGTGGCTTCTTACTATAATTGTAGTGAAGTCCAAATACTTCATCATCACAAAACAGTCCTACATGCTCTAACCTCCGCCTCTCACTCCAACTTTACCTCATACAGTTTGTCTCTTAAGTACTATATTACAGTCATTTTTGGTTTTTTATTATCCTAAACTAAGGGTCTTTACCATTGCTGTTCTTCCACCAAATATTTAGATGGTTCTTATTTGTGGTTTAGTTATAGATCGAATGTTGACTTGTCAAAGAGGCCTTCCCAGAACACCTAATTTTACCTTTTTTTATATCACGCCTCTGGAACTCCATTCCATCATCTTATTTATTTTACAGTTGTTTATGGTCTGCTTCCTCCCAGGATGTAAGATCTTTGAGGACAGGAATCTTGTCTGTCTTGTCTACCACTATAGAGCCCGGTATATACTTGGAACTTAGAAAATTGTAGTTGAATGAATGAATGAGTTAAAATGCAAATGGCAGTTAAACAAATTGGTGATAAAAATATCATTAAAGAATGAGTACATTATTATGTTTTCTATCTATATAATTTCCTTTATGTAATAATAAACTCTTTTCTTTTACTCTAGATGGTTTTCTTGAAGTTAGACATTCAAGGAACTATTATTTAAAATGACATATGTCATAAATAATCCTTTATTGGAATGTTATCCTGATTTTAAATTGTGTTCATCTATTGAATGGTACCTCTAGATCTGTGATCGACTAAGCATTTTTTTTAACTTCTTAAACTACTATTTTATGCATAGCATTAGATTAGATACCTCAGGAAAAACAAAAATAATAACAATGATATTTTTATCATATCGGAGATAAAAATTTACAGTGAAAACAGTTAGAAAGTAATTAGGCATATGTTTTTACTGGCAATCCAGATTTTAACCAAATCTTTACATCAGTGTGCCACCTCTGTGAATATTAACAAAATATTCCTATATGTACTTGTCCATTTCCTTATTATTAACATGCAAAAGGTGTAACTAGTGTAATGCCAATAATGGGGCATATCTTGGCTTCATATTCTATGTCCTATTACCTGTATATTTTTTTCTGTTATTAACTATTAATAAAACAAACTTTATTATAAAGTAAAATAAACTAAATAAACTAATTTTTAGTTTAGTTTTAGTTTAGTTTTAGTTAGTTTTATTTTTAGTTTTTATTTAGTTTTTATTTAGTTTTTATTTAGTTTTAGTTTTATTTAGTTTTATAAATAAAACTATTTATTTAGTTTATTTATTATTATAAATAAACTAAAAATTCTGAACTGGCCTATATGTAACCCTTGATTCTAACTTTCAGTACCTTCAACATTTAATTATTAGATTATAAAGAAAGAAAAATACAGAAGATAAACAAAAATGCTCTGAATAATATTTAAAGAACTAATGAAGTTGAAAAAAAGAAAATGCTTTCACTTCATTAACTAAAAATCTCCTATAAAATCTGAAATTATTCCAAGAGCCCCCCCATATCCATCAAAGTAAGATGATAACACAAACATCACTTTTATGTTACTCTGTGTACACTACACTGATCTTACTTTTTGATTTAGTATTAACTCATAAATTTTTACTAAAATAATCCCAATTTCTATAGTTTTTCCATTATATAAACCTCTAATTAGTGGAGCACCTGGGTGGCTAAGTCGGTTAAGCATCTGCCTTCAGTTCAGGTCACGATCCCAGGGTCCTGGGATTGGGAGAGTGGGGGGGCGGTGCATCAGATTCCCTACTCAGCAGGGAGTCTGCTTCTTCCTCTCCCTCTGCCCATCCCCCTGCTCATAGTCTCCCCCACCCCATAAAGAAATAAAAATCTTTAAAAAAAAAAAAAACCCTGAAATTAGTAAGAATATTCAGACTTACATAAATTACCTTACTTGTTATTACTCTCTCAGTAATTTTAAAGGATCATTACTATATCATCATAGTTCATAAGTATTTTCATGAGAAAATATAAGAAAGAATAGTCTCATGAATAAAAAAGGCTTATTTCCTAGTATAATTCAAGTATAATATGAGACACATCTGCTCTCATTATTACTAAGCACTAGAAACAGGTTGGCTAAAACAATGTGACAAAGTAGCTGAAAATCTCCTCTTTCATTTATAAAAACTTTAAAACATACCAGTCACAAATTTATAACCACTTTACTCATATTAACTGAATAATCAACCATCGTAATCTTCAAGAGTCTTTTATATGTCTCCCTCCAAGGATCAATAAACTATAAAATGTTGTTAAATATGCAGCTATCACAGAAGACTGTGTCAGCACTTTAGGAGACAAAACCATAAAATAGAAGAGAGTAGTTCAGGTTTTAGAAGCCATCTAATAAACAATTTGAAAGCAGAAAAAATATGTAACCCCTCCCCTTCCATTATTCAAGTCATGAGACTATTTTATAATACTATATTTATATTAGGTATTACTGAAAAATGAAAATAAGTAGAATTGCACACATAGATGGTTTTGTTTAAGCAAACCCATTGTTCATTTGAAGACTTGGTAAATATACTTCTGTGGCATACTTGTATATTGTATTTATACAATGTCCTTATAATGTACTTTAATTTTAAAGTTAAATGGTCTAAAAACAAATATAAAATGATTTTATATTAAGCATATGATAAAATGTTAAATGTCCTATAAACAAAGTCCATTTTTAAAAGATTATTATCAGTTAATTTAGGTCTATTAAAATCACTGATTATCTGGCTCAAGAATTATTAGCAATTTTAATTTAAATTTAGGAGACATTTATAGTAGCTATTCTGCAGAGTGTTAGATACATAATCTAAAGTAGGTACAGACTTCTGTAATGCCTTGGGAGATTTTGAGAAAATACAATAACTGGGAGATTTTATTCTTTTTAAATATTATACCAATAAAATAAAATTTTATTAAAATATAAAATGTAAAGATCTCTCTCTTCATCATGTGATTCTTAATTTTAAATTTTGTTTAAACTTAATTTTCATAATATTTTAAATGTAAAAATAGTTCCTTTAAAAAATCACCCTGATTGTTCTATTCATATTCACTGTTACCATAAAATAGTATTACTTTTAATCTTTATGTCTGTCTTCTATAAATGGCTTGTATTATTAATCTTATTTATACTTGTAGTCAACTGCACCCTGAGGTAAACCTGGGTCTCTTAAATTATATTTATGTCTTTGAAATTTAAGTACAAGTTGCTGTCAAAAGAAATGTATTCTCCTAATTATGCCCAGAACAAACACCTAAGAGACCCAGTGGAATCATAAAAAGCAAAAAAATAAGGCATCTTTGCAACATTGTCTCTTAAAAATGTCTTGTTTTGCAGTCTGATAAGTTGTAAAAGTTTACAATAATAGGTCATTCTACCACATTCGTGTTTGGTTTTTAAACTTATATGATTCTAAAATAGAGTAAATTTATTTCATATATTTACTATTATTCTATAGATTTCTGGAAATACTGTCATTTATGCCTTGAAAGCCCCTAAAGTAGTGTTTCTTTGTGAGTAAAAAACTGGTTTTAAAATTGTCACCCTATGTATTTTGGGCTGTTTAGGATAATCTAAATTTGATGCATTTGTTATCAAAAGGTGTTTCAACTTCGAAATAAATTAAATGACTTCTTAACTAAAATATTAGTGATATTTTGATATGAAAAATCCATTACTGTAGTTAAGATGATTAAAAAGATTTTATTACAAATGACTTATATTCTGAGAATTCATTTACTTCAAGAATTTCTACACCTAGAAAACTGGAGGATATGATGGGAATGAAGGCCAAAAAAATTAAGAGGAGGCCTACTAATTGATTGTCATTATTGACAGTCAATCTAAAATATAGTCAGGAGCTATATTTTGTAGTCATTTGTAGGCAATGTAAGTTATTGCCCTGAAATTTAACAATTGTTAATGTAAAATATGTTTTAACATTCCTTTCATATTATGATAGGTTTCATGTAGTCTTACCCGGTACATCAAATGTTTGTTGTGAATTGACCTTACAAACCCAGAAAGTTCCATTGTGAAATCCTAGTACTTGACATAGCAACAAAACATAATATATGAGTGGCTCAGTCAGTTGGGCTTCCACTCTTGGTTTCAGCTCAGGTCATGATCTCAGGATCATGGGATCAAACCCTGTGTTGGCTACACACTGAGCTCGGAGTCTGCTCTCTTCCTCTCCTTCTGCCCCTCCCCCCGCTCGTGCACATGCACCCATGCACTCTCTCATTCTAAATTAATTAATTAAATCTTTTAAAAAAAACATAGTATTACAGAAATTAAGTGTAGGATGAAGCATAGTAACTTAATTTGTCAAGAAAAGGCTTAGATGGGACACCTGGGTGGCTTGGTTGGTTGGGCGGCTGCCTTTGGCTCAGGTCATGATCCCAGCGTCTTGGGATCGAGTCCCATATCGGGCTCCTTGCTCCGCAGGGAGCCTGCTCCTCTCTCTGCCTCTGCCTGCCTCTCTGCCTGCTTGTGTTCTCTCTCTGTTAAATGAATAAATAAAAAATCTTTAAAAAGAAAAGAAAAGAAAAGGCTTAGATAAGGGGCGCTTGGATGGCTTAGGTGGTTAAGCATCTGCCTTGGGCTCAGGTCATGATATCCAGGTCCTGGGATCGAGCCCCACTTTGGGCCATCAGCTCAGTGGGGAGTCTGTTTCTCCTTCTCCCTCTGCCTGTCGCCTTGCTTGTGCTTGTGCTCTCTCTGTCTTTCTCCCTTTCAAATGATAAATAAAATCTTTAAAAAAAAAGGGGGGGGGGGCTTGTGTGAAAAGTTGGTAAGTATTGCTCTTTCAAACAGTATACCAGGTCTAGAAGAGAGAATACTATGTAAGTTTAAACATCTTCAAATTTGGCCTAAAATAGCACTGCCACTTTAAACTTTAGTTTCTAGAAAAAATTATCAGATAATATTTAATTTTGATATGGGGACAGTGTATTTGCAAGCATGTCAAATCATAGTGTATGCAATTAAAATAATTAAGAAATTAACAATGTTGGAGTAGATGTGAGAAGTATATTTTAGATATTTTTAAATTCCCAAATATAACTTGAATATTATTAGTAAATGTATTAAACTCTGCTTTTGGCTATAAGATTTGTGTGTAATTGAAAACAGAAGGCATCAATTATGTCTGTCCACAGAATGAAATACAAAAAGCTGAGAAAAAAATCAGCTATTGAATATGTTTAATGACTAGTACAAATGTTAATCTATCATTATTTTTATGGCATTTGTGGAATTAATCATTCAGCAAATGAATAAATGCTTGAATAATTTTTATATGCTAAGGCACACCAAATATTTCTGTTAAAGATATATGAAAACTATTGAAGTTGGAGATAAGAACAACATTGAGACCAGTGGGAGAGGAAAGTTGAACTGATACAGGCTTGATAGGGAGAAAAATAAGATCATTAAAAACTTCCTTGAAGTGTCTGGCAAATTTTACTCCTGGGAATTGAACTAGGTCCATAAAGAATAATGGTGAATAAATTTGTTCCTCTGACCTCTAGAAACGTACACTAAAGTGGAAGAGATCAACTTTAGACAAATAACTGTCCCACAGCACAATAAATAATATAATAAGTTATGTGAAAGCTCAGAAAAAGAGAGAAATATTAAAATGCCTGAAACTCTTTTTTTTAAAAGATTTTGCTTATTTATTTGACAGAGAGAGAGATCACAAGTAGGCAGAGAGGCAGGCAGAGAGAGAGGGGGAAGCAGGCTCCCTGCTGAGCAGAAAGCCTGACACGGGGCTCGATCCCAGGACCCTGAGATCATGACCTGAGCTGAAGGCAGAGGCTTTAACCCACTGAGCCACCCAGGCGTCCCAAAATGCCTGAAACTCTAATGAGAAGAATAAAAGCAGGCTTTATTTCTGTGTTAAGGAAGAGAAGTTCTGCATTTCGGGCAGAGGAAATGGCATATATAAAGGTACAGTGTTGTAACTCAATATGACCTGTGGTCAGAGAGGAAGAAGGTACAAAGAGGGGATTAATCAGTTTTCACTATGTGTATAAACCTCTCTTGGCTTTGTTGCTTTTCTCCTTCTCCTCTTTCTTGTCTGTACTCCCTCTCTTCCTCTCCATCCTCCTCAGCCTTTTTCATCATCTTCATCATCATCTAAGCAATGCCTCAAACTGATTACACTTTCTTCTCAACACAGGTGTATCACACAATGTGACTAGCTCATGGGAAATACCCCGATAATCATGACATATGGGATGAAAAGTTGTGTGGGGCTAGGTTGTGACTGTTTTTATATACCATTTTAAATATTAGTTGATTGTTGGGGGACCCAGAAGCTCTCATTCTTTGAGAATTATCTTGTCTTATACAATTCATTGAAGTTCATTAAATAAATTAGTGAGTAAATTCACCAAATTTACTACATTTAGAGACTTAATGTTTCCTTTGAAGTGTTTGTTTGAAGGAAACTTAATGTTTCCTAATACCTCAAGACAAGAATGGATGCGAATTTAAGTAATAAAAGTCCTACAAATTTCTAAGATTTCTTGGAAATCTCCATTTTATCCTAAAAATTGATATCATTTTACTCTCCATGCTACATTATAACCGTGCTCTTAACTGGAAAAAATATTGCCTATCACCAGCTAAAAATGGTATCCAAGAATATAAACCGTATTTACCTCATGACATTAAATGCACTCTAACTCATTATCTGCATATCATGAAGTATTATGTACCCCCAGATTGCCATCAAAGTTGGCACAGTGTCACATTGTCCTTTCTCTCTTTTTGAAAAGAAATGGTAACCATTTTCAAGAGTTTTTAGTAAATAATCATCTCAATTATTATTTTTGTAATTTTTTTTATTTGAGAGAGACACAGAGAGAGAGAGGGAACACAAACAGGGACAGAGGGAGAAGCAGGCTTCCCGCTGAGCAGGGAGCCCGATGCGGGGCTCGATCCCAGGACCCTGGGATCATGACCTGAGCCGAAAGCAATGCCTAACGACGGAGCCACCCAGGCGCCCCTATTTTTGTAATTTTTATTATGAACATCATTAAGAATTCTGGGTTAATCCTATATGGTAGAAAAATTTACACCAGGTACTTTGAAATCTATAAGAGACATTTGTTTTTTTCTGTTGGTGATTGTGATTCATTATTCTGGTGAGTGACCAAAATGTTTTCTCTTCCTTGGGAAAATACTTAGAGCAGCATTCATGTATCTATAAATTGAAAATCCAATTCTGGGGAAAAAAATGTTCTACCAATGATAATTTGATTTGAAAATCTATACTGCATTGTGGGAATGTTGGATGTTAATTGTGTAAATTTTATGTCATTAGACCCTCAGAAACTGCTTTTAGTTTATAATCAATAAGATTAATTGTAACACTTTTTTGGTGTCAGTAATCTCACAATAGAGTTTCCAAATCATTTTCTTCCCTGATGTCTGGATGAATCAGTAACGCAGAAATTTAGAAGTTGTATAAAAATGAGCAGTGACTTGAGCATATCATATAAAAGGCTCTGTGTATCGTAATATTCAGCAACTATTCAACCTGCAACCTCCACTCCACTCTTGACAGTAGTAGCAATTTCTCAAATACACTGTGTCTTCTCTACTGCCTGGAATATCCTCTCCTCTGTGTCTCCCCTGTGTCATGCCCTCCCACAGCAGTTAAGATGCTGTCTTAGCCTTTGTAATTAAAACGGAGATAGCTAGAATATGGGCACAAATGCTAATATAGTACACAAAGCAATAAGTGCAATGTTAAAATTATAGGTTAGAGCTATGAGAATTAAGAGAAATTGGTACTAGGGAGGAGGTGGTAGCATTTAAATAAGATTAAGATCCACTAGATGGGGGTTCTGACCTTCCTGCTTGGAGTGCACCAATATAAGGAGGTGAGGAAACAAGATGTTTATCAGGAATAGCAAATAGTTTGACTAAATCTACATAGAATACAAAAATGGGAGATAAGAATAAAAAAAGAGTTTTGAATTCAGAGGTAAGGAGTTGGACTTTTTTTGATAAAAATAAAATTGAAAGTTTTTTAATCAACAGAGGGACATGACCAGCTTTATAAAAGTAAACCCATCATTAATGTGACAAAAGTGTGAGGTAATAGGTTAGAACGCCTGATGATTCCACAGTTATTTCTCACCTAAGTAAGAATTGTATTTGAGGTCTGGCAGTAAAGTCCCGACACTAATATTATTGTAGAAAATCATGACCACTTCTTCCAATAGAGTGTCGTCCCCTACAACAGGGAGACAGGACAATTATTTCCATCTTGCTGCCATTATGGAAAATATTTTTGAATGCTTTCGAAATTGCCTTCAGAACCCATTTTACATTTTCTAAAATATTATTTATAGTGGTAAATAATATTTTGGTTTCATCACAGGTGCTATCTTAAGACTAGTTAATTGAAAGAACTACTTTTGCAAATTCAAGCACGTTGCTTCCCCTTTCATGCTATAAATCCTCCCTTATTTCCTGGATAGAGCTACACAAAAATTTGTGTTAATACTAGATACCTGTATCTTATAAATATTTAATTACTCATATGCATTTTATATATCTGCTTTTATTAATAAGTATTTTATTCTCATACTGTAACCTGGAGAAGGATTGAATAAATTTTGAACAATGGAATAACCTGAGTTGAATCTAATATTGATAATACAAACACACACAGATACACATACACAGTCATAAGATTATTTTAAAATTCAAAGGGTGAAAAATAAGTCATTGTTTCTATGTAGTTCCAAGTCTATTCCTAAATCTCATAAGAGAATTCTGTTCATGGAAATAATAACCCATTGATAACTTTTTAAATTTTTAACTGGAGGTTTTTCAAACACATACGATGCTTAAAGAGACTGTTGGACTTGGTTTTCTTTTTAAGGAAAAAGAACGGTTGAAGCAAGAAAAACGTGATGAGAAAAGATTAAATAAAGAACGCAAACTAGAGCAACGAAGATTAGAATTAGAAATGGCAAAGGAACTAAAGAAGCCTAATGAAGATATGTGCTTAGCAGACCAAAAGGTAATTTATCATGTGAAACATTTCATTAATAAGTTTAATTTTTCCTGTGTCTCACCTGATTCTTTTGCCAGAGTTGCCATCACGAAAACCTTTCATTTTTAACCAGAGCAGTGGGTTTCCAAGTCAAGGTGTCTGCCTTTCCTGGATGGCCACCAATAAACCTCTTTAGAGTTCCTATGCCAATTATGGCACTATTTAATACATAAGTGGAGCACTGTAAACCTTTTTAAATTGAAGTGGAAATACTGAAGAAATCTGCAAAGATGAGTTAGAGAAGTGGATAGAATTTTTATATGTCATTTGGTTCCTCCCAGGCATTTAGGTACAGAAAGCTCTAACTCCTCACCACACACCTGTAAAGATTTAAATAAGTAAAGATTTATAATCTACAACTTCCTTTGGTGCTTTAGTGATTGTAGCTAGCTTTTCTTGAGTATGTATACTACATGCCAGGCCCTATGCTAAGTGCTTTTAGATGAATTCTCTCATTTAATCCTCACCATAATCCTGGGGAACTGCTATTTATGCCCATTTACAGATGGGAAAACTGAGACACAAAGAGGTTAAGAAAGTTGCCCAGTATTACACTGCTAATAAGTGGCAACTTGGATTCAGTCTCCAGTTTGTTAAATTCCAGAGTCCATACTGTTTATCAATTTGAGAGCCAAGAAGTATATCCAACCAAAGTACTTCAAATGTGTTTTTCCCTTCCATCATGCTTCACAGACATGTAGTGTGGCTAAAGTATATAAAAGTAGAAATTTGGAAAGAGCCAAATCATGTTGGTATCTGGCATGATTTCATATACTTACAAGTAGAAGTCTATTATGTTTGATTCTAAGAAAATGATATTTCTAGAAAATTATATTGATGTTGCATATTATCTCCATGATACTGTCTCAACAATATATTATTATACTTGATCAATAATAGCATCTGTATTTACTTATAAGTCATATTCATCCAATATACAAATAATGAATGTCTCTTAATCTGTGTAAGCTCTCTTCTAAAGTACTTAAAGCAAACTTTTAATACTCCAGTGAGGATTTAATTATATTAATATTCTATTTAGTTAATTAGCATAAATGCTTTTAAATACAAATGAAGGTATACATGCTAATTTTAGTCATTTGGATGTTTAAAATTTCCTAAGCCCAGAAAGGGCATATATGTTAGTTAACACACTTATTAAAGCTTCATAGTGAGTAAATATTTTTTAATCCTAAATGAGCTTTATTTCCTTGCGTCTTTTGTTTTTATGTAAATCCATATGCATTGTATCAAATATATATTCATTTTAAGCCTTATTTTTGTTAGCTTTGTTATATACATTTTTAGAGTCATATGGAAATGTCTGCGTATGATAGGGTTCAGGAAAAGTCTCTGAAGTAAATGGTTTTCAAACAGAATGTAAAAGATTTGTATAGTATCAGTTATTATCCATAGGTCTGTGTTTCCATACAATATTAGTAGGAAAAGTATTTAATTAGTCAGTAAATGAAGGGTAGAAGAACATTTTTGAACAAGACAAATTCAGAGAAATAGAAATATTTACAAGTCACATTTTTTCCTCAAAGTTTAAGATATAATTATTAAATCCCACTCATGTAGAAATGTATTTTTAATTTAGATTACCTATTTACTTAATTTTTTAAGTATTTATGAAAACTAGTACTACAGTTTAGCCATTAAAATGTTAATATGTAAACATATTTGAGAAGGAGCAAAACAGCTTTCTGATTTTAACATTGAAACTCAGTATTAATGTTTTGCTACATACAGGAAACCTAAAGACTATTAGTTGTAGTATAACTAGGTCCTTGATAGGGTCATGGGTTCTGATCATGTTGGTTTAGTAATTAGCATTCATTAGCCAAAAATGCCACTATGGCCAACCAAACAGCCCACAGATGCACACTGTTAGTTTCTGAGCTCCCCAAGTAATGTGAACTATAAATCAGTTTTCATCATTAGAAGAAATTAGTACTCTGCTAAGTATGTCCATGGGATGGTACTTTTGAAATGTTTCTTATGTTATCTAATTATGGCTCCAGCCATATAAACCAGTGTTTAACAATATGTAAATTAGTTAAAATTAGCGTTCTCTTTTGCAGAAGTCTAAGTTCATGTTGGGTTCAACCAAAATTTTTTATTGGTTACTTGCATTTGAGAACCTGTCTGTACTTAATACCATGGGGTTGTAGAAATGCCCCCAGCGAATTTATAATCCACAGGGAAAATCACTGGTATAATGCAGAACAAAGAAAGACAGCAAATTCTTTTACTTCAGAAGATATAAAATCATGGCTCTAAAATTATTTATTATTTTGTTTTATGTGCAGCCTTTGCCAGAGTTGCCTCGTATTCCAGGACTTGTTCTCTCTGGAAGTACATTTTCAGACTGTCTCATGGTGGTACAGTTCTTACGAAACTTTGGTAAAGTTTTGGGCTTTGATGTGAATATTGATGTTCCAAACCTGAGTGTTCTTCAAGAGGGATTGCTAAATATAGGGGACAGCATGGGTGAAGTACAAGACTTGCTTGTGAGGCTCCTCTCAGCTGCTGTATGTGATCCAGGTCTAATTACAGGATACAAGGTAAAAAAATATATATATATATAATTTTTTTAAATTTATACTATCAATGCATTGTTAGCTGGCTTTAGCATATTAGCAGAAGACTATAGACTGATTCAGTTTTTTTCTACATGTCTCACCAAGTCAAATGTAGATCAACTTCAGGTTAAATTGGTACAAACCTAGAAAAACCTGATTCATAAAGCCTAAGGAAATATAGATCATTCCCAAATTACTATTTTCCTCTAGCTGTCAGCAAAAACCAAATTTAAAGAAACACCCTTGTGATATTAGATTATTAGTACCCATGTGATATTTTGATTATTATGATGATTAGTATCATACGAGTTAGTTAGAACTTGTGTGTGCCTTCTGAAATTATACTGTGTTGTCTCTGAATCACTGTGAATAACTGAGGCTAATCAAAACATCTGCAGACCAGCACATTAAGACTCTTAATGTGGATGCCCAATAAGTTCAAATTTATCTTAATTTCAACCAATATACACATTTTGGTCAGCTTTGCTGTAGATAATATTATAGAGTGAGAAGCTTCCAGATGCATCTGTTAATTTCTCTCCCATCTCTCTATTCATTCACTATAGCAGGCAGTAGAACCCATGACACCAGAGAGCCAGAACACAATAGTAGTGCTCTTGAACCTAGTCCCTGATAGAGTGTCTAGATAAAGCCTGGAAAAGCTTAGGATAGTCTCTATAGTCAAAGAAGGTGTGATAGACTATTTCTACCCATGAGTTACATACTCTTCTCCCTCTCTACCTTTTAACCAGGGGCTTTAAGAAGGGATAGAAGGATTACAAGTACTTAAATACTTGGCTATCATCTATTGCCTATTTTTAATCTCCACTCCATCAAAAATATAAACAAAGTCCTTGTCAGAAATATCTAGATCATGTAATATCCATATTTTAAAATCTCACTGTTTTGATATCATGAATGGCTATGATCAGTAATGATAAAAATGTCAAATTTTTATAGGCCAAAACAGCTCTTGGAGAACATTTGCTGAATGTTGGCGTGAATCGAGACAATGTTTCCGAGATTTTGCAGATTTTTATGGAAGCCCATTGTGGACAAACTGAACTTACAGAAAGCCTGAAAACCAAAGCTTTTCAGGCTCATACTCCAGCACAGAAAGCTTCAGTCTTGGCTTTCCTGATCAATGAACTGGCATGCAGTAAGAGTGTGGTGAGGTAAGCATATACCCAGACCTTTCTGGTGACTGTTTTCTGTTTTGAATTTGTCTAATCACAAAATGATACAAATTTCTTATAGAAAATTTTAAAGTAACAGACTAGCACAAAAAAATTAAAATTTTACTTGATCTCACCATTTAGAGGTGACTATTGCTAATAATATTTTAATGTATTTCTTTGCAGTCTATTGAAACAAAAATTTGGATCATACTGTATACAGTCTTTGTAATTTGTTTTGTTTATAGAGTGCCAAAAATAAAAGAACTCACAATTTTTCTTTTTTTGATGTCTTTCAATGATAGATTACTTACCTGATTTTCTTTAGTAGTCATTCCTAGAATTATCCAGCTACTTTTTATTATATTATGTGCTAATGCAGTATTAATATTTTTAGTTTATTGATTTATTAATTTATACTTTTTAAAAATTACTTAATCTTATTTAAGAGTCAAAATAAGTTCTCCACTCTAGTATTTCAAGATTTGGTGATCAAATCCATGTCCATCTTGTTCTTGCTACTTATTATATACAGATTTAAATATTTTACTTTTAGCCCTTTACCTTTATAGGAAAAGGGCTGATTCAAATATTTTGGAGCTATGCATTTCTACCATTACTGGACATTTTAAGTTTTCTATATATCTCTAAGATATGATAATATATTAATATAATTTTCAATTGTTTTTGCTATTCATAGGCAGTCATCATTTGTACTTACACAAAACTATATCAATTTACTTATTACCAAATTAATGTATTGCATAATGGATTAATTTATATCTTTCAATTTTTGCATTGACAGTGAAATTGATAAGAACATTGATTATATGTCAAACTTGAGGAGAGATAAGTGGGTTGTAGAAGGTAAACTTCGCAAGTAAGTCCTGTTTTATTAAAATTAGTATGATACTAATACTGTTTTTCCTTTGTACAAGTTCCTCTGTAAAGCATACAAATTGCAACTTTATTTTGTGTTAGAATTAGAAAAGGTAAATCTTGATAAAGATGAGAGATGAAATTAATGAAAGTCAGGGTCAAAATTTGCAGTGGACAAAAGTTTTAATGAGATTCATTGAGTTCATATTCTTCAAACTTAGAAAACAGACCATTTATCTTCTTTATTTCGAAGAAGTCAAGTCATCACATTTTCTAAGATTGTTATTGCTATCAGGTTACTTTTGTCATAAACAGAATCTGTTTGGAACTACCACTTTTTTTAATTGCTTTCTAATTAAAGTTTGCTTTTACAGAGGGTCTAACATATTCAAATATATTTAGCATTAAAACTTAATTAGCTTCCTGCCAGGAAATACAATGCTGAAATTATTCAACTTCTATGTTAAGAGAATAGTTTCTTTATGGTAATTTGAATTGAAATTTATTCAGTCTGATAGTATGAGATCAGGAATTATCACTTGGCCATTGCTAGAGTTAATCTTTCCAGCCTTCTAAGTTTTACTTTTTTAAATGTGTTCTAATTCCTAAGAGATATCCTGAATATTTCTTAAAAGTTAATACATTCTCTAATTTCTGGAAACATGTTTGTTAAACTTCCTTAATTCTAATTTTTGTTATCATTGATTTATTCCATACTGACAAAAATACCATAAGGTATTTTTGGTTAAAACTCGTGTTGTGTTCTTTGCGGTCCCTGGGTTTCTCAGTCAAACATCCGATTCTTGATTTCAGATCAGATCATGATCTCAGGGTCATAGGATCAAGCCCTGGGTTAGACTATGCGCTAGACATGGAGTCTGCTTGAGATTCTCTCTTTCTCCCTCTCCCTCTGCTTCCCCCACCCTATGCGCACACTCTCCATCTCTCTCTCTCTTAAAAAAATAAAATAAAAAATAGGGGTGCTTGAGTGGGTCAGTCAGTTAAGTGTCTGCCTTCTGCGAAGGTCATGATCCTGGGATCAAGCCTGCTTCTCCCTTTCCCCTCCCCTGCTTGTGCTCTCTCTCTCTCTCAAATAAATAAATCTTTTTAAAAAATGCTATGCTCTCTAAAAAGTGTAGACAGAAGACTTTACCACAGCATCATTCTTTTCATTTTTAAAGGCTCAGAATCATTCATGCTAAGAAAACAGGCAAAAGAGACACTTCAGGTGGCATTGATCTTGGAGAAGAACCGCATCCATTGGGCACACCCACACCAGGACGCAAACGAAGAAGGAAGGGAGGAGACAGTGATTTTGATGATGATGACGACGATGATAGTGATGACCAAGCTGATGAAGATGATGAGGATGAAGAAGATAAAGAAGACAAAAAAGGAAAGAAGACTGATATCTGTGAAGATGAGGTAATCAAATTTAGGTTGATTTTAAACTTAAGTAAGACTGCATAACATATTGAAAATAACACAGAATATGGAGTCAAATGAATTTGTGTTTGAATTTCATTTTTAAAATTATTTGCCTCAGATTCTTCATCTGAAAACTCAATGTTATAATATTCACCTCTTTAAGTTTTTTGTGATAATTAAGTAGATACTGAATACAGTGCCTACACATAGAAGGCACTTACACTGAATAAGAGAAGTTAAGTTTTTCTTTTTATATAATGACTTGAGCATCCTCTAGAGAACTATGCAGATTCTTAACTTCAGGTATTCTCTTTTATTCTAGTAACATAAGGTCTTACATTTGTATGATCCGTCATACCCTAAAAGTGTTATCAGGTTTAGTGAGATTGGTAGATTTTCTAAATACCAGTTTATTATGTGCCTAGCTTTGGGCACTTTTGATCAAAGATGAATAAGACCCTGTGGAAGTCCCCTCTCAATTTACACTCTCACTGAGGAATATTTGAAATATGAAAATGTAAAATGTTAAGTGTTCACTGATTTGATAGCAGTATTTACAATGAGCTGGTCAAGTACAAAGGAAGGACGTTTAACCTTTTTGAGGAATAAATTCTCACAAAGGCTTTCTGGACTCATTAGCTGAGCTACAAGTTGGGCTGCATGTTGACCTGGTGAAGAACCCACAGAAAAGTGTTCCAGGCTGAGAGAACAGCATGCGTGAGGACACAGAAACCTGAAACCACAATGCGCTTTAAGGGAATTAGTAGGTGCTTCAGTGTTACCAGAGAGCCTCATACAACAGCTGTGTACTAGGATTTTAGACTTTTTTGGTGATAGGAAGCCACTGAAGGATCACATGGTCAGACTCGAGTTTTAAGTGACTCACTACAGCAAATCTGCAGAAGATAGAAACAGATTTGGGTAGGGCAAGATCAGAGGTAGGAAGGTCGGTCAGGAGGTAGTGCAATAGTTTAGATGAACTGTAAGGCATCTGAAACTAGACCAAAGGTAGTTGGGAGGAAGGAGGAAAGGATTCAGTAAATATGTAGTGGGAAGAATGAGTAGTATTTGAAGATGGGTTGTGTAGGTTGATGGAGGGGTAGGATTGACTCCCGACTATCTGGTTTGGGAGACTGCATGCTATTGTTGCCATTACTGAGATAGAGAAATCAGGAGGAGCAAATTAAATAGATGGTAGGGAAGGATGGGAGGAGAAAACAGATGGTGGAAGATAGGAAATGATGATAGCCTTATTTTAGACTTGTTGAATTTGAAGTACCTATACAGAAGTTCAGCAGTCACTTGGATTTAAGAATCTGAAGCCTAAAGAAAAGGTCAGTCTTGAAAATACAGATATAGAGGTTATTAACACATAGACAGGGGGATTGATTTAGTGAATAGGGTAGTAGACTGAAGTTGGAACATTGGTATTTCAGAGCTCACAAGGCCTTTTGCTGAAGAAGAAATAGAAAGGTAGGAGATTTCTGTAGTGGGCCAGGGTTCCCCAAGATCACCTCCAGAGTCAGTGATTTAGTGGGAGAATGCACAGAACTCAGAATCTAGTCGTGTTATGTCTATGAATTCTTAGAGCAAAAGGAAACAAAGCACAACCAGAAAAGGCATATGGGCCAAAATCCAGAGGAAACCAGGGTCAACCTTCTAAGAGTCTTTTCCTAGGAAGTGACACAGGATGGGCTTATGTCTTCCAGCAATAAGTTGTGACATATATGAAATGTTGTATACTAGGGAAGCCCATTAGAGATGTGATGCAAAGAGTTTTTACTAGGGGGCTGGTCACATGGGTACCCTCTACATAGCATGGGCCAAAATTCCAGACTCTCTGAAGAAAAGCATGAACCACATTGATAGCACACTTTAGGGAGCCAGTCTTATCAGAGTGAAGGAACACCTTCAAAATCCAAGTTCCCAGACACCAAGGGCCAATCCTAGGAACAAGCCTTTCAAAGGATAGCAGTCAGACCCACAGTGTTAATTCTTTTCTACTTGTGTAGTAATAAAAATCAAGAAAATCAAATATTTCATAAAGGAGACAATGATAGTATCAAGGCAGCAGGAATCTCATGTGATGAGGACTGGAAGTGTTTACTAAATTTGGCAACATGGACTCATTGGCACTGGTAACCACAGTTTCGTTAGAGGGGCAGGAGCGGAAGCCAAGCTATGAATGAGAAAAATAGGAAGTGAGAAAAAAAATGACTGCTTTAAGCATTGTGCCTCAGAAGATAGGGTAGTTAGTTCCTAGAGGCAGACAAAGACCAAGGATTTTTCAGATGGGAAAGACATGAGATGATTTTTGGTTGAAGGGAGTAAAAAAAAAAAAAGAGAGAGGGGTTGAAGATTAAAGGGATGAAGAGAATAATTAATGGTAGAAAGTCCCTAAAGATTTTGGAGGGTATTCAATCAAGGTGGAGGGGGGCTAGCTTTGAAGAGTAGGCTACAGGGAAGAAGACAAAGTCATAGAGGGTGTGTGTGTGTGTGTGTGTGTGTGTGTGTGTGTGTGTGTGTGTGTGTGTTTAATGGAAGCTAACATAAGCCACAGAAATAGACATATATAAGAGAGAAATAAAGGTTGAAGTTCACTTTTTTACCAGGAAGGAATGTTAGAAATACTGGTAAGTCTGCAGAATGATACTCAAAAGACAATATACTGTCAATCATTCCTATTGTCATTGATTCCAGGAGTACTTAGCTAAAGAAGTCGAGAAATAATTCTTTTTTTTTTTATTTTTGGAAAGATTTTATTTATTCACTTGTCAGAGAGAGCACTTGAGCACAAGCAGGGGGAGTGGCAGGCAAGGGGAGAAGCAGGCTCCCTGCTGAGCAAGGAACCCAAGACAGGACTTGATCCCAGGACCCGAGGATCATGAACTGAGCCAAAGGCAGGGGCCAAACCAACTGAGCCACCTAGGCATCCCTCAAGAAAGAATTCTTTTCCTTTACTACATCAACTAAGTACTGCTGGAGAAATAAGGAAAGAAGACTTAGAGGGATGAATTTATAGATAGAATGTATGAAAATAATACCCAATCAAAACCAATGATGAATTACTGAATCAAAATTTGGACTGAATCTGGATGATGTGGAGGAACTTACAAGATCATGGCTGTACAATTCTCTTAAGTGAAAATTGCATACGTGCAAAATGTTTTCATAAATTCTTCCCCATGTTATGTTTTAAACCAAAATGACAAAAATCGCTAGAATGAGCTTGACTTCTTTTGAGTACCAATCTGAAAAGGAGACTACATTGAGATTGCTTGCAGAAATTTATTATTTCATAATGTATTTTTTAAACCACTTGATCATATATTTTCATGTTGCAATAAATAATGTGAAGGGCATATAATTTGGGTACCAGAATTGTAATTACTCAAACATAAGATACCATTTATAACCAGACTGCTTCATTGGGCAAGTGGAGCTGTCTCTACAGCAGGAATTAACACTTTCTGACCAATATTAATCACCTTTTCATAGAATTCAGATCACTCTTCAGCACTTAATGTTATAAATTGTTTTGAAATGTTAACTCTCATAAATTTTAAAACTCTGTATTGGGATTTCAATGTATTCTACTGGGTAGTTATCCCTCTAAATTATAGTTTATTTACAGAAATTATTTATTTTGCCTGGCTGCTTTTTTCACATGGAAAATTAACAAACCCTACATTTTTTTTCTTTAAGGGAGATTAAAAATCATTGTTAATTATTTAAAAATCATTATTAATGTTTCTTAGACCAGATGTATTATTTAAAGTGGTACTTTATTTTTTTATGAGTGTTAAACTACAGAGATAATTAGATTGTAGGGTTTCATTGATCAAAACTCTGGCAAATGTATAGCTTGTTATTAATATGAGAAAACAGTTTAAAAGCTTTTAAAAATAATAAATATTTTAGGACCTAAGAAGGCAAATTAGCATTTCCTTTAAATGATTTGAGAGCTATTCTTCATAATGAAGAACTGGCAGCCATTTCTCAATTTCCTATTAAATAAAGTTTTAACTATTTACTGAATCTAACGAAAATAGATATGGCCTCTTGATTAAAATATAGGTCATGTCAGTAGTTATATTTCTGAAAGGATTAATTGCAGAGACCCACATCATCTCCTTCAGTTAGAAAATACTGCCCTTGACTAAGTCATAGATAGCCCCTTGTCTCAAACATGATCTCCTCTTCTCACTTTTCATTCCTTTAATACATGGAGTCTCTCTAATGACTAGATTTGTGCTGAAACTTTTGTGAGCCTTAACTTCACAATTAGGCATGTAAAGTTATGTGGACAATTAAACTCCACCATATAGGGACATATAATGGCCCTCTCTGTTCGATGAGAACCATGGCAAGGATTCTGTGTTCTTAATTTTGTTGTTGCCTTTCTCTCTGGCCTTTCAGGTTTCTTCATATCTCTTAAAATTCTAGGGACTATTAGCTAAACCTCCTTTAAATAAAACTTTAGGTGACATTTTACTTCTTTTCCATCATAGGAAGAGTCTCAGAAAGGGTAGTTAGTTAATTTGGCTGATACATACCTACTTCCATGTCTTATTTCAAATATTTGTTGATTGAATTGTATTTTTACATAAGCGAATCATGAAACATTTATCCTGTGGTCAAAAGATCTGTATAGAATTCTGTAGATATGTAAATATATATTTGTGAGTCAAGATTTAAAGATTTTAGGGTTTTTTTTTAAATCCCAAATAGAAATCCCATTACTATTAGCACAAAAAGTATGCCTACATGCTTTTGTAATTTGGTTCACTAAATTTGGATAAGGAGTGGATAATGATAGATAATGGTAGAACTGTTGAGATTTTCCTTTCACTTCCTTTTATTGGGGCAATAACAATACCGGTGTAGAAATACCTGTTCATGAGTGGTTGATGGCAATGTGCCTTTTGTAAAAATACTTATAGAAAGTGAACATCAAAAATAAATTTCTGGTTTTTGTATCCTAAGTGTACCTACATCTTCTCATTCAAGTACAATTTTCAGAAAGAGGAAAGTAATTATACACACACACACACACACACACATTAAATGATTAAATGCCAGGAACTATGCTACTTGCTTTCAGATCATTCTTATTTAGTTCTCACAAAAATCCCATATTACAGATAATGTTATTACCAATTTACAGATAACAGAGCAGTCTTAGAAGAGTTAAGTAATTTGCCCATATGAAAGTAGTGCAGCTGAGATTCAAAGAAGCATATATACCTTCTATTACCTCATGCTTCCCTTCTCAAACATTAATTTGGGGCTGGTTTTCTTATATTTATTTTCTAGAATGAAAAAATTCATATAGTCATATATGTACTTTCCATTTATGAAACTAATACTATATATAGTAGAGATTATTTTTTTCTTCTAAAAGCTCAGTGTGTTCAAAATGTAACTTAACCTTCTTTGCTCTAAAAATGACTCTCTTGATTAATGGTAACGGTATTTTTCCAGTTCCCAGATTTAAGGCCTTAACATCATAATTTACTCTTTCCTTCCTCTCCCTCACCCTTTCCTGCCTCAGATCCTGGACTTGTCAGGACTTAGCAGTTCTAATTATGTAATCGCTCTTACATCCATTTGCTTTTCTCATTTCTTTTTCTTTGACACCAGCGAGGCCCACATTTTCTTTCCCTCTTGAATTACTGTAGGAATCTACTAACAATATTTGCCAATTCTAGTCCTTTCCCTGCTCCAGGTCATCTTACATAGATTAATCTTTGTAAAGCATAGTTCTGATGTTTAACTTCCCTCAAAGGATATTATTATCCATTGCCAAGCATTTATAGATCTCGACAATTTGGCCTTCAACTCATCCATGCCTCATCTGCTGCATTATCTCTTGATGTACCTTTCAGGTCATGATGTGTCAAACTCTTTCTGGAATGCCCTGCCTTCTTTTCTCTCATTGGCCAATTCCTAACCATTCTTCAGTAGCTGATTAAAACATAGCTTCTTAAAACAAAAACAACAACAGCAACAACAAAAACACAACTTCTTCCGTGTAGCCTTTCTTAGTATAGATTCCCACTAGAATAAATCTCACCCTCCCCTGAACTCCATGACTCTTAATCTCTACCTATTTTGAGATCCTATTTGATGGTTTTTAATTTTTAGTGTTAATATTTTATCTCCCTACCAGATTATTTATAAAGAGCAACAACTGAGTCTTGCTTATTTCCATAGTATCTATCCTAGTACTTGGTGTATAGGAGACTTTCATTAAATATTTGCTGATTGAGTAAAGAAATAAATCTTAAAAACAGGTAAATGATACTGTATTTTGTTATGTATAGGATGAAGGTGACCAAGCAGCAAGTGTTGAAGAGCTAGAAAAACAGATTGAAAAACTGAGTAAAGTAAGCACTTTTCAGATTACAGTTAACATCTTTTTTGCAGTGTTTTAAGGATCCACCTTAAATGGGATTAGTTCTTTGGGCTGCTAAATAAAAACAAGCTTTTTTATAAGTAATTAAAATGAGGAGCTCTAGAAACAGTCTCACAATTAAACTTTAAAAGTTTAATGCCAAGGTTAAAAGCCTAAACTTAATCAGGGCCTATATTCTTCAGCTCTTCATTTAAATACAAAATATAAGTAAATGCATGGTTTTGTTTCTTGGAGGTAATTAATTTTAAAGTTCAATCAAATATCATGGTAATAGTTGCAGCATCTTCTGTTTTATTTTACATTACCATATTTGTGTATTTTGTTTGCATTGGATTTATAAACTATATATTTGTGTACTTCTCATTTAAAATATTCAATTAAAATTGAATTTCAACAAAACTAGTGAAGCTTTAAATGAACTTTTGTAAAAAAGGTGAATTTTTGGGAGTATTATGAGATTAATATTATGAGATACCTATATATTATATCAATGTTAGATTCATCTCAAATTTATCCCAAAACTTAGTTGTATGTTGCCTAGGTTTACAGTATGAGTATAAAAATAAACAAATACAGATATGGTCAATAACATATGTGAGAATTATTTGTCACACACTATGTATTCAATAAGATGGAGCCAGTTCTAGCCAGTAAAATACTTAAACACATTGTTTATTATCAAGCATAAGACAAGCTTTACTATAAGATAACTGATAAAATAAAGCATTTTTTTAATCCGTGGTAACAAAAATATTCCAGTTACTTTCAAAATAATTTTTAACTTTGTAAGTGTTACTGAAGTTGAAGTCAGGCATGTAATATTTAGCTCTTTTGCTGTCTGTTCCCAGAAGTGAAATTTAGCTGATTATTAAAGGCATAATAAGTGTAAAGTCACTTACATATTAATTTTTAAACCACTTGACACCCATAGCTTAATTATATGCATCATTTTTTAACAGCAACAGAGTCAGTACAGAAGGAAGCTCTTTGACGCTTCTCACTCTTTGCGTTCGATGATGTTTGGCCAGGATCGTTACAGACGCCGGTACTGGATTCTTCCGCAGTGTGGGGGGATTTTTGTAGAAGGCATGGAGAGTGGTGAAGGTAGGAACTGTTACTCTGTTACAAAATAATATGAAAAACCATATTTTTAAAAACCCTATTACTTCATCAATGTATTTTGTGCTTCCAGAATCAAATTTGCTTTATGGATAAACATTGTAAAACCTTGATTCCCATTCCTTTTGAAATCATAATGCGTCTTTCACCGATAAATATTCCTTCCCTGTTCATGATTTCTCTTCTGCCATTCTTTCTGACATCAAACACAGACTATTCCTTTTATTTAGTGGACAAAGATCTTCACCTGTATTATCCTTTATAGCTGCTTCTCCATTTTTTTCTCCCTTCCCATTGTCAAATTTTTTAACATGTGGTTTATTCTTCGACCTTTGCAACAAGCATCCATCCTGACAGTATCCCTGGACATAACTTGCTTAAAACTAAGATCCTTATCATAATCCTCATTCATCTTGAAATCTTGTTCATGTTTGAAATTTATGATCACCTCTTCTCCATTAAACTTTTTTCTTTCTTGAGTTTTGTGTTACCCACACAATCTTTGACGTTTTACCTTTAGACTGTTCTCTTGCTGCCTCCACTTGTGTTGCATTAACTAACTCCGTACACAGTGTGTTTATGTGCTAGATAAGCCATCTGGAATTGAACTTTTTAGAACCGTGTTTGGGTGTTTCCAAATGTGAAAATTCTGGTGGGACTGAGAGTATTAGTAAGTGCTTTCAAGTCCAAGGATGTAGCTGTGGCTCCATGGTGATGCATGTAGGCAGAAACTTCTCTCGAAACACTTTTTTTGAATACCCACTTTATGCCAGGCATTCTTAGGCACTGCAGGAGGTTCAAAGATCTGTAAAACATAATCCATGCCTTATAGTAGTTTAACAGTTCAGTGGAAAGAGGGGGTTAATTAATCATATAGAGGTCCAGACCCAAATTTCTATAAGGTAGTTGTTTTTAGCAATGGAACCACCCTTTTTTAAAATAAAAATCTTTTGCGGGGTCGGGGGGCAGTTAATAATGCACACAAAATACTTAGAATAGTGGCTGGCATGTAAGCATTGTTGGCATATAGTAAACAGTGTTTTTTACACAATAATATATTTCCTATGACTTCAAATTATATGAAGTAAGAGTATGAAGTCGTGTACTGGAATGATACAGGAAATTCATGCGGTGGCTTTCTAGCGTAGAAGTTGTTAATGGAGTCACGGAGGGTACATGGAAGCTTCAGCTGCCTTTTATTTCTTTTTAAAAATTGATGTTGGTGGGCCAGCCTGCTGATTTTACAAAAGATGTGGTGGGTTCCTTTTTTAACTATTTGCATAAAATATTTTTAAAATAAAAATATTTAAAGCATGGAATAAGCAGTAATAAATAAGTGGGACTCCATGAGTCTAAGAAGTTTTGCACAGCAAAGGAAACCATCAGCAAAGTTAAAAGGCAATCTACTGAGTGGGCGAAAATATTTACAAATCTTGCATCTGATAAGGGACTAATAACCAAAATATATAAAGAACTGCTGTGACTCAAAGTAGAAAAATGATCTGATTTAAAAATGGGCAGATCTGAATGGACATTTTTCCAAAGAAAACATGCACATGGCCAACAGGCATATGAAAAGGTGCTCAATATCACAAATCATCAGAGAAATGCAAATCAAAATAACAACGAGATCTCACTTCACACCTGTTAGAATGGCTAGAATTAAGAAGACAAGAAATTCCAAGTGTTAGTGACAATGAGAAAAAAAGGAAACTCTTGTTGGTGGAGATGTAAACTAGTTGGTGGAGATGTAAATTGGTGAAGCCTATGGAAAAGAGTATGAGTGTTCCTCAAAAAATTAAAAATAGAACTACCATATGATCTAGCAATTCTACTTCTGGGTATTTATTCAAAGAAAAATGAAAACACTAACTCAAAAAGGTATATGCACCACCATGTTCACTGAAGCATTATTCATGAATTACTCCATATTATGCACATATTATTCTAGGTTATGGAAACAACCTATGTGTCCATCAGTGAATGAATGGATAAAGACGATGTGATCTACACACACACACACACACACACACACACACACACACACACATACACATATCATATGGAATGTTATTCAGCCATAAAAAAAGAATGAAATCTTGCTATTTGCCAAGGACATTATGCTAAATGAAGTCAGACAGAGAAAGATAAATACCATTTGATCTCTCTTATATGTATAATCTAAAAAAATAATAAAACCAAGCTCATAGATAAAAAGAACAGATTGGTGGTTGCCAGAGGTTGGGTAGAGGGGTATAGTAGAAGAAGTGGGTTAAATGGTTAACTGTTTCTTTAGTTTTGTTTTGTTTAAATTGTTTAAAATTTTAAAAATCTTATGCAGAACCTCAATATCTAACAAAAACAGAATTGTTCTGGTTTATGTATTTTGGAAACTTCTAGCCTTTCCAGATAGACCTATATCCCAATATACTTTCTTTCCAATTCAGGGGTGGTCCCAAAGGTAACTCTAAGAAAAGTTAGAACTTTGCAAATCAAGGCACCTGGGTGGCTCAGTCAGTTAAGTGTCTGCCTTTGGCTCAGATCATGATCCAGAGTCCTGGGATCAAGTCCTGCATTGGGCTCCCTGCTCAGTGGGAAATCTGCTTCTCCCTCTGCCTCTCACCCTACTCTTGTATTCTCTCTCTGTCTCTCTCAAATAAAAATAAAGTTAAAAAAAAAAAGAACTTTGCAAATCAGAGTGAGGTCAGAGGCAATCAAAGGTATAAACACAAAGTGCCTAAAAGGCTCAAAACAGGAAAATGTTATATAGCCTACTTTAATATCTTATCGTAATTTTTGGCATGCATGGCCATCTCTATCAGTAGACTATGAGCTCTTGAAGGCAGAGATGAAAATAATCTGGGAGTTAAGTACACCTTGGGTTGGTGAAAAAGGGGTGGAAAAATCAGTTGTGGGATCATTCTTGTAGCCTAGATAAAAAGTAGGGAGGCCCTAAGCTCAGATGCAAACAAGGAACATGGGATGGGAAGACCATGATATCTTAAAGGCAGAATTCCTATGAGAAATTATTATATATGATATAAGTGGAATCAGAGATAAATTTGGTGAATTAATCCTCAGTAGAAAAATTATATTGTTTTTGAAAAATTGTATTTTTTTTAAACTGAATCAAAGAAGCCAAGAGGAGGAGCTTGTTTTGGATGAAATTTAATGAAAGTTTTAGTATAGAAATCTATTTTTTAAGTATAATTAACATAGTGTTATTAGTTTCAGGTATACAATATAACGATTCAGCAATTCTATACATTACTCAGTGCTCATCAAGATAAGTGTACTCTTTTCTTTTTTAAAGATTTTATTTATCTGAGAGAGAACAGGAGCAGGGGGAGGGACAGAGGGAGAAGCAGACTCCCTGCTGAACATGGGGTTCAATGCAAGGCCCAACCTGGGGCTCAGTCCCAGGACCCTGAGATCATGACCTGAGCTGAAGTCAAGCACTTAACTGACTGAACCACCCAGGTGCCCCCAAGATAAGTGTACTCTTAATCCCCTTTATTTCATTCATCCCCCAAACGACCTCCATTCTTGCAGCTACCAGTTTCTTCTCTGTATTTAAGAGTCTGGGGTTTTTTGTTTCATTTTTTATTTGTTCATTTGTTTTGAATCTTAATTTCCACATATGACAGTCAAATCCTATGGTGTTTGTCTTTTTCTGACTGATTTATTTCACCTAGCATTATACCTTCGAGGCCTATCCATGTTGTTCCAAATGGCAAGATTTTATTCTTTTTTATAGCTGAGTAATATTCCAGTGTGTGTGTGTGTGTGCGTGCGCATGTGTGGACCACATCATCTTATTCATTCATCTATTGATGGACACTTGGGTTGCTTCCATATCTTGGCTATTAAAAATAATGCTGCATGCAAAAGAATGAAACTGGATCACTTTTTTACACCATACATGAAAATAAATTCGAAATGAATTAAGGACCTAAATGTAAGACAGGAAACCATTAAAATCCTAGAGGAGAATATAGGGAGTAACCTCTCTGACACCAACCATAGCAGCTTCTCACTACCTATGTCTCATGAGGCAAGGGAAATAAAAGCAAAGATAAACTATCAGGACTTTATCAAAATAAAAAACTTCTGCACAGTGAAGGAAACAATAAAACTAAAAGGCAACCTATGGAATTGGAGAAGATATTTAGAAATGACAGAAATGAAATCCTGATAAAGGATTAGTATCCAAAATATATAAAGAATTTATAATACTCAAATACTAAAAAACACAATCCAATTTTTAAAAATGGGCAGAAGACATGAATAGACATTTTTCCAAAAAAGATGTACAGATGGCAAACAGACACATGAAAAGATGCACAATCACTCATCAGAGAAATACAAATCAAAATTACAATGAGATATCACCTCAAACCTGTCAGTATGGGTAAAATTAACAACACAAGAAACAAGTGTTGGTGAGGATGTGGAGAAAGGGGAACCCTCATGCAATGTTGGTGGGAATGTAAACTAGTGCAGCCACTGTGGAAAACAGTATGGAGCTTCCTCAAAAATTTAAAAGTAGAAAAAAAATTTTAAAGTAGAACTACCCTACAATCTAGCAGTTGCATTCCTGGATATTTACCCAGAGAATATAAAAATACAGATATTTGAAGAGTACATGCACCCCAGTATTTATAGCAAGATTATTTACAATAGCTGATTATAGAAAGAGCCAAAATGTCCATCGACTGATGAATGGATAAAGAAGCACACAGTAGAATATATAACTCAGCTATGAAAAAGAATGAAATCTTGCCATTTGCAATGTCATGGATGGAGCTAGAGAGTATTATGCTAAGCAAAATAAGCCAGCCAGAGAAAGACAAATACCATATGATTTCACTCATATGTGGAATTTAAGAAACAAAAAAGATGAACATAGGGGAAAAAAGAGAGAGGCAAACCGAGAAACAGATTCTTGACTATAGAGAACACACTGATGGTTCGCAGAGGGGAGGTGGATGGGGGGGATGGGTGACATAGGTGATGAGTATTAAGGAGGGCACTTGTGATGAGCACCGGGTGTTGTATATAAGTTTTGAATCACGAAATTGTAATCTGAAACTAATATCACACTGTTAACTAGAATTTAAAAAAAAAAAACTTAAAAAAATAATGCTGCAATAAACATAAGAGTGCATATATCTTAGAGATCTAATTTAAAATTATAAAATCACAAAAAATATGTAAAATTGTGAGTCACTGGTGAGATGCAGAGCCTTGGTAAAGTTTAAGAGCAGTAAAGAAGTGCCCAGGCGAGTGGCTTTTCCTATCTATAATAAGAATCATCTGAGAAGCTTAAAAAAACAAAAACAAAAACCGGAGCTCCACAGACCAATTACATATTCTTCATTGTGATTAAGGGCCACATCGATCTCAATCACCTGGGTATGTACACGTGAAGTTATCTAGGGCGTCAACTTTTCCTTCAAAATGTGTAAAGTTAATTTCTTTTCAACATTGCTGAAATCAGTTCTTTATTAATAGATACGTCGATTATTACACCTATCCCCAAATTCTCTATGTACACTCTCTTCTTTCCATTACATTCTGTCATCATGTCATGTCTCTACTCCACAACCTTAAATGACTCCCTATTGTTGATAACATGTGTAATAAGTCTGTATACAACCTAGCATTCAAGCATTCAAGGCCTTCTATAAATGTGACCTCAAAATATCTTTAAACTGTTCTCCAGTATGAATTAACATAGACAAGTCTGCTCACCGTTGCTTAACATATGTGTATTCCTCCTCAAATACAGTATGTGTATTTGCATACTTTGCATGCTTCGTTTTGTCAAATTCTGTTCAATATAGTGCTAACTTGCCATTTCTTCACCATTTAAATTTCACCTTCCTTGAACCAGCTCAAGTTCTAGCCCTTTTATAAATTCTTCTGTAGTTTATGTAAGTGGAACTAATTTTTATTATCTATGAACTCCTAGAAAACCAAATAATTATACCATTTTCTTGGCAATTGATAAACTATTCATATTATTTAAGTTTTGTAATTAATTGTCGTATGTACTTTTTGAGTCTTCTTAGTGTTAAACATAGAACTTTATGTATCACAGGCACTTTAAAAATATTTTAAGAAAGTAAGTAATTGAATTTTTTATAAGGTTTATAAGAATAGCTTATAGGAAACTTTTTAATTTTAGGCCTCTCTGATTAAATAACATTTATTGAATTTGTAGTTATCAGACCTCAGTTTCTATTCAGGCCCTACTACTTAACCTCTTAGAACCCTGATCTCTCTCTCTACAAAAGAATTTTAATAGGCTCTGTATAAATTCTTTTGTTGTTATCATGTCAAATAACTTAAGAGAGTTACAAAGTGATATATAAACATTAGTTGTACTTTATACTATTATTTGTGGTCATTGTGTGGTACAGGGGAAAAGTAGGAATAAATTTTCACTTAGGGCTTATTTTCTCATAAAGTTTTTATTAATTCACTGATGAATGTGCATATGCTATATTATTTTAAGTGCAATGAAAGTTATAAATAACGGATGTAGATCCCTTCTCTTTATCTTACAGCTAATTAAAATGGAAAAACCTTTATGATTTTAATCATCAAGTGTTTAATATGCACTTACATTATGCTTTGTACTAAGTATTATGGAGATACAAAAGACTCAATTAACCTGTCTCTATCCAGAGAGAGCTCACAATCTAATTAGAAAGATATGCTATATATACCAGGCAAAGAACAAGAGCATATTAGTGTGCACTATAGGCAAGTAGTGTATCTGAGAGGCAAGGCTGATAAGGATGAGTAAGTACTAACTGGTAGAAACTACCATAAAATAAGTGGATATTAAAAGTTAATACAGGGTCACCTGGGTGGCTCAGTCAGTTAAGCAGCTGTCTTTGGCTCAGGTCATGATCCCAGGGTCCTGGGATCGAGCTCCACATCGGGCTCCCTGCTCAGCGGAGAGCCTGCTTCTCCCTCTCCCTCTGCCTGCTGCTCTGCCTACTTGTACTCTCTCTCTCTCTCTCTCTGTGCCAAATAAATAAAACCTTTAAAAAAAATAAATAGTTAATACAGCATTAACAGTATGCAATATTCTATTCCTCTCATTTATCACTTTTTAAAAGTTATCTAAAAGCACGATCCATTCTTAATGAAATTGGACTTAACAATATTCATCTATTTAAAAGTTTAAATGCACAAGTTTTTAAAAATAAATGCCCAAGTATTTTTTAAAGTCCTTATAATAGCTTTTTCCAAAGAGAAATTATCAGATCTTGGATTACCTCCAAAAAAAAAAAAAAAACAAATTTCACATTGTACAAGATGCAAGATAACTCACACCATAAGTGAAACACAGGGTTCTAATAACAACAAAGTTGATCAGTATGGTAACTCTAGAGCCATAACAAAGAACATAGGATCTGCTGAGCCCCCATACTGGTTCCACAGCAGTGTTGTCTAGACTGCAGACTGGACAAGCAACAAAAGTACCCCAAGAGAGAGGTGCCCTCCTTCATACGCTGTATTTTTAGGTTAGTCCAAGAGGAGGTAGAAAACCCTTTGTTTCTCTAAGCAACAACATATATATCAAAGGACCTCTGGCCCTGGGAACAGCAGCAGGGAGTACTAATACAAAGGGGAGATTCCACATACTGAGAGCCTTGGGAACAGTACCAACAGCAGCTAAAGGCCCTGCTGTCCCTCTGCAAACTAGCTCAGTGGCTAATCTGGCTTGCTGATGGGCCTCAGGGAAGAGGGAAGGAGGAGAGCCCCATAGCCATTTAGCTAAAACTGAGGGTTTATTCCCCTTTAGTCCACCCCTTGACCCTTGGTGTGGTTCACGAGCTGTATGCCTTCTATCAGTTGTATTTTAAATGGTGTCTTCTGAAGGAGGCCTCAATTAAGCCAGAGAAATTCTAAAACAAACAATATTCCACAACACTAGTAGATTTAGATTTCCCCTGAGTCATATTTCTATCGTGTATCCAACAAATGATCTGAAACTATGCATTTATAATACTACTCGGGTTGAGGAATCAATGCTAAAGTGTTCAGTAGTAAGAGCCCAAGCCTTCTCAACGGCAGTGTCCCCCAGGGTAGCTGATTTGGGGTCATACCCTCAGCTTCATGGGTGCCTATCAAGGAAAGAGCCCTTGTGCAAAGTAATGAAAGCTTGTTTCCCTGTGTACCTGTTGACTTACAGGTACATTCTGATGCTGACACTAGAGATCATCCCTGGGAAAGTCTCGAGTGCCTTTTAGATCTTGAGTCACTATTAGCACGACACTCTAAGCAACTAAGCTAACCGGCCAGGTTGAGCCATTATGAAAGATCTCATAGTTATTTGCAAAGTGTGCAGATAATGTTATGTCCAGGTAGGAAGCAGGAAGGCCCTGTTTTTCACATAAGAAAACAAGTTCCACTGGATCACAGAGTGCCGGCCAGTCTGGTTCGATGCTGCATTTTGTATCCACGTGGCATTTATACTTCCTGGGGTTAGCACACTGCCAGCGTGCCATTAGTCAGACTCAACTGTAGGTCTGCAGTGGAGAGAAGTGCTACCAGGCACCCCTGATGTGGGAAATCGATCGCTGAGAGCTGAGTTGTCGGGATATGAGTGTCCCTCTGCTGCTAAGAAGATAAAGAGAGTTTTACATAGTATAGTTAGTAAGAACAGAATTATGGATAGCCCAAGCAAATGAGGACTCTGGAGTAATGAGTAATTCCTGTGGCACTGTCTGGGAGTGGAATGCCCACAAGGTCCGCCATAACTAAGTAGGTTGAGGGTGACAAATACAGCATCCTGATAGCTTTGAAATAAATGTCATTGTGTGGGATAGCTATAGAGGACTATTCAGTACAGTTTGTTAATATCTGTAAGAAAGGCGACGAGAGAATTAGTCATGCTACATCCACCCTCTCACGCTCTGTGGTCAGACATGTTGATGCCCACACCAAGTCCATCATTATCTCCAGGGGCGATCCATACAGTCTGTCCTTTTTTTCTGGAACGGTAAGTTCCACGTGAAATCAGGAGGTGCCATTTTCCCACCAAAGATGTCCTCCAGAGTACCCTGTATGGATATAAGGACTGAAGCAAAACCTCCTGCTTGCTGGGTTAGTGCACAACAAAAATTTAGAAGTGTTTGGAAAAAGAGAGAATCAAAATTGCCCCTGCTGTGGGTGTTGCTTGCAAGTGCCATCCGGAAAGCAAAAGAATATGGACATCTGTATCCATCCATTCATCCGTAATATGAATAGCAGGAGCCTCCAAGCCACCAGTTGAAAGGTACCAAAAAAGGAGAGGAATGTTGACGTATAAAAACTCAGTGTCCCCAGCATACCAAGTAGATTCTTCATCTCTGCTCTTCAACCTCAAGATGTCAAGGAACTTCACCAAAGTGTAGGGACCTTAATGAGGGATGAGGAGTGTTCAGAGTATAAACAGTAAGGGGTAGCCAGACCAGGCAATGGATGGAGGTAACTGTGGAGGAGTTCGTGCAACCATCTTTTAGAATACTATTCCAGCATTCTGTACTGCCTGTGAAGAAGAAGGAGCGTGGACCAGCCACTCAGTACTATGTTGGCCAGCCCCTTGTTGAATGGCCGCAACTATGAAAGGAACTCCGATTGTTGGATTGTATCATTTCTGGAAACCCTACTATATAATAAATATGTTTCAGTCTTAATGGTATTACATGGTCCACACATCGAAGAGGCAAGGTAACTCCTTCATATCCAAGAAAGAGGTATACCGTTCAGTGGCTAGAAGATATCACTCAAAAGCTAACGAATGCCATCAGAATATCTTTGCCAGAGTCATAGGCCCTTGTAGTGCTGGTGTCAAACAGGGTTGTTAAATAGTGAAGTGGCATTGTTCAGTACCCCTACCTAAATCTATTCTTGCATAAGAAATACAATCTTTCTCCTCCAGGTACATAATCCTGTTGTGCAGTCTTGATAGGCCTGGTCAGTGCACCTGAGTGTTGACAACATGCCTGGCCAACAATTACCAAAGCTGCCAGTAGAGGTCACAACAAATATGTCCAGCTGATATGTGGAAATGCTTGTGCAGGACTTAAATGCCCCAGTATTTCCATGCCAGTATGCAGTCTGATAGAGGAACAACTGGAGTTCACACGAAAGGACCATAAGCCTTTGCAGTGATTGTGATTCTGGGCTTTGAGCCATAAGTAACAACCAACTCCCAGCCCCAATAAAAGAACTTGTTGACCAGGCTTTTCTGCATTCTGAAACTGTAGGTACTTGGTCTCTCGTTTCTAACAAGCCCATAAATGTTTGAGGCTCTTCTTTCAGCACAGTGAATTGAGGAAGGTGGTTAGCAATCCCTAGGAGGGAGACTGAAGGACAGAGCCCAGCCCTAGTCCTTCTTAAATTTGAAGGAGCCCAGATCAGGAACAAAGGAAGTCTGGCTTCTGGAGTTGAATCAAACTCATATGGTGGAGCTGATGACTGTATTTCCACCCATAACCCCATTTCAGGAGTTGAGATGATACTTGGTATTCCCCTAGGTTCTGTTCTCCAAACCCTTTCCTGAAGAGTCTAGAGACTGAGATCTTACCAGATGGTGGGTGGGGTGAGGCTTAACAGCTATAATCTCTGAAGGGCATTCCTCCCCAGGCATCTTCTTCACCTAATCTTCTCGTGAATCCCCCTCTGTGAACAACTTTTCAAGCTCGTGCTGTTGGATCTTCTGTGTCTCATCTCACAGGTCTCTTCTCCACCATCTCAGTAGGTCTTTTAGGTTATTGAGGCAGATAACA
This sequence comes from Nasua narica, assembly GCA_028533885.1. Lineage (NCBI taxonomy): Eukaryota > Metazoa > Chordata > Mammalia > Carnivora > Procyonidae > Nasua > Nasua narica. The sequence continues at coordinate 109,737,994 of CM052810.1, read as the reverse complement.
CTTCCATACTCTAGAATTACACAACCCATCAACTTCTGTTTTACAAATCCTTCTCTCTATAAACCGTACTACATTCATTTGTGTGAAGGAGTCTCTGCCAGAAGTCTCGCTCTCTTCTCCTTCTTTTATTCCTTTTTTCTTTTTCTTTTGTATAGAAACCTGTTCCACAAATTAGGCTCTCTCTTTCCATTTCCTACCCTGAAATGGGACTTGTATGACCTGAAATAACTTTTAAGATTTTATTTATTTATTTGACAGAGAGAGATACAGTGAGAGAGGGAACATAAGCAGGGGGAGTGGGAGAGGGAGAAGCAGGCTTCCTGCCGAGCAGGAAGCCCGATCAGGGGCTCTCGATCCCAAAACCATGGGATCATGATCTGAGCCGAAGGCAGAAGTTTAAATGACTGAGCCACCTGGGTGCCCCAGAACTATATCTTTTCTAACATTGCCACTCAGATGAAGGAGTAACATCAAAACCATTGTCCACTTAGGTAGACCTGTTCTGATTCTGTCATTTAATATCCTTTGTGTGAAGATCATGTTATCAGGCCTTCCCCTCTCAAGCCCTGTTTTTTTTTTTTTTTTTATCATCATGCTAACATAGCTGGTGTCTCAGAGCAGCTACGTCCTATATGGATCTAGTCCAGTTCACATCCAAGAGTCTCAGAAAAATCACCCCAACAGGGATCTATTTTACCAGAGCTACCAAGCATCCAGTTTGAAAAGGGTGGCAGTAACCTGTCCCAGCACTACTAGTCAACTCATGCTCATGCTCATTCTGTAACAAGAGCATATGTTTCCCCCTCCTCCACTTGTTTTAATACCACTACTGTCCCTTCATCATGCAAACAAATAAGCCAAGCCTCTAAGGATCCTTCCAAGTGCTGCTTTTGGTGGTGGACCTGTTGAGAGCCTAGCTCTTCTTACTCTCTTCATTGCCAGATTTCCTTCTGCTGGTATTCCCACTCGGGCTCCTATAGAGCATGTGTCACAATAACTGGCTTCCTATCACAGGGGCTAGTTGCCTGATATATCATAACAGAGGGATTGTGAGAGTTTGCCTCACTTTCCCTTCTAAAGGGGCTGCCATCACCCTTTCTAGTTCACCCTCCAACCTAGGACTCATGAAGTCTCTAAGCTGATAAGGAAGGAAGGACGACTGCATTTCAAGCCACTTTATCACCACTAGTCTCCCTGTTTGGTGTCCACTTTGGGGCTTCTGCCATCCCTGGTTACAGCTACTGAGTCCATCCTAACTCCACCAAGTGAATTACCGCTGATCCCAAAAAGAAAATCTTCCACCCTTGTGTGCTCCCCTTCCAGAAATCCATGGTGTTAGGACTTTGTTGGACACCAAGTGCTATACGAGATGCATGGTTACAAAAACCACTAATGACACACAAAGTGCTAATTGCAGCAAAGTTTGTTAGTAAAGGCAACTTATAAGCAGAGAAGTAACAGTACCACAGGATCTTCCAGTTCCAGTAGTGGTTCCATAGGACGTGGGCCTGTGACAAGAGCACTCCAGGAGATAAAACACAATACCCTATATCTTGCCCTGTATTGATGGGTTATTATGTGAAAGGGTAAAAAGCACTTAGTTTCTCTAACAGTAAACCTATCAAGGGACCTTCAGATCTAGGAATAGTACTAAGGGGTGTGCATACCCAGAAGCAAAATGTATGTACCTAGGACCCTGGGAACAGTGTTCCTGTTAGCTAGCTAAAGGCTCTCAGCAAAGTGGAAGGAAAAATGAAACAGGTTTGTTGTTGAAAAAATATATATATATGTGTGTGTGTGTATACACACACACACGCTGTGATGTGACTGTTACTCTTCCATTTTGTGGTTACACCATTAGTTCTAGAAGTATAAAACAAATTCCTGTTATGGATATGTGGGGGACTCTTACCCGAAGGGAACAGGTATTATAGTATCAATCATCTTTTTTTAAATTCCTGAATCAGACTGGGAAGGAACAATCCTAAAGAGAGAGAATGTTGAGAATCTGCTTCCTTTAGTCTTCTCCGCAGTTAGCAAGAAATCTCTGAGGAGCCGAGTCATGGTAACACTGTCGACATGAAGACAGCTAAGGAGCAGTGCGAGTACGCCTGAGGTTCTGCTGGACTGAGTGGGAAAGTGCCGTTGAGTCCTGTGAGGAAGCCATTGCATAGAGACCTGGATTCTAGGCCAGGGATTTCACGTTTCTTACGTTCTTTATCTGTGTTTTACTGACAGTGTAGGCAAATTTATTTGAAAGCTATAGCATGCTTCAGCCCAACTAAAGAGAGCCAGAAGAAAAAATTTTCACTTGAACTTAGAGTGGTGGACACCTGAGTCCAATGACAACTGTTAGGTAAACTGAGGGGGTTCAAAGTGATTTTGATAAAACCGAAGAAGACATAATCTGGTATTTTTTTAGGATTTACTCTAATCAAGAAAGGGTATTTTCTTTGTCATTATGCACTATATTTACTGTCATTATGCACTATATTTACTGTCAGGAAAATGAATCCAGTGAACAGCACTCCCTGTTTCATCTCTATCTTCCTCTTCTTCAGTCTATTTTGAAGATGCTTATTAATACTCATTGACACATGTCAGAGAAGTGAGGACTTGAAGGAACCAGGGGGTTGTATGAAATGAAGATAGAAAATTATTCAAAATTAAAGAATCTCCTTATACTAAACATCCTATATACACCTTCAAATTTTTAAAAATAAATTTATATTTTAATTAGAGGTTTCACTGTTTATAATTAAGCAATTTGAATGTAAAAGTTAAAACAACGAGTAGGCTATTAAAATGTATCATCAGTTCAATCTACATTATTATATATAAATGGGAAGTCATCTAGTCTCAAACCAGTAAAAATTGGTTGACTGATGAATCCATTTATTTTTGGACATATGACAGAGGTTTTTTAAGATAGTAGTTCTGCGAATAAATCAAGAACAACTATTAGTACTTCCTTACTAACCAATAACTTGCATAAAGCACAGGTACATGAAGAGCATATTTGTGACTCTTCATATTTGCCTAATTAGAGGTGATGAAGTAGAGTTTTCTTCTCAGGGCACATAGAGATTATATGAGGCATCAGATTTTTTGCTGGCTGCCTTTAAGATTTTTCTGTCTCATTAGTTTTAAGCAATTTTACTATATGTTTTGCTGTAGTTATCTTCATATTTCTTTTCCTTGGAGTTTGTTGCATTTCTTGGATCTGCGCTTTATAGTTAGATCTATGGAGTTCTCTCTCTAGGCAGCTCTCTCCTTTCCAGTACTCCCTCCTGAGCACTCTAGCCACTTGGGTCTCCGTTGGACTCTCAATTTCATCTCCTCATCTCTGAGTCGGCCAGCTCTGCCTGAATTTCTCCGTGTGATGTAGCCCCAAAACTGCCTCAAGGCACTAAGCTGGAGCAATCATAGGGCTTGCTGCATTTATTTTCTCTCATTGTTACCTGATGTCCAGGTTCTTACAAACTATTGTTTCATATATGTTTGTCTATTTTTTGGCTGTTTCATGCAAGGAGATCAATCTAGTCCCTGTGATAGCTGAGTGCTCAGAATCATAAGTCTGAGGAATAGGCTTTTAATTTGGGGTAGAAACTACAACCAAGAGAATGATATTAAGAGCTATTTCAAACATTAATAGAAGATTGGTTAAATGAATCATGATCTATACATATAATAGAATATTATGCAGCTGATGAAGTATAGTTATATATTTTGCCATTGAAAGCTGTTGAAGGTGAATAGTAAAATATCAAATACATTCTTTTATTTCATCGTTAAAAATATTTATTGAATCCCCATTTTATATTGCATGGAGCAGTGGGTGTGGTGCATAAACAATGAATCTTGGAACACTGAAAAAATAAATTAAAAAAAAGAATCCCATTTTATGGCAGGCACCATGTTAGGCTCTTGGGACCCCATAATAAGCAAGGTAGACATTGTTCTACCTTTAAGTAAAGCTTGTTGATTTAAATTCTAGTGTGTGGAAGGGGGAGTGGAATAGAAAATAAACAGATTATTGTGTCTAATGGTAAAATCTGCCAAGTAAATATACAGAATATATATTCTAAGGTGAATGAGATGGGGACCCTACTTTAGATAAGGTGATCAAAAAAAACCTCTGTGACGAAATGATACTTAATCTGAAACACAAGGATACAGAGCCAGTCAGGAAAACAGTATTCTGGGCAAAGGGAATAATAGCAAGTGCAAAGGCCCCAAGAAAGGAAAAAACTTAGCATGTTTGAGAAGCTGAAAAAAGGGAGAAAGGAAGAGAACAAGGACAAAAGTGAGCAGAGATTGTGGAGGTTTTCAGGAACTAGATCATACAATGGTGTAGGCCTTGTGTAGGGGTTGGAGTTTATTCTAAGTTACGGAAAAGTGGAGAGTAGTATCCCATTTGTGTAATAATGCGAGTCACAAGGATGCATATAGGATTTCCAGAAGGCTCTAAAGGCATGATTTGTTACCTGAGGTTACCTCTGAATAGTAGGTAGAAATAGGGATTGAGGGAGTAGGACAGAGAAGGTTTTACCTTATACTTCTCATTACTGAATGTTTTACCTTGAACATATATTACTTTTCAAATCAAGTGAACTAGTAGATTTATATTTTTAAAGTTTTTATGAATTATTTTTTAAAAACATTTGTAAAAAACATGAACCAGAGGTGCACAAAGGAGAAATACCAATAAACCTATTGAAAGATAATCAGCCTTACTAGTGGATCAGAAAAAAATACAATTCAGATTTCCACCTCCCAGGTACTGGAAGAGACAAAAATATCCTTAGTATTCAGTTCCACTAAGAGATAGGGAAATAGATGCTTTTGTGTACTTCTGGCATTAATGTGTATTGATTTAGACTTTCTAGAGGGCAGTTTGACAATTATATTGCAAAAACTCTGAAAAATACCTATCTTAATATTCATTAAATTTTTTTCTAGAAATGTATCCTCAAAAAGTAAATCAGAAAAGAAGTTTTAAAGTCCAACGATACAGATATAAGATCATTCATCATTTACAGCACTGTTTATAATAGTGAATAATTATCCTCTATTAATAGCCATCGATAGAAGATTGATTATTTAAATTATATATTCCACTGAAGATAGCCATTAAAATTTATGGTACAGTTATGTATTTATTGATGCATCAGGATGTTTACAGAATATTATTTAGTAAAACATGTAGGTTAGAACATTGTAATAGGATTTCCTTTTTTTTACTCTATAGGCTTACGTGTATAAGTGTACGTACAGAGAACTCCTAGAAGAATTTACGCAAAAATGTTAATAGTAATTTTTGTTGTGCATTAGGGCTTTTAACATTTTAATATTTTAAAATTTTGTAATGATTAATTATAATATTAATTTTCCAATGAGCAAACAAATGTAGACTAAAAAAAGGAAAAATGGAGAATATTAGTAATCTGAAAAAGGTTATATATTTATGCATATAATATAAATAGTTATAAGTTACAATTAAAATATTGGTTGGATCTCGAGTAACTGATCTTCTTAATACTTTTCACTTTTGTAGGACTGGAAGAAATTGCAAAAGAAAGAGAAAAACTGAGAAAGGCAGAAAGTATCCAGATCAAAGAAGAAATATTTGAGACTTCTGAAGATACTTTAAATTGTTCAAATCCAGATCATTGTGAGCAAAAAGAAGATCCTAAAGAAAAAGATAACACAAATCTGTTTCTTCAGAAACCTGGCTCTTTTTCAAAATTGAGCAAGCTTTTAGAAGTAGCTAAGATGCCTCCTGAGTCAGATGTGATGACCCCCAAACCAAATAATAGTGCAAATGGGTGTACATTGTCTTATCAAAGCAGCGGAAAACATTCATTGGGCAGCATTCAGTCAACAGCAACCCAAAGCAACATGGAAAAGACAGACTCTACTAACCTGTTCAATACCAGTTCCGGTGGTCCAGGGAAGTTCTACAGTCCTCTACCCAATGACCAGTTGTTAAAAACACTGACGGAAAAGAATAGACAGTGGTTCAGCCTTTTGCCGAGAACCCCTTGTGATGACACTTCACTTACCCACGCTGACGTATCAGCTGCTTCCGTAGTGACTCCTCAGTCTCAGCCCCCATCTACGTCCCCCTCACCTGCCCCTGCTCCCCTTCTGGGATCATCTTCTGCTCAGAATCCTGTGGGCCTCAATCCGTTTGCTGTGTCACCTCTTCAGGTTTGTACTGCTCATTGTAACTCATTTCTGTGTTGCTTTATTTAATCTTTGACCCCATGAAGATTCTTGCTCTGGAAAATCAGTTGGATATTTGTATTATCCTTGCCACGGTTTGGGAACTGGAAGGAGTCACAATTGCTATTATGAAGCTTCATTACAACTACTCTGCCTTTCCTAGTTTAAGGCAAAGGCTTCTTGAGTTACCTTTTTTTTTCAGAATTTAAAAAATAATTTCAGATGCTAAACATTTTTCCTAACTTTTTAGACTGTTCTACTTTTAAACTATTTTGGTTTTTTATAGATGAAAAGTGGAGTATCTATGATGGGACTCCAGTTCTGTGGATGGCCCACTGGCGTGCTTGCTTCTAATATTCCGTTTACATCACCTTTACCTAGTCTGGGATCAGGATTGGGATTATCCGAAGGAAATGGTAATTCATTCTTGAGTCCCAATGTTGCTTCAAGTAAAAGTGAATCTCCAGTGCCACAGAATGAAAAAGTCTCTTCAACTCAACCTGCAGCTGTTGAAGTAGCAAAACCCGTAGATTTTCCTAGTCCAAAACCTATTCCAGAAGGTAGGTACATTGAGACAGTTTTTAGCCTCTTACTTTATGTCATTGTTAACAGAGTCCTCTAACTGAGTCTTCGATGGTTATATATGTAGTTATAAATCCTTTGATTTTTTGTGCCATTAATTCATATTCAAAATTTGTAAAAGGTGTACATATTTATCTTGACTTAGAAATGCAATTTGGCTGGTGGAGAATTATTGACCCAGAGGACCTAAAAGCTTTGCTCAAAGTGCTACATCTCAGAGGAATAAGAGAAAAGGCATTACAGAAACAAATTCAGAAGCACTTGGATTATATTACTCAAGCCTGCATCAAGAACAAGGATGGTATGTACCTAAAAGAGATTTCTGCTCTCTTGCTTACTTATGAAAATTAATTCTTTTTCCTTAAAATGTATTTTAGTATGTCTTAATTTATTACTGATAGGCTTTTTTTCTATTTTGCTCAAAAAACAGTAATTATTTACATTTCTTAAATTTACATTACTTATGTTTTTTTTTTTTTTACAACATGCAGACGTATTGTGTTCTTAACAAAGAATATTCCTGGGGTGCCTGGGTGGCTCAGTTGGTTAAGCAACTGCCTTCGGCTCAGGTCACAATGGATCGAGCCTCAAATCACAGTCCTTGCTCAGCAGGGAGTCTGCTTCTCCCTCTCCCTCTGCCTGCCGCTCTCCGTGCTTGTGCTTTCTCTCTCCCTCTCTGTCAAATAAATAAAAATAAAATCTTAAAAAAAAAAAGAATATTCCTACTTTTAAAAGTAAGCTGCCTGCATACGCACAAGTGCACTTGTGTCTGTTAAGTTACATGCACATGTTACCCCTGGACTTTTATTTACTTTCTGAGAGAAATCATTGGGGAATAAAGTGGATTTAAAAATTAATTTCTTTTCAAATGTAGTTGCTATTATTGAATTAAATGAAAATGAAGAAAACCAGGTAACTCGAGATATTGTGGAGAACTGGTCAGTAGAAGATCAAGCAATGGAAATGGATTTGAGTATTCTTCAACAGGTGGAAGATCTAGAAAGGAGAGTTGCATCAGCAAGTTTGCAAGTGAAGGTAAAATTGACTTGGAGTAAAATCTGGTTTTAGGATAATGGAAGGTAACTAATATTTATTATATGTCTGACATTTGCCAGTTCCTATGTTAAATGTCTTTATTTTATCTCATTTAATCCTCATCATGATCCTGAATTAATTTTCCCCATCTTACAGGTAAGGAACAAGGTTCAGAGTAAGTAACCTGCCAGTGGTCTTATAGTAAGTGGCTAAATGTGGGTTCAGATCAAATCAGTCTAACTCCAGTACCCATGTTCTTTTTACTAAATCTTGCTGCCTCCTTAATGACAATAGAAACTATGATTTCTGGTGTGCAGTTCTTTACCGCAAGCAGAGTTTCACAGATTCACTTGTGATAATACAATGCTCTACTAAACTCCGACTACTGTGTTTCATGTACGTCTGGGAAGCACCTCTGTAACAAGCCATGTTGTATGTCAGGCTTTTACTCTATATAATTTAAAATGGGAGAATATAGATATATCTGAATATGTGTTATATTATGATACACACACCCTATATATATATGTAAAGTTTTAATTTATATACTTATCTACTGGGCATTACCATTGGCACAAACAATGATCAGAACTGGCTTCCAATGAGAAGGCAAAAGAAAGGAGAGCTTTACCTTTGTGCAAGACTTTTTGGTTTTGTAAATAGGAGTATAAAGTCCTCCCAATTGATAAGGTGACATCTCTGAGAATAAATGGATTGATGGTGAATAAGCATGAGACAAACACCTGAAAAGCTTTAGAAGATGTGGTTTCCATGTAATTTGATTTGATATTTCACATTTTATCCAGAATGAGAAACTTATACTATAATACTGTCCTATCCAATGACTAAAATATTTCTTCAAAATTACTTTAATGCTGGTATTTGGAAATGTTCAGGGATCTCCAAAAAAATATCATTTTCCAGAGCTAATAAAATATCTGTTTCTTGCCACAAACATAATTACCAACTTTGGGAAATTTATCATTTGCTGAAACTGTTGTACTAGGCAACTGTACAAATCTTTTTCCTGGTGCAATATGAAAATGCCTCATTCATCTGGCATCTTCAACAAGTGAACTCTTCTACACAAATTCATTTTCTGGAAAAATAGTAATTGTTCCATTTAGTGCTACAATTTTTTTGATGTGTTTGTTGGATCACTTATGTTATATATTACACTGCCTTCTTAAAATCGAGAATAATGAGTTTGATTTAAATTATCTCGGTGACACAGTATTTTCAGTATGAAGACCAATGATTAGATAATGATTATGTGATTTATGTGCTTGTGAAGAGTTTGCCCCTTTGTTAAACGATCCTAGTGTGCTTTGCTTTTTAAACTATGACGTCTGCTTTCTATAGTCTGTTTTTTCTCATGGTCAGTTGTTATTATTTGCTACTTTTAATTTGATTGGTTCTACTAGCCCTATTTTCCTCCAACTTCTTTCCCCCTCACCCCCATCTAATCTGCCAATTCTGATTGGCTATTGGTTGGAAAAGCATATCATCACACTTTTCAAGTTATGTATAAAGTCAGAGCATGGGCCTGAAACATTTTCCTGGAGATAATACTACTTAAATTGTGGTGAATGACCTTATCATATTACCGGCTGCTTAGATGTTTTTGGTTGTGTTCTCAGTAGCTAAGTGGAATTTTTTTAAGTGGTATGTAGTATCCCTTTCAAACTGTAAGAGTGAGGCCATTTGACATGACTTGTACCTAATGCACTTAGGCATACTACTTATAATTTCATACTTATTTCCCAAATGTAAATGTTCTACTGAATTAATGAGAAAGAATTGATCCCAATATACAAGACAAAATAATTATCACTAAAGAGGTTTAATAAAAAGCATAATGGTCATTTTGTTTCTTATTTACCAAGTACCTATTCCACATCAGGCAGTGAACATCATAAAATTGGATACAAGGTGGTTTCTGCCCTCAGAAAGCTTGTCATATGATACAGAGATAAGACTCTAGTAACTGATCACAGACAAGTACAGAATTATGCATGAATTTTGAAAAAGAATAAATGACTTCTAGTGGGGAGATATGAGAAAGATCAGGGAAGATTTTATGGAGAAGTCAAAATGGAATTTGAGAAGGTGATGAAGACTTTGACGGTCAGAGAACAGAGAATGCCATACTAGAAAAAGCAAACAGCATGAGTGGAGCACCAGGAACAGGGAACTCAGAACATATTTGTGGAGTGGCAAGTCATGGAATTTGACCGCAGAGTAGGATACATAAATGGGAACATGCAAGAAAGAGGTAAATTGAGGTACTTGAATGTCATAATAAAAATATGGACTTTGTTAAGTAGTAGGGAGTCTGAAGGATTTAGAGCTAGAGGATTGATATAAACAAACTGAGTTGTAGGATCATTTATTTATTCCATCAACATATATACATTGAGTGCCATCTGTTTGCCCTACTCTGCTGGAGGTAAAATGACCAAAAGCAGACATGGCCCCTGCCCTCATGGAATTTAGAGGTAGAAAAATGTTCATCAAATAATCATAGTAGTTGTGACTACCACAAGACCGTGCACTATTATGTGGTTCTATGAGAACCTGTAACAGGGAGATTTAACCTCCGAAAGGAGATCAAGGATCTCCTCAGGATTTCCTGAGGAAGTAAATTTTAACATGAGAGCTACAGGATGAGTAGAGTTAAGCAGGTGAAGAGGAACAGGGGAAAAGCCATATAGACAAATGTAACAGCTTAGGCAAAGCTCCTGTGGCTGAAGGAAAAATGGTAAGTATAGAAGAGTGGTGGAAGGAGTGAAAATGGAAAGGAAGAGCAAAGTTCAGAGACTACCGAGAATTTTCCATTTAAGTGGTCCCATGAAATGAATTAAGTATTTATTCATTCTCAAGCCCTTCTGAATACTTTGCTGATTTTCATTATACCTTTCCTAATATCAAAGTTATTATAGTTTCTTCTTCAAACTTTTCTTACAACTGTTTCTTTTAATTTTCTGTTCTTGTTTCTACCTAGCATTAGGAAACACAAGGTAAAAACTTTCAGTAAAGATCCTTGAGATCTGCTGGTGTCTGCTGCTGTATTTTAAGTACAGGTAACTCACCCATCAGGCATTTCAGGAGGAAACCATAATAACATTATTCTCTTGATATATAGGGTTGGATGTGTCCAGAACCTGCATCAGAAAGGGAGGACTTGGTATATTTTGAACATAAGTCATTTTCTAAGTTGTGCAAGGAGCATGATGGAGAATTTACTGGCGAAGAAGAAAGCAGTGCACATGCACTAGAACGGAAGAGTGACAACCCCCTAGATATAGCTGTAACCAGGCTGGCTGATTTGGAGCGGAACATTGAGAGAAGGTATCTGAAGAGCCCCTTAAGTACCACCATTCAGATCAAACTGGATAATGTGGGCACAGTTACTGTCCCTGCTCCTGCACCATCCATTAGTGGTGATGGTGACGGGTAGGTTATTGAGATTAACTTGAAAAATTATTGTGCTTCTTTGCTAATTGGAGCCTATTTTCTATTGCCTGTTATCTATGTATCTTCTTGTATGTCTGTGATCCATATGGATCATGCTATTTGCATGGTGCTTTGTAAAAACATTTTTTTTTTTGTTATGTGCGTCGATAATCCTGCGAAGTGATCTTACATTTACCTGGTTGTTGACTAAGCTTTGAGGCACGTAGCCACAGTCTGTGCACTACATCAAATTTAGTTGCTTAAACCTTATTCTTATTGGCTGTTCCATGTTTTTGTCATTGCTTGGCTTTCAGTGTGATGATTGTTTCACATTCGGTGACCATAAATGTGGATATGACCTACTTAATTTTTCTATATTTCAATGCAGAATTGAAGAGGATATTGCTCCAGGGCTCAGGGTCTGGAGAAGGGCATTATCAGAAGCTCGCAGTGCTGCACAGGTAGCTCTGTGCGTTCAGCAGTTACAGAAATCAATAGCATGGGAAAAGTCAATTATGAAAGTTGTAAGTGTTTTCATTTAAGAAATACTATAACTAACTTACCTTGTCCTGTTTTTCCCAACCTCTAAATCTTTCTTAATGAATACATTACTTATTGTCAAAATAATGTATGCTTTACTTGCCAGTTTGTTGAATTCTTAAATACTGTATCAGTTTGACTCTTTTCTCCTTATTTTGAGCTTTTTGAAGGAACCTACGAAATAATGTCTTCTCTTCTTTTTTAAAAATCTTGATTCTCATTCCATTGAATATTGTTTATAGCTCTGACTGAAGTCGTTTTCTATATTCTGTTAACGTAATAGTTGTTCATCTAAATATTTTGAATATATCTAAATATTTCACTCTTGTAAACATTCCAGTTGCTTAACATTATCTGCTACAGACGTTCACTGCATTCTTAAAATGTCTTTATATTTCTATTAAATTTCTTTTCTTTTTTTGTAATGCTAAGAAATACTTAGATAAGTAAATACAAAATAAGCAGATAGCTCGTAGTTTGTGTACTTGATATCATGTATATGGCATCAGAAGTGGCTGACATGAAGAGTAAGTCTTTTATTTTTTTTTCTTCTAAGAATTAAAACTGGTTTTTCACCTTCTGTGCTCAAGCCCAAGTAGCTCTCATCACGTAGTGGCCTTTACCTTGTATCAGGCACCAAATACTCTATATTCAAAAATAAAAGCCATAGTCCATATATCTTCCAGAGAGATGCTCATTTTAAATCATGTTCACGTCCCTCTTGTCTCTTATATATCAGATATAGAAATATCTACCATATGTGAACGTTTATGAATTACTTTGACATTTGCTTTTGAGTTACAGATTAGCTGTAAAATTGAAACATTTGAGATTTGTTTTTATGAATGACTGAGAGTAAAATTCCTTTACTTAAAATAGTCATTCCCCCAAGAAAAGAAGTGATCCTTAAATAATTTAACCTTCTTTCTTTTATTTTTACCTCTAAGTTTAGACTACTCAGTGCCTTACTCATTCTTACAAGAAATTTGGTTCCTTCTGTGGTTTTTCCCTTCTTCATATAAAATATCCATGGAATAATGAATATGCAATTTTCACAGTGTGCTCAAATTTAGGTCTTTTCCAATCCACATTACAATTTGCCATAAGATTGAAGGTATGTTCTGTTCATCTGGTAGCATTTTTACCAGGTAAAAAGAGTTTTTCTTCTAAAACTTATTATTAAAACCAGTTTTAAGATCACCTTGGAGAAATATACTTGGTGAAATCTAGACTTTAATGATCAAAAGAGACGGAATTCTACATCAAAATGAAATTGGAACAGTTCTTTTTTTCATATGCACCAAAATAGTCATCATGATAGGGTCAGTTTTGTTATAACCTGTATATAGAAACCCAAAATTTGTACCAAAATCTGCCTTTATATTAGTATACTTAATGTCTACAGTCAAAAGCTTTATTTCATTTCTGGCAAATTCATAAGTCTTTTTCATGTTATTAATATACATTTGTCACTATTTAACTCCATTTCTTATAATTTTCATTTTTAATATTTAATAGAACATTATTTGCTATGAAACTATCTTGAAAAGAAGGCATAGTTTCATAATCAAAGGTCGATGAGCACTTTTTAACCTTTAACTAGAAATGTAATTATGCCTCGAATAATCCTAGTAACGAGTCCTAACAGAATGTTAAAGTACTCAATACCTTTAGAAATACCCTCTTTGCCAGAGACCAGGCTTATCGTGGAAAGAAGGTGCTGTCCTAATTTGCCTCCAGATAATTCTCTGCCCACAGTGTGCTTCATATTGTTGTTAATGTTAAACATAGGCAACATCCACTGTTTTATGCTCTACATTTGCTCTAACATGTGATGAGCTATTGCTGTGACTCTTTGAAAGTGTTAGGAGCTTGATACCTGTCACCCTTTTTTAATAAGTATCATAAAGGAATTTTATTTTTAAATCATAAATGTGAGATGTCAGAGAGACTTTATAGTATTTCTAGTATTTCTGGTTATCTGTTATAAAAAATGGAATTTACTTAATGTTCATGAAGCTGATTTTTAACTTTTATTGTCATAGGGACTTAATTATAACCTTCTAAATATTATTTCTCAATATTATTACGATAGAAGTGTTAATGATATAACTTAAATTTGGAGAAATAATACCATATTAAGGTATTTAGTGATGTGGTATAAGGAAAGATCAGAAAATACTTACTGTTAGAATGGTAAACTCTGCTGCTTTTGCTCTTAGTATACATGACAATTGTAGTATTATGTATATTACATGTACTTGATAGATATTTAAGCTGAATAGTGTGTATCTGCCATTTCGATAATATTTTTAAGCTGTCATTAATGTACATATTGAGTTATATAAGACTATTTTAGACTTTCCCAGATTAAGACTTAATGTTGTAATGAAAGTTTTAACAATTAAGTTTGAACAGTTAAGCTATTTTGTTTTTAAGAGTATAAATACATAACTTTCAATTAGTGTAAGTGATTTACAGTTTAAATATTTTTATTTTTTGAAATACTGATTACAAGTCATTTTCTACTGTGACAGTATAAGCTAAATGTCAAAACACAGGGTTAGTATTGACCATTTTTTAAGGCTATCTTGAAAATTTTTCTTTTCTAACTTTGCTTCTTTCCTTTTGTGAAACTGGTTATACAGCATATGTGTGCATGGGGGAGGGATCTCCTTACAGATTTTAAGGTTCTTAATGATATTAGAAACTTTTTCACAGAGAAGAAATAATTTTATTTTTAGTTCTGCAATAAGTTATGACTAATTAAATTCTTTAATTTATTATTACCAGTTTTTTTCTCCTTAGAAATCATTTTGTAGGATCCATTTTCTGCACTTGTGACACTTGTTTGATTTGGATTGAATTCCAAAGTTTCTTGGTTTGGACACTTTTTTTAAATCGATCTCAAAAAGTAGATGGATAATTTAGCCAAAATATAGGGTCATCCTTTTACTGTTATATATAATTTTGATACTAATACAAGTTTCCTAATTTTGATCTTAAAAATTACTCTAACTCTTACTTATTTCTTTCTCAGGATATCATGAGGATGCTAAGATAAGCAAAAGATGAAATACCTTAAAAAATTAAAACACCATGTATTAAAGCTACTCATTGCTTTATGTGCTCTAATGTCACGTTAATGATTTCATATGTTAATGTGTACATGCTTCTGAAGTGTGTGCAGGCATTCAACCTCTAGCTTTGTTCTTTGCAGTCTACCTGAAATGTGCATTTTCCCCAACTGAACTGCTCACCCCGTCATGTGGTCCATATCTGTGTAATGAGAGATACATAGATGTGTATGGCTACTGTATATTTGTTAGCAAGCGGAATGTTTGTTACTAATATAATTTAGGAATTATGGTGTGTTTAATATCCCCATAACTATTCTTCACAGCAGAGAGCTAATTTCAAATGATTTCTCATGTATTATAGTACTGCCAGATCTGTCGAAAGGGAGATAATGAAGAACTGCTTCTCCTTTGTGATGGCTGTGACAAAGGCTGTCACACATACTGCCATAGACCCAAGATTACCACTATACCAGATGGGGACTGGTTTTGTCCAGCTTGCATTGCTAAGGTGAGACTCAGTTAACACTAAACTTTTTAATTGCCAGGCGATCAAAATGCAGAGCCATATGGGGATTTTTAAAGATGTAATTCACAGGTCATAAAAATCACCTTTTTAAAGTGTAAAGCTCAGTGGTTTTACAATATTCACAAAGTTGTACCACCATCACCACTATTTAATTCCACAACAAAAAGTCGTTGTACCATTATCTATCATTCCGCATTCTCTGTCTCCCTTTAGCTTTTGGCAACCATTAGTCTACTTTCTGTCTCAATGGATTTGCCTATTCCAGTTGTTACATATAATTTATGTTGTTCCAGTTGTTACATATAAATTCCAGTTGTTACATATAAATCGAATCACACAATATGCTGCCTTTTGTGTCTGACTTCTTTCACCTAGCATAATATTTTCAGGGTTCATTCATGTTCTAGCATGTATTAGTCCTTCCTTTTTATAGTCAAATGATATTCCATTCTTCGGATATAACACATTTTGTTTATCCATTCTTCAGTTGATAGACATTTGGGTTGTCTCCATATTTTGGCTATTATGAGTAATGCTGCTGTGAAACATTCATACATAAGTTTTCATATGAATAAATGTTTTCACTCATCTTAGGTAAATACCTAGGAGTTAAATTGCTAGACAGATGGTAATAAGCATATGTATTTTAAGTCACTTTCTGGTCACTTTTAAATTAGAAACCTGTAGACACTCATACTGATTGATTAAAGAGAAGCAATATGATAATAGCATTAGGAAGTAAGGAGTAAGAAGTGTGAAAGGGTCAGCATGTGATGAGGGCCAGAGTCTTTGTTAGGTGCTTCCTAAGTCAGTTACTCCCTTCCATGTTTAATCTCTTGGCCAGTAACTACCATTAATCATTACCAGTAACTACCATGTCTCCATGAACTAAATTCCAAACATCCATCTATTCACTGCCTCCCTTCTTTCGGTCTACCCCCTTTCACACTCTAACTCCAACGATTCTTTGACCTCTAGTCCATTTATCTGAAGACCTTCTCACTGTCCCTTTCCCCTTTCATATCCTCTCTTTTCTCCTAACTTTGCTTGTAATGTGTCAACATTTCATTATCATAATTATTTTTTTTAAAGATTTTATTTATTCATTTAACAGAGAGAGAACACAAGCAGGCAGAGAGGCAGGCAGAGGCAGAGAGAGGAGCAGGCTCCCTGTGGAGCAAGGAGCCCGATGCGGGACTCGATCCCAAGACGCTGGGATCATGACCCGAGCCAAAGGCAGTTGCTCAACCAACTGAGCCACCCAGGCGTCCCCATTATCATAATTATTGCATCCACTTTTATCCCCTTTCCCTCTCTCTCACTTGGGAAAAGCATCATTCTGATTAATCCAACTCTTGACTTCCCGGCACCTATACTTTTATATCTGAATGTGATTGGAGAAAATACCCAGCCCTTTAAATTCAAGGCATTAAGATGGCCTTTAATGGTGCCTGGTGATTTACCTCCAGCTCTGCCTCCATCCTTATTCTCAGCTGATTACCTTATTCCCATTTCCCTGTGAAAATAGAAGGCACCAGAAGAAAGTATTAAAGAATTTGCCACCACATGCACAATCTTTCCTGTGTCTGTGCTCACATACTCTACCTTCTCTCCCATGAACTGCTAGTGGCTCTGACAAACTCAGTTCCCGGACTTATGCCTCAGAGCCCACCCCCCTCTCACCGTCTTAGAAGTATGATTCCAACAGTTCTCTCTTCTACACCATCTATGTTTCTTTCTCCCCTGGGTTCTTCATGCTACTAACATGCTACTAACTAACATGCTACTATTCCTTCCATCTTGAGAGAACTAAATAAACAAAAACCCTCTTTTGGGCTCACTTCTTCCTTGAGGCACCTCCCCCATTTCTCCCCTTCCCTTTCAGAAGAACTCATGGAAAGTTTAATGTTCTAGTTCTCTTGATTTTTCTCCTCCAAATCACTCTTGAACTCACTCCAGTAGGATTGTCACCACCATAGATTCTCCAAAATTGCTCTTATCATGACCACAAATGACTTCCACATTGTTTAATTCAGTAATCAGTACTTAGGCCTCATCTAGCCTATTAGGTATATTTGATAGAGTGGAGCACTCCCTCTCCTTGAAACCCTGTTTCCACTTGACTTCTACGTTGTCTTCCTACCTTTGTTCTTTTTCGGTCCCTTTGCTGATTTTTCGTACCTCCCTGATCTCTAACATTGGAGCACTTTCTTAGCTTCAGGGTTATCTGTAAAAATGGGATAGTATCTAATTCATAGGGTTTTGTTTCGTTTTTTTTTTTTTTTTAAGATTTTGTTTATTCATTCATTCATTCATTTATTTGAGGGAGCACGCTTGCACGCGTGTAAGTAGGGGAAGGTCCAAGGGAGGAGAGAAAGAATCTCAAGCAGGCTTCTGGCTAAGCACCGAGCCCAACTCAGGGCTCAATTCCATGATCCTGAGATCATGACCTAAGCTGAAATCAAGAGTTGGACACTCAACCGACTGAGCCGCCAGGCACCCCTAAATTGTAGAGATTTTTGAAGATTGACTATGGTTATGTGTGTGAGAGTTTTTATGACTTCAAAGTTCTGTGACATGTATATATTAATACTTTATTTTATTTATATTTTTATAATATATTTTATAATTTTACTTTTATAATCTATATTTTATAAAATAGCAGAGGGTTGCACATGGCATTATATGCACTAATAATCACTTTTTAATTTTTCACTACTTAGTTATTTTGTCATATCTAATTCAGTAATAATTTTCACTGGTTGTACATAATTTATCTTTTAGCTTCTTAACTATCAAGTTATAGAAATTTCCTCTAATGCTTTATTAATTACTAGCAAATTGGTATGTTAATTCTTGAGTTATCAACCGGTAGACTATAGGAGGTTTTGTTTTCAGTAAATTTGCTTAAAATAGAATTTTGGCTATCTATCATCCAAGGAGTGGACTAGGAGATGTATGATCTATGATCTAATCCAGGTGCTTTATGTAGTACAGATTTCTAAGTCTCTGTCCTCTGTTTTTTAAATGGAGTGAATTAGATGTTATGTTTCTTATAGCAATAAAAATACATTAAACATTTAGAGGTAATGTTTTTAAACTGTCTTCAGTTAATTCAGCTTTTATAAGTATTTATACTATATTGCTCTCAAATGGCCATTTATGCATATTTCATTGTAAGTATTTTTACTCTGTGTATATGTATGTGCATGCCAATATATACATGCACTTTATTATATTTACATTTTTTAAATTTATAGATGTATTTGTTTTTATATATATCTCACAGGGTCACAGAATTAAAAGACATGTGTATATGTGTATAGATACATCTATATATCTATGTATATATATCTATATATATCATATATATATCTATATATACATATATATCTATATATGTATCTATACACATATACATATTTATACACACTCATAGAAACATACACATGAGGTTTCAAACTCCAATACCTGTAAAAACCAGGCAAATAACACAAAAGAGTTGGGACTGTGGCAAATAGGAAAGTCATACCCGAATTTAAATATAACAGTCATTACTCAATTCCAGCCAGTTGTTGTCATGTAGACATGTGGGCCCAACATTCCAGGATCTACTAGTATTTCAAGATTATGGATTTTTATGCATATCCTACCAAATGTTCAGTGTTGGCAACAAACTCAAGATTTTTACAAGTATTATAGGAGCCAAACAGCAACACATTCTGTGGGCTGTTTACAGCCTGTAAGCCACCAAGTCACAAACTTCTGATATATAAATATACAAACAACAAAATTGTGCCCTTGTATGTGTAATCTGCTGGTTCTGCTTTAGACATACTGAAGTTCTTTTTGAATTTGGATTACAATAGGAGAGAGAAAAGGGGTAGGGAGTGGGGCATCTCTGCCCCAGAACAACGTAAATCAGGTAACAGAGTAACTGTATAAAAACTTGCATTTACGAGTGCCTGGGTAGCTCAGTTGATTAAGCAGTTAAGCGTCTGCTCTGGTCATGATCTCCAGGTCCTGGGATCGAGCCCTGTGTGTGGCTCCCTACTTGGCAGGGAGTCTGCTTCTGTGTCTCTTTCTTTCCCTGTACTCCTATCCCCTGCTCATGTTTTCTCTCTCTCTTTCTCTCTCTCAGATAAATAGGTAAAATCTTTAAAAAAAAAAAAAAAGATAGAAAGAAAGAAAAGAAAGAAAGAAAGAAAAAGAAAGAAAGAAAGAAAGAAAAAAGCTTTCGTTTACAAGTATGTGAATATGGGGTCATCTGGCTGGCTCAGTCAGTGGAGCATGTGACTCTTGATCTTGGCCTTGTGAGTTCGAGCCCCATAGTGGATGTAGAGATTACTTAAAAAATAAAGTCTTAAAAAAAAAACACAACTATGAGTATGTGTACAGTGGAATGAGACAAGCTGATAAACATTATTTAGTAAAGAAATATATAAACTTCAGTGTTTTTTTGAAACACAAAGTTCTTCTGATTCTGTAATTTAAATTTCATGTTTCCTGCTATAGTTATTGGAGCATAAGGAAAAACATGGAGGACATTGGGAGAAAGAAAGGGAGGGTGATTGGGGGAAATTGCAGGGCGGGGGGAGATGAACCAAGAGAGACTGTGAACTCTGAACAACAAACTGAAGGTTTTGGAGGGGAGGGGTGTGGGGGGTTGGTTGAGCCTGGTGGTGGGTATTGAAGAGGGCATGTATTGCATGGCGCACTGGGTGTGGTGCATGAACAATGAATCTTGGAACACTAAAAAAATAAAATTAATTAAAAAAAAAAAAAAGGGAATGATCCCAAGTAATAACTTAGTTCACATAAGGAACTAGAAGCTTTGGCCTCTTATTCATGAAATTTTATTCTTTTTAAGTAATAAAATTATTCAATCTAATTTAATTTAGTCTTCATTAAATGGAGTTTTTCATCATTATATTAAGCATTCTTTCTCTTTTTTATGATTTCAGAATGATAGAAGTTTAGTGTAATATGAAAACTCATAGTATCAGATATTAGTGAATAAAAATTAATAAACTAAATGGAAAAGAGACTTGGTAAAACATTTTAATTAGTGACAAGGGTTAGTGATTCTTTGATATGGTATAGGGAAGGTATTAGATTTATAAATTGCTTTATTATTTCAGGCAATTAAAATATCTCCTTAACTATACTTTTAGCCTCCCAATAAAAAACCAAATAATTTTAATTCCTGATAGGCAATTATTTTAAAATATTACTAGAAAAGTTATGAAATCCCTAAAGAAATTACTATGAAATACTCCAAAGAAATGTTTTCAACCAAATTTATTTCAAGAATACAGCCAGCTTTAGATTGTGGCTGCACTGAATATCTGACTCTGCAGTCTTATTTTTTTAACAATCTGCACAAGGGAAGAAATAATTTTTTAAAAGATGTATTTATTTACTTTAGAGAGAGAGTTTGCATGCACACATGTTGCACAGGGACAAGGGGCAGAGAGAGTCTTAGGCAGACTCCAGGCTGAGCCCGCAGCCTCACATGAGGCATGGAGCCAGTCGCAGGGCTCGATCTCACAACCCAGAGACAATGACCGAGAGTCCAGTCTCAATTGACTGCACCACCCAGACGCCCAATGCATATCTCTCTTCTATGATTTATTATATTTATTGTAACATTCAACTCCCAAAATACAAACTTATTTCCCTATTTCTGAATGGGGGAGGAGTGCTCATTGTTATATTAGTGCTCTGACTGCAAGTTGCGTTACCTTGCATAAGGCTACACTGAGGTGTTTTTTTCTATGTAACTTTAGAACTAGTATGATCTTACCAGTTGTGCGGTTTATCTTATTTTACAGATAAGAAGATAGGGCCTCATAAATATTTTTGTATGAATTCCATAGCTACTTACTGACAGAGCCATAGCTAGAATTCATATCCTTTAAATATGATCACTTTATATGTCTTTATTGTTTTCCTCAAAAACAGACATCTTTCTCTCTCTGATTTTCCACCATTGCTTTGTTCATATCTGGGAACCAAAATTTAGTGGAACTCTCTTTTTATAGCAAATTTTTTTTTCTTTATCCAGTAAATTTAATCACTTAAAGGACTTTTTCTTTATTTGACACTGTGAGCTATTTTTCATGTTTTGACATAATTTTTTAATTACCTCTTCAACTGCTTATTAAGAAGCTCTATATTTTTATTTTCACCTTTGTTCTTAATTGCGTTCTTTTTTTTTTTTTTAAAGATTTTATTTATTCATTTAACAGAGAGAGAACACAAGCAGGCAGAGAGGCAGGCAGAGGCAGAGAGAGAGGAGCAGGCTCCCTGCCGAGCAAGGAGCCTGATGCGGGACTCGATCCCAGGACGCTGGGATCATGACCTGAGCCGAAGGCAGTTGCTCAACCAACTGAGCCACCCAGGCGTCCCCTTAATTGTGTTCTAAAAGCTAGTCCTTTTGTACCTTTAAACTCATTTGGTTAGTGACCTAGACCAAAGGGATACTGCTAAATTCTGTAATACTGAAGATGAATTCCCATGAGATCAGCATCTTCAAGCTTTAAGAATTCTTATGATTTTCGTGCTTTATTAGATTTTAACCTTATGTTACGGGAGAACAAATTCATAGATCTCTCTTAAAAATAAAATTATCAACCTTATTGATCAGAGTTAATATTCTTTTTGTTTGTCCTATCAGACTTTCATAATTTAGAATAATAGGAGGTCTGTAGATAGTTATTTTCTTATACCTCGTTTACTTTTTTTTTTTTTAATTAAGGCAAGTGGTCAAACTCTAAAAATCAAAAAACTTCACGTCAAAGGAAAAAAGACTAATGAGTCAAAAAAAGGCAAGAAAGTAACTTTAACAGGGGATACTGAAGATGAAGACTCTGCATCTACAAATAGTTCACTAAAAAGAGGAAACAAAGACCTGAAAAAAAGAAAAATGGAGGAAAACACTTCTGTTAACTTGTCAAAACAGGAAAGTTTTACTTCTGTTAAGAAACCTAAGAGAGATGACTCCAAAGACCTCGCTCTTTGCAGGTATTATTTCAGTTTGCATGTACAATATATTTATAACATTTCATTTTATTTGTTTAGAAACTTTCTGCTATATTAAAGGTGACTTTTTGACAATTTATATAAATAGGAAAATGTAAAATCTATAGTAAAAATAAATGTATTCGTCTTTTTAAATAAATTAATTTGTATTGTTTTTACTTGAAAGATTATAAAAATTAAGTTTTTGGTAAAAATAGGTAATTCTAAGGCACAGATACTGATTTCAAAAAAATTTTTTTTTAAGTATGATCCTTACTGAAATGGAAACTCATGAGGATGCATGGCCTTTTCTACTTCCTGTAAACTTGAAACTTGTTCCTGGTTATAAGAAAGTTATTAAGAAGCCTATGGATTTTTCCACAATTAGAGAAAAATTAAGTAGTGGACAGTAAGTAAATAATTTTAGTTCAATACTTATTGAATGCCTAATATGTGCTGGGGACTCTTCTAGTGAGCTAAAAATATATTAATTAAAGGACCTGCCTTTGGAGAGGGTATGCATGTGTATGTGTGTGTTTGGTTAAGATAGAATTGTTTGAGGGCGCCTGGGTGGCTCAGTTGGTTGGGCAACTGCCTTCGGCTCAGGTCATGATCCTTGAGTTCCGGGATCGAGTCCTGTGTCAGGCTCCCGGCTCTACGGGGAGTCTGCTTCTTCCTCTAACCTTCTCTCCTCTCATGCTCTCTCTCACTTTCTAAAAAAAAAAAAAAAAAAATTGTTTGGAAGACAAGTCCATTAAAATTATTTAAACAATTAAAAAGCAGTGTGATAAAGCTGCCTTTGACACTGGAAGGCCACCAAACCCAGCCTGAGAGGTAAAGAAAAGTAAGAGGGAAGCCTCCCAAAGTAAGTAAATAACATAAGCTGGAGCTTGTATTGTGTATCAGTGAAATATTTATAATATCTCATGTGGACTTAACAAAAATTGACTATAATCTTTTCAGATCATTACAATATAGAGATAAAAAGTCATCGGAAATTTTAAATTAAATTAAAATTTAATTTTTTAAATATTAAAAGTTTTATTATGGGTTGTTGGGGAATACTAAAAATTTATTTATTAAATGTGGAAGAAAACCATTATTTTCTCCTCTCTACCATATTCTCTTTGTGATCCTACATGAAGAGTAAAGTGACTTCCTGGCCACAGTTACTGATATTTGTTAGATAAAATTAAACTCCTACCAGAGTAGCAGCTGTTAAATGAGTTTACTTGGTTCTGAACAGTGGCCCATTTTGGAGCCCCCAAAATGAGACTGTTCACTTACAAAATAAGCTCACACAAAAGCATTCCACATGTGAATGGCCAGGTGCTGTGAGCAGTATGCATTCTCTTCTTTATTCTCCTCAGCTCCTCTTATTCCTTATTACTGGTTCCGCTTAATGTACTCTGTGACCATAACTTCAGCCCAAGTCACAAAAAATATGGAGAAAGAAGGAAATTTACATTGAAAAAATCTATAAAAGAGATTTTAATTACATTATTATTGTTGTTACTGTGATTACCTTATAATGCAGTATATTATTTAGTTCCTCCTGGATGTTCTTTAGGTGAAAATCACTGTTCTCCTTTATTTATATTCAATTTATAAGAGTTGAGTAGAACTTAACTAATAATGATCAGTGTCTGTCTCACATGTTTCAAAAGATTGTATGTTTTGTTTTATTTTTTAAAAAATTACAGAAGGGACCTGCCCAAATTCGGAAAACATTTAAAACCATTAAAATTATTGATTCTAATGTGATCCAAAAAGCAGTAGGTCCTGTCTAGATATGAACTAGTTCTTTTGCTTTTTCTATCAAAACAATCAGATGTTTAGATGGGTAGCATAATGGACTTTATAATCAACATGGCCAGGACAAAGACTTACACAGAAAGGCTTTACATATGTCTCTAGTTCCTGAATGGAGGATGAACTTAAACCTCAAAATCCCCAAAATAAATATGAACACAGAGCTTAGACACTACAAAACATTTGTGTTCCCTTTTGAGAATGAGTCCTGGTGAATGGAGGAGGTCACAGCAGAGGCAAGCAGAGAGAGGGGAGCAGTTCTCTACAATCTTGTTTGTGATGCCAGTTCTGTGGGAAGCAAAATTTAGTGGATTCAAGCTCCTCTAACTTCAAGTTGTTTCATTAAACCCAAACTAATAAGCTAGAACCAAAACCCACAAACAGTATTTCATATGTTTAAACTAGAAATTTATCAAATAGAGAGGAAGAAGCAGTTGCTTTAATGAATCTTTCAGGGTTCCATCAACTGTGGGAGTAGTGTTTGTTTCACCTAGAATCTCACCTAAAATTCTGTCCTGGATTCTAGTCTCTCCAGCATTAATCATTAACCTTTTCCTATAGTAAGGAACAGTCTAAAGAGATAAATATTTCTCAAAGTAGCTTTTAAATATTTTATAAAAATTATTCCCACAAATGCTGTATGATTCCATTTATATCAAACTTCCAGAATAGGCAAATCCATAGAGAAAGACCAAATTAGTTGTTGCCAGGTATGGGAAAGGGAAGAATGGGGAGCAACTCCCTAATGGATGTAGGTTTCCTTTTGGGGCAATGGCAATGTTTTGCAAGTAGATAGAGGTGGTAATAGTAAATGTTGTGAATGCACTAAATGCCACTGAATTGTCCACCTTAAAATGTGTAACTTTATTATGTGAATTTCCCCGCATTAAAAAATAATAATAATTCCCAGAAGAACGGGAAAATGGGTGAGGCTACCTAAGGTCTGAATTAATTTTGTGAGCTCATTACAGATAGAGAAATGTTATTTTATTATTGCACATGCAGAAGGAAGTGAGAAGGAGTGGAAGACTATACAAGACTATCCCATCAAAGAAATAGTCCCACTTTTACCAAAGCTCGGAGTTTCAGTGTGTACTTCAAGGATATTTTTAATACGTAAATTATTTTGGTATTTAGCTTACCATACATTAGAATTAATTTTTAAAAAATCATTTAAAAATAAATAAATAAATAAATAAATAAAAATAAAAAATCATTTAAATTTCTAAAAGCTCTCTTTCAAAATGTATTGGTTTGGCTTGGGTTGGCTTGAAAGAAACCACTCCTTTTTTACCAATGAGTTTAGGCATTTTCATTCACCTTTCTGTTCTCTTTGCCATGTTTTTACAGAGAAAGATTAGGCCTATCCCACCAAAGAAGCGCTGAAATCACAGTGCTTTTTATGGGAAGGCAGGTCTTCATGATGTCATCTCTGATAAAAGGATAGAGCTCTTTTCTTTTTTTTCTTTTTTTTTGGCTGGTTTTGGATTATCATACTCCAGTGCTTGAGCAAAAGAACACATGTGAAGAGAGAAGACCGGAAATGGGAAATGGGGAAGAATTAACACAGAGTAATATATCCTGGGATGTATGTAAAGGCTACAGGACAAGTGCAATGTTTCTGGTGCACAGGAAACATTTCCAGTATTTCTACTATAACTAGTTTTGAATGTGGATGATAGGATACCACAACCGGTCAGAGGAACTAATAAACCAGTCAGGTGGGATGAGTCCTGGGACAGCGCACTATGTACAAGTCAAATGGGAAATTGGATTCGGGGAAATTGCTAGTTAGTTGAAATATATCTTGATCTTCAGAGAAATGTGTTTTTTCCATTTAATCTTTTTAAATCTTGCATGGTTCAGAACACATGCAATTTTTTTAATGTTCATCTATAAGAGAGTATAATATGTTTTATATCAGTTTAAATGTAGTTATCCTAATCTTTTTTTTTTCAGTTTTACTTTTTCATTTTACCTTTTATTACCTCTTCGTTTATTTTTAAAACAAAGCCACCCTATAAAAACGACTTCTAAATCATGTGTTTTCTTTCAGATATCCAAACCTTGAAACCTTTGCTGTAGATGTCAGGCTTGTTTTTGACAACTGTGAAACATTTAATGAAGATGATTCTGATATAGGCAGAGCTGGCCACAGTATGAGGAAGTATTTTGAAAAAAAGTGGACAGATATTTTCAAAGTGAGCTGAAGTTATAATAATCTTTTTTTTTCCTTTTAAACAAGGACAAATGAGACCAGCAATGTGAACTGTATTTACATAAATGTGCAAGGCACATACATAATGACTTTTTTTTTCCTTAAAATAAGTATCACAAAAAAAAGTATCAGAAGAATGATACCATTTTTAAAGGCTTCACTCCTACAACAACCAAGGCCCTTGGTTATTGGTTTGTGTGATTTATCAGCTAATTTAGGTAGAACAGGGAAGCACACCCAAAGAATTTTCAAAGGAAAGGGTGTTATAGTGCAATAGCAATTAAAATATATCAAATCGCACTGAATATTCAACACCAGAGCTCTAATGTGGGAAATGGTTCTCCTTTCCCTCTCAATAAATATCTATTTTTCATTTTTTTACTTTGTAGTTTATTTTTTAGTGAATGTATTTAATTTTATGAATTATTTATGATTAAACCACATCCAGAATCTTCGTTTTCTGTGAAAAGGAAGAACTAGAAAATTGCTTTAAATCTTGAAAATACAAGGAATGTTTTAAAATATAAAACAAAGCCAAGTTAAACTGTTTACACTGATGTGCTATAAAAGCACCAAAAATAAACTTTACTGTAGAGTTACAAGTACATTTATATATATATATACATATATATATATATATATGTTGCTGCATCACTTGTGTAGTTAAATTGTATTTCAAGACAGTGAAGAAAAATTGACATGTATATACTGTTCATTATTGTTTATATTAAGTCTTGTTTTAAATATGTATTATGTGTATATATTGTTTGGAGACATTATTGTTTATGCCTTAGAAGGACTGTAGCATTTTATTTTAGTCTGAAGGTAATTATAGCTATACAGCTTGTACAGTAATTATCCTCTACCAACACTGTGGCGTCTCCTTGATCTTGGTAGTGCCTGCCTTTGAAACAGGGTGTAGGGGATATTAGTTTTCCATTTTTCTATTTTGTTATATAATTTTAAGCCACCAGGGCCTAAATTAAAGTATAATCATTTGTATCCATGTGGAATAAAATTGTGACAATTTCCTACACACACAGTATTTTTTCATAGAAACATTTCCTTCCCATTTGCCTTGCCTCAGAAATAAATTTAAAAGACATTTGTAACCACTGTGTTTTATCTACTGTGTGTTGTGGTGGCCTGTTGGAGGCAAATAGATCAGAATTTTTTTTGTACCTATGTAAGAGTACTTGAAGTTTTATTTAAAATCAAATGTTGTGGAAAAGGTAGCATTCTTTTTTTTAGGAGTGTTATTTTTCACTACTATGTGTGGCACGGATACAATAAAAGACTTTTACAAACTAGTTTTTTAGTTTTTCTTAATGAACCTGAATATATATTCTTTTCAAAAAGATAAGTAATTTAAATTTGATTTTTACAAAATCCTAAAGGAGGAGCAGCAGACTGTGTAGTTCAACAAACATTGGGCTGGGCAGAGGAGGGCGGTTTTAAGTCAAGTTTTGTGCCTTTCATTAGTGCCTGAGCCTCTCTGGACCACATTTTGTTGTTTTCACATTTTCAATATGAAAATATTAGAATACATTTTAAAAGTCTTGCTCTGATATGAGAAATGTCTCAATTGGTAGACATGTAACCGATTGTCAGTAGTCAATAAAAAAAATTGATCATATAAATTTGTCTAATAAGTCATGAGCTACAAATTCAAGCATTCATGAAATATGATTTGATGCCTTGCTGGGCTCTGAGGAATCACTGGTGAACAAGACAGGCACAGGCCCTTCGTGGAGCTTACAGCCTCGTGGAGAAGTGGTCCTGAGACGTTGTCCTTAGAGAATGGCTTTTAATAGTGAAGGGAGAATAGAAAAGTTTTGAAGAAAATATTCCTAACATTAAAATGCTTCGAAGCCACCAAGTATTTTCCAAAATTTCTAGATTATTTGTGGAGACTGATAGGAAAATCAGCTGTTATTATGTAAATATGTCAGTTTCTGTTAACCAAATATTGCACTTATGCCTCAAGGGGCTCGTGCTTAATCAAAAAGACCATGTGGAGAAAAGAACGAGGTGGTGCTGCGAATAAAGTGTCTGGTTTTTGTGTTTATGGATGTGCCAGATGCTCCATGGGGAGTCTTCTTCATGGGGGTGTTGTGCCTTAGGGATGATACATGCTTACGTTAACTTATATTAGATGGTATATAAGCAGCTTGATAATAATATGTCTGGTGTCTGAGGAGTTCATAAATGAGAAATAAAATACTTAAAAACACACAAAGCACAATTTTTCAAGAGTGATAATTTTCTTTTAACGATAAATAAGATATCTCTGAAAAAACGAAAGAAAGGTCAATATGGGCTCCTTAGACCAGTGTGTTCATTGTTGTTACTCAACGGGGGTAGCCGTTCCAGAAGCGGGCATGATCAGAAAAGGGCAATTGGTCTAGGTAACAATTGTTACTATACATTTGTGGATTGTTTGTTATGTGGATGAATCTTGCAGTCACAGTGCCCTGGGTTGGGTGTTTCTTCAATAAACAGGTATCATTTTTCTCTTCAAATTTAAAAAGTCTACCTAACCCTCTGCTATCTCACAATCACAAGTAAACACAACATACTTTAGTGAAGATAAACTAGGCTTTAACCTGAACCTTCTCCATTTTAGTTTCAATTGCTCTGAAAATTATAAACCACTAGCTTGCCCTCATGATTAGATTTAGATTATCACTGAAGTAGTCACCAACCAAAATAACCAAACAGTGCACTACTATTGAACACAGAAAGTAATCATGAGGATGAAGCAGTATATAGAGTAATTTAATATTTATTTAACTGATAACCATAGTGAAAATTAAACAAGTTAAAACTTATCTATGGGTATACCTTGAACTCATAAGAGCTAACTTACATAAATGCAAGGTGATCCCTTTTTCTTATTTCAATGGAAAATGAAATTTGTTAAAAGGACTAATTTTAATCAAAATTATGAAAGCTCTAATCTGTCCTTGGTACCTTACGTAGCCCTTCTGTTCTCCTTATCTTTTCCATCACTTCCATCCTCATCCCCTTTGAAGAAATTTAAAATTTTGTTCATTTAGCATCCTCAAGGAAATCTGGTATCAATCATTTACTCCTTCTGTAAACTTGTGTGGGCTACCTCTCTCAAGGTTATTTGTATCTTAAATATTTCCATCTGAGTAATGAAAGAAGTCCGTGTTCTGTTAAAAGAATTTCATTCCAACAAGAAGACAAAGGAGGTATTTTTTAAAGAATCAAAATTTTCCTTCCACAGTAATATGACTCATAAAAAATACAACACTGGGAAACTAGTAGAACCTTATCTACTAGGAAATTTGCTTCAGTGAGATCTCTTAAATCCACATGGGTTATACTACTACTCTACGTTAAAAAGAGGGAAAAAATATTTTTTTAAAGATTTTATTTATTTATTTGACAGAGAGAGAGATCACAAGTAGGCAGAGAGGCAGGCAGAGAGTGGGGGAGGGGGGAAGCAGGCTCCCTGCTGAGCAGAGAGCCCCATGCAGGGCTTGATCCCAGGACCCTGAGATCATGACCTGAGCTGAAGGCAGAGACTTTAACCCACCGAGCCACCCAGGTGCCCCTTCATGTCACATTCTTCACATTATTCTTTTAAAGCCCTTCGTTCATTTTTTACTTCTTCACTCAGCAACTCTTAAATTTCCTTCAAATTCAATTTCCCCACATACAAATATTTTTAGTATATCTTTCCAGTTAACCTTTTTTATATTTATTTAACAATATGTGTATCTTTATAAATAGTGAGAAAAATGTTTTTTTTTATCAGTTGCATTATGCTATAAGTTTGTTTTTCTATTTCTTTTGAGTTGAAAAAATAATATGTAAATCTAGTTCATTACTTTTGACTGCTGCAAGGTATTCCATTACAGGCACATACCACATTTTACTTTCAAATTTCTCTTAAGAATGAAAACCTAAGGGGCGCCTGGGTGGCTCAATCGGTTAAGCAGTTGACTCTTGATTTTGGCTAAAGTCATAATCTCAGGGCCCCAGGATTAGGCCCCAGATCAGGCTCTGCGCTCAGTGAGGAATCTCCTTGGAGATTCTGTTCCTCTCCCTCTGCCCCTACTCCCTGCTCACGTTCTCTCTCTCTCTCTCAAATAAATAAACCTTAAAAAAAAAAAAAGAATGAAAAACTGAGTTGCTTGCAATATCTTGTCACTGAAAGTAATACTGCAGTGAATGTTGTCATACATATCCAATGTGTTTCCAAATGAACTTCGTTTTCTGGTATGCACGCCCTTGTATAATCCTTTTTCACATTGTATGAGGGTTAGCCTGTGTGACGAACATAATATGGCAGAGTGATAGCCTGTAAATTCCCCGATTAGGTCATAAAATACATTTCTGCTTCCACCTTGTTTTCTTGGAACATTTGCTCTGGGTAAACCCAACTACTACATTATAAGGACACTCTAGCAGCGCAATGGAACAGCCAATAGCTAGCACCAACTTGCAAACCATACGACTGCGGCATCTTAGAAGTGGATCCTACAGCCCAAGTTAAACATTGAGTTGACTGGAGCCCCAGCCAACATCTGGACTACAATTTCATGAAAGACCCTGAGCCAAAACTACCCAGCTAAGCCACGCCTCAGCTTTTATTTTTTATTAAAGAATAGTTGGCATATTAGTGTCAAGAGTGCATCATAGTGAATTGATATTTTTATACAGTATGAAATGATCTGCATGATAAATGTAGCTACTATTTGCCACAGTACAAAGTTATTACAATATTATTGACTATGTTCCCTATGCTGTACACTACATTCCCCCATGACTTTATTTTATAGCTGGAAGTTTGTACCTCTTGATCCCTCTCACCTATTTCAGCCTCCCCAACCCTTCTTTCCTCTGGTAACAGTGTGTTTCCTCTACCTATGAATCTCTTTCTGTTTTGTTTTGTTTTTCCACATAAAAGTAAAATCATATGTATTTGTCTTTCTTTGACGCATTTCATTTAGTATAATACTTTCTTTGTCCATCTATGTTGTTAAAAATGGCAAGATTTCATTCTTTTTTATGGCTAAGTAATATTTGTGTGCGTGTGTGTATACACACCTTATCTTTTTTATCCATTCATCTGTTGACATGTAGGTTGCTTCTATATCTTGGCTTTTGTTACAATGAACATAGGGGTGCATGTGTTTCTTTAAATTGATGTTTTTGTTTTCTTCAGATAGGTACCCAGAAATGGAATTGCTGGATCGTGTTGTGGGTTTTAATTTTTTGAAGAACCTCCATACTGTTTTCCATAGTGGCTGCACCAATTTATATTCCCAGCAGTGTACAAGGGTTCCCTTTTCTCCACATCCTGGCCAATACTTGTTATTTTATGTCTTTTTGATAATAGCCAATCTAACCACTGTCAGGTAATATCTCCTTGTTGTTTTGACTTACATTTCCCTTGATGATGAGTGATACTGAGTACTTTTCATGTAGCTATTGGCCATCTGTATGTCTTCTTTGGAAAAAATGTCTATTTTTTTTATATTACATTGCATGAATTCTTCATATATTTTGGATATTAACCCCCTTTTTTGATGTATGACTTGCAAATATCTTCTCCCACCCAGTAGGTTGCCTTTCGGTTTTATTAGTGACTTCCTTCACTATGCAAGAACTTTTTATTTGATGGAATCCTGTTTGTTTATTTTAGCTTTTGTTGCCCTTCCCTGAAGAGACTGGCCCAATAAAATACTGCTAAGATTGATGTCAGAGAAAGCTTAGCCACTATATTTTCTTCTAGGAGTTTTATGGTTTCAGGTCTTATATTCCAGTCTTTAATCCATTTTGAATTTATTTTTGTGTATGGCATAAGACAATGGTCCACTTTCCTTCTTTTGCATGAAGTTGTCTAGTTTTCCCAAAACCATGTATTGAAGAGACTGTCTTCCCCGTTGTGTATTCTTTCCTCCTTGGTCATAGATTAATTGACCATATATGTATGGGCTTATTTTGGGGGCCCTCCAGTCAATTCCACTGATCTAAGTGTCTGATTTGTGCCAGTACTATACTATTTTGATTACCATCACTTTGGATTATACTTTGAAATCCAGAAGCATGATGCCTTCCGCTCTTTGTTCTTCGTCCACAAGATTGCTTTGGCTCTTCCAGGTCTTCGTGCTTCCAAACACATTTTCAGATTGTTCTATTTCTGTGAAAAATGCCATTGGTATTTTGACAAGGATTGACTGAATCTGTAGAATTGCTTTATGGACATTTTAACAATATTAATTCTTCTGATCCATGATCACAGAATATCTTTCCATTTATTTGTGTCTTTCATCAATATTTGTAGTATTTGGTTTCCAGGTTTTTCACCTTTGTCAAATTTATTCCTAGATATTTTATTCTTTTTGATGCAATTGTAAATGGAATTGTTTTCTTAATTTTTGTTTGATAGCTCATTATTTGTGTATAGAAATGGAACTGATTTCTATATGTCACTGAATTATTGACTCACAGAAACTATGAAATAATAAATGTTGTTTTATGTCATTCGGTTTTGAGTAATTTGTTACACAGCAATAGAAAACAGACTGTGTGTGATCAAAGTTTCTCTAGGATGTACACAGGTTAGGAATATGCACACATTCTATGCTATTACCATACTGCTCCCAAGATGATTGCACCAGTCTACACACCTACCAGCAGTGAAAGAGGATTCTTTTTCCCTACCTCCCAATGAGTGTTCTCCAAAGAGTATTTGTATTATTTTTCACTAACAATTTATTACAGATTTTAGAATTTGAATACCATGTTTTGAAAAGTATCAAGCAATTTATCTACTCATATTAGCATCTTCAAGCTTGATGTGCATGTTTGTAGTTTGTTTTTTGTTTTTGTTTTGTTTTTTTATGTAGATGTCATTTCTAACCCTATCTGCTTTCTAGGGACTGTAAAAACTGCACCAGATTTTATTTTTAGCCAGCAATATTCAGGAGATGAAACATTTCCATTTGCTCTAGTTAACTGGGAAAGCTGATATTGCTAAAGAAAAAACTCAGGTATATGCAGGTGAATAGAAGATATTGAGAATTCTTGGGTATTGCTGGGACTTGAATAGATTTATGAGTTACTATAGCAAAAGTAGTGCTTGGAAGTGTGGTGGGTAAGGAGTTGGCTAAATACAGGGTTAGAGGAAAAGCTAATTTGGATCCTCTAGACCTTACCAGGAAGAGAATTTTTCACCTTAGCATTTAAATCAAGGGAGAAGTCAGGGGCACTTGAGTGGCTCAGTTGGTTAAGCAGCCGACTCTTGATTTCAGCTCAGGCCCTGATCTCAGGGTTGTGAGATTGAGGCCTGAGTTAGGGCTCTGCACTCAGCAGGGAGTCTGCTTGAAATTCTCTCTCCCTCTCCCTCTGCCCCTTCCTCCCACTCTCTCTCTAATAAAAAGATAAGTCTTTTTTAAAAAGATAAATCAAGGGGGAGCAGTAGCAAAATTAATATCTGAGATCTGTTTGTAGTTTCTCTACCTTGACTATACATATGAAAATCATTTGGGTTGTTGTCATTGGATGACTAAATAAAAGCGTTGTGAGGTATAAGTTGTATATAGTTCATTCTTGAACTTTTTCCTTAAGATTTATTTATTTGAGAGAGAGAGAGAGAGAGAGAACGCACTCAAGCGAGCAGGGGGAAGGAGCAGAGGGAGAGAGGATCCTTAAGCAGACTCCTTGCTGAGCAACGAGCTGGATGTAGGCTCAATCCCATGACCCTGAGATCATGACCTGAGACAAGATCAAGGGTTGGCCACTTAACTGACTGAGTTACCCAAGTGCCCCCATTTTGAACATTAAAAAAATTTTTTTAATTAAATTTTAAACTACGTATCAAGCTCAGTTTCTAAGGGTGCTCTTATCCTCCCCAAACAGAATCCTTACCATGTCCTTTAATTAAAAAACAGCCCTAATAATCATGGTAGTAGATAAAGAATATGGTGAATCTTGCAGGAGAATTCAGTAGTGAATGATAGAGGTCTAAGGCTTAGAGCCGACTGGGAATATATCTTGGGTTCTGAAGTGAAAAGAAAGCTCCGTGAGTTAATCAGATCACCACAGGATAGTGAGGCATTTACACAACACTGATTTGTATGGAGACGGTATAATGTTTTGAGAGGCTATATACTTATCCTAGTGATTCCTCCAATTTTTAAAATATGTTCACAACTCCTTTTTAAATATTGCTTTCAGCATTTGTAATACACTTTTCTGAATATTTTCATTATAGCAAATCTCAATTCCTTTTAAAATAGGAATGACTTTTTAAAAAACAAATTTTATTCTGCCATTCAAAACTATCATTTGAGGGCGCCTAGGTGGCTCACTGGGTTAAGTGCCCAACTCTTGATTTTAGTTCAGGTCATGCTCTCAGGGTCATGAGATCCAGCCCTGCTGGGACTGCACACTCTGTGGGAGTTTGCTTCTCTCCTTCTCTCTCTGCCCCTCCTCCCACTTGCACTCACATGTGTGTGCACACTCTCCCTTTCTCTCGCAAATAAAAGGATAAATCTTTAAAAAGAAACTATCATGTAGATCTATGTTCATATTGGTAAATTAAGTGAAAAAACTGGTTATACTATAGAATGTATAGTAATTCTGTTAAAATATAATTAATGCACTTAGTAGGGGGAGATTTGAAGGGATGTATAAAAATATTCAGAGTGGTTTCTTCTCTGGTTGGTAGAATCTGGGAAGATGACATCTTTCTTTGCCCACTCAGCAGGGAGGCAGCTTCTCCCTTGCCCTTTGCCTCACCCCCTTGCTTGTGTGCACATGCTCTTTCTCTCTCAAATAAATAAATAAAATCTTTAAAAAAAAAAAAAAAAGACCTAACCAAGTATGGTAAATTTAGCTGGTATATATAAACTGGTGAATATAGTGAATAATGCTGTTTAAAAAGGATTAAAGATTGAGGTATAACATAATTGAGATGTGGCTTACTTTCACATCTATTAAGTTAAAGAGCTTTCTATTATATAGATATTTTCCACATGGAAGATACTTACGTAGTAGCTGTCTTGTCTCCTTATTTCCTTTCATTCACTCTTGTAGATGTTGGTTGACCATATGCTTCAGAGGAAAGTGGGTCCTTTTCCAGTCCCAGGAGGGTAAATCTTAATTAATGGCAATTCCATCCCTCTTGAAAGTGATTGCTTAACATATGGCATGTGATACAATTCTGAGCAGTGACACATGAGAGAAAGGCTGCTGTGGGACTTCTGAAGAATTGTCCAGAGGAGAACTGTCCAAAAAGGACATCAGTGTCTGTCCAGCTTTCTTGTGTAATAAAAAAACCATGAAACTTGGGGTGCTTTGGTGGCTTAGTCGGTCAAGCATCTGCCTTCCGCTCAGGTCATGATTCCAGAGTCCTAGGATCAAGCCCCACTTCGGGCTTCTTTCTCCAAGGGGAGTTTGCTTCTCCCTCTCCGGCTCCCTCTCCCCCTGGCTGATGTTATTAGAAAGAACAATTGGAAATTAAAGATAAAATAGGATTAATTATTGACCACAGTTACATAATTAAAGCAAAGAATGCATAAAATACGAATTCTAAGTTCAAGTTCCAACTATTTTGATATTCTATCTGTTGTGT
Organism: Nasua narica; assembly: GCA_028533885.1. Lineage (NCBI taxonomy): Eukaryota > Metazoa > Chordata > Mammalia > Carnivora > Procyonidae > Nasua > Nasua narica. Next base: position 109,701,878 of record CM052810.1, on the reverse strand, counting down.
GAAATAAGATAACCCGCTCACTTATGTGATCAAAGATCTCTACAAATTCTTAAAGTGTTTCTCTAGTATATTGGCAAGATATTTTAATTAACATCTCATAAATTGCAAATTCATAGACTAGAGACCAGCTTCTAGTCTTCTAGAAGACTTCTCTCTAAACTTGCCTTTCCCTGAAACTAACCTTATTGGCCTGGAGGTCTCTGTGCAGAACGACTGGCGTGTGTAGGCAGGAGTTACTTTTACATAATTTACTTAAGGGATATTATAATGAGTTTGCTCATTAAATTAGTGAAGATTAAATATTACTCAAGTCTGTCAAGAATGTGGAGAGACAGGCACAACCGTATGTTGCTGAGAGTGAACCATACAACCCCTCTGAAAAGCAATATGGCAGTATTTATTAGGAATCTTTACATCCTTATGCCCAGTAATTGCATTTCTATTTAACAATTTCCTTAGTAAATGTTCATGAATGTAAAGATTTATGTACAAAGCCATTTAATCCAGTATTATAATCACAAAAATATGTAAACAACCATCCAACAACAGGGAAAATGTTAACTAAATTATGGTATGATTCTGGAAATGCGGACTTACGCAGAAAAATAATGAAGCTACTGGAGAAATCTTAGACATGGAAAATACTCAGAACATAAGTTTAAGTTTAAAAAGACAGTTCACAGGACTTTTTATAAAATCACTGGTATTTATTTGAGTGAAAGACTAAAAGAAAATACTACCTCTGAGTGGGCTTTTTTTTTAGTTGACATACAACGTCGTATTAGTTCCAGTTATACACACAGTGATTCAACATTTATATACATTTTGAAGTGATCACCATAAATCTAGCTGCCATCTGTCACCATTGAAACTTGTCACATATTTTAACTATATTCCTTATGCTGTACATTGTCTCTCTGTGTCTTATTTCGTAACTGGAAGCCGCATCTTTTAATCCCCTTCCCCTATTTTGCCCATGCTTCACCTTTGCAACCACCTGCTTGTTTTTTGTACCTGTGAACTGGTTTCTGTCCAGTGAAAAGGGCCCTGGGGCTCAGGGGCGAGCAGACTTCCCTGAAGAGATATAGGAAACCTTAGCACAAAGACGATAGCAGAAAACACCAGGTTATGGACCGCTGAGGACAGAGCCAGCCTAAACAGAAAAAAGCAATCACGAAGGTTAGAGGAGAATAGAATAGTCTCCCGAGAGGAAGGAGACTCAAAAAACCCTGAGCTGCAATAACCAGACAGTTGATACAATGCCACCTTTAAATCACATTTCAGGCACTCGCGAAGCCTTGGGACTTCAGCTTCCCCAAATGGGAAAAAACTGCCTTGCCAAAACTGAACTTAGGTTGATCTAAGGTCAGAATTAAGGGACGCCCGCCACGGAGGGTGGGAGGCCACGCATGCGCCCTGGCGCGGGGCGTGTTCGGGGGCGGGGCCTGTTTCCTTTCTCTTAAAGTTTCCGCAGTTGCCAGCCCCGCCCGCCTCACCTGTGCGTCACGTGATTCTCGTGCACCCTGGGGCACCTGAGGGTGGATCCCGCGCGCCTTGGGTCTTGGAGGTGGCAGTGGCCGCGTCCGTGGGCCGGTTGAGCTGCGGCGGCGGCAGGTGGGAAAGGACGGCTCGGGTCAGCTCGCGGAGCGTCCCTACTCGCGGTGTTTGAACCCTCTGGTTCTCGCAGTCTGGTTCGAAGCGCGCGACGGGGGCCGGCCAGGACCTGGACGGGAGCGGGGCGCGGCGGGGCGGCCAGGGCCGGGCCCGGGGTCTGGCCTGGGAGCGTTGCGTGGATACCCCAGCTGGGCCGGGTCTGATGCCGCCGCCCCGGAAGGCCCGGCTCGGCGTCAGCTGTCCGCCCGCCCGCCCGCCCGGGTGGCTCAGTTCGCTGAGGCCCTGCCGACTCCAAGAGTGGGGTACACTGCGTGCGGGGGGAGCAAGTCGAGGGGCTTTATTTGGGGAGATTTGGGGCACATTTCCGGTTTGCTTTGGATTAGCTAGGGATGCGTGTGTTGACACGGGCGAGTTGACCAGCCCAGGGATTGACCCTTAGGCGTGACGGCGGAGTGGACGCTCACACCCCGAGGCAGGTGGTGGTAGGCTTGAGAGTGCTTTTCAAAACAGATTTTTCATTCAGGTGATTATGGCTCTGTTCTTCCATCTGTTTGGTCTCGAACTGCAAAGGGAGCTGAGTGCCACAAGGGTGTGGAAGCCCAAGTTTGTTTGCAAGATTACCTAGTGTACTTGCACAGTTGGGATTTGGGAGTTCTTCCGAAAGACCTCATGATCTTCCTTGTTTTCCATGCGGTAATACAGGTGACAATCTACCAGGACATTTCGTGGGAGTTTTTGTTTGTTTGCTTGTTTCTTTAGATGTTGTTGAGGTTTGGGAAAAACGCTGAAGTTTTGGGATACAATAAATATAGATGTGCTCCATCTGTTTGTAAAGAATTCTGCAAATAACACTGGAACAAGGGATTGTAAATTACTGTCTAAGGGTATAGCTATTCCTTCAGAGCTGATTATTGTTTCATTTTGCATTTTTCCACTACTGGATTTGGTTTGTGTTTTTTTCTTTTTAGTATTGGTAGCTTTATTTTAAATTTTCTAATCTTATGTTCATGTGTGATATTTAGAGGTAGAACTCAAGTGGATTTGGAAAAAATCAAATATTTGAGCATGTTAGATGTCTGGCACTGTTTTATGTGATACGGACACAGAAATGAGCAAGATGGAGAAGCTCTCATTCCTTTGGAGTTTATATTCTAATGGTGGGGAGACAAATAAATACACTGGGTGGTGGTAATTGCTACACTGAAGATTAAAACAGGGTGATATGTTAGCCGAGAGGGTGGCTGCTTTAGACTGGGAAACCCTCTCTGAGGAAAGATACCCGAGTTGAGATCTGAATGAGAAATAGAATCCCAGAAGCAAAGGGAAGAGAATTTCAGCCTGGGGAAACAGCTTTGCGAAGATCTAAGAATCCATTTGACCAGGCAGGCTGGAAGGAAATGAGGGAAAGGGAAAGGGGCAGGACTTGAGATCTAAGGAGTAGGCAGGCAAGAGCCAGATACATAGAGTATTTTGTAAGCTGTGATGAAGGGTTTGGATTTTAATCTAAATTTGTAATTTTGTTCTTAAGTTTAGTTTGGCTATGTTCATTTTTTTTTTTTTTTTTTTTTTTTTGCCACTCTTTGGTTTCCTTCTCTTGGTTTCCTTGGATTCATTAAATTGGTTCTTCACCTCAAATCTTTTCTATCATTTTATTCTTTATCAAACAAGGTGGCATACCATGACATAGAAGCTTTCAGCACTACCACTGAAATTTTGAATGAAACCATTTCTTAGTTTTTATGAGTGAACAGTACAGTTAATGCATCTCAAAGGCGGAGCTGTTGCCTTGGCTCCATTCTGTGGAAGGAGCAGCTGAGACAGTTTGTTAAGAGTGGAAAATCTTTTTGAGTTGAGATTAGATCTGGAGTGAGGCATTTTTGAGAAGTAATTGGTTAAGGGAGAGGTTTCACAGGTGAAATAAATACCCAGTGTTTTGGATGTTCAGTGTCATCAGTTTGATGTTATTGACAAGGTTCTTTTTCAGGAGTTAATGGAACTTTAGTGGTGTGTCAGCTGTGACTGTGATCATCATTAGAGTTTATAGTCTTATCTATGGTGTTTTCTCTCCGAATTATTCTTATCTCAGGTATAATAGTTTGTCCTTTAAAATTATGAATGTAGGAGCTTTCACTGAGCAAATCCTTAAATTGATTTTGACTCTTTTATATGGATTTGAGTTGCATTTATTTGACTCTAAGGATGAAGTAATCTTTATTTAAAAATTGCAGGACATTTTACTTCAAATAAAGAACATGGTGAAACTAATTCACACCTTAACCGATCATGGTGATGATGTCAACTGCTGTGCGTTCTCCTCTTCCCTCTTGGCTACTTGCTCTTTGGACAAAACAATTCGCCTGTACTCCCTAAGTGACTTTACTGAGCTGCCCCACTCGCCATTGAAGTTTCACACCTATGCTGTCCACTGCTGCTGTTTCTCCCCTTCAGGACACGTTTTGGCTTCCTGTTCAACAGATGGTACCACTGTCCTATGGAACACTCAGAATGGAGAGACTTTGGCAGTGATGGAACAGCCCACTGGTAGCCCCGTGAGGGTTTGCCAGTTTTCCCCAGACTCCACTTCTTTGGTGTCAGGGGCAGCTGATGGAACGGTTGTGTTATGGAACGCCCAGTCATACAAGTTATATAGGTATGAACATTGAAACCCTTCCCGTTTTTAACCCTATTAACAAGTCTGGGTTTGACTTGTTAGACTTGAAGGAGCAAATAATTTTCAGATACCGCAAGGAAAGACATTTTGACCTGTCTTCTGAAGGTCATAAAAACAGATGTTTAATATGGTTTTTGTAGTAGATTTGCTTAGCCCTGAGAGTTTTAAGTCTCCAGTCTTTCTCTTGTAAAATAATCTTGTTAGACTTTAATGGATTTTTACTTTTAGAGGTAGATGAAGAAAACAGTCTTTTGAATAAGACTAATTTTAGGCTGTATTTTTGTCACTCATGACTCGAGCATTCACAGTAATAGAGTAATAATAAGTCTCACCTGAGAAACACAGCTGTTTCCTGACTAGGCTTCTTGCTGGGCGAATGATCAGCCCCAGAAAGAAGAACCTTATGATTAGTGTGGTGTTGTCATTTAAAACAAAACAAAACACCTGAAAAACTCCTTTTAGATTAAAATAATTAATTTAAACTGGTAATGTTCTGTTACAACTTGCCAACATGAAAGCTATGTACTTTTTGTCTATTATGGTGAAATATATATCACATAAAGTCGACCATTTTAATCATTTTTAAGTGTACAGTTCAGTGACATTAAGTGTATTAAAGACCATAAACTTTTAAATGTAACCAAGTGAAACAGCCCAGTATTTTCTTTCTCCTGGCCCTGCATCATTCAGAGCACAGCTGTTGCTCATTAGAATTAGGTCTGTGGGTTGCAGAAGGTGATGTGTTCTAAGTGGCATTAATGAACCGTTTAAAGAGACAGCTCAGAAGGAGTCTCAAGTTTTTTTATATGGATGAAATATAGCTGTCAACTAAGAAATTTTCTTTTTCACTTATCAGGTAATGAATTCTGCCTCTCTTCCATTACTTCCCTAATGTATGCTGCTGTGAAAAGATAACACTGCAGTGGATTTAAGCACTGGATGGGACCCTGCACTAATTGTTAGGCTTTTACCAGTTTATTTCTCCTAATTAAGAAAATTAAAATTAATATTGTCAGCATATTACCTCCTTATCGTCCCAAGATAATTTTAACTTGTTCACAGCATTTTCTTAAAGAATTTATATTTTATTTATATTTGTATTTTATATTTGAAGACAATGCTTCTGGGTGATTTTAATACAAAAGTTGAAAGTACTTTTGACCCCAATAACATGTTTTCCAATAAAAGTAGGTTTTTTAAAAATGTATGACTTTACTTGATATTTTAATTGTCAGAGCTTTTTTTAAGTTTTGTAAATTTTAATGTGTTCACACAGACTTGCCATACAGAAAAACGTGAAGCTACATGGACTTTGGTTTGGCTCTATATAGTTTAGGCCTGAATACATTACTCAAGATAATGTTTAAATCCTTTTTTTGGAAAAGCATATCTTAGTTTATAGCATATGATATTTCTATAGATATCTGTTGCCCTTTTTAGTTCTCTGATAGCCATTTTTCCTGTTTTTACTATAGCAAGCTGCTGTTAGAAGTTGTAATATAAAGTAAGAGATACTCTGAAATGAAATGAAACCCCCTGCCTCTTTTTGCTTTTATTTCAGATGTGGTAGTGTTAAGGATGGCTCTTTGGTGGCCTGTGCATTTTCTCCGAATGGAAACCTCTTTGTCACTGGCTCCTCATGTGGAGATTTAACAGTGTGGGATGATAAAATGAGGTGTCTACATAGTGAAAAAGCACACGATCTTGGAATTACCTGCTGTGATTTTTCTTCACAGCCAGTTTCTGGTTAGTTATTTTAATCTTTAAAGCGCTAGTAGTTCCTATTTGTAATTTGTGTATGACTTTTAATTCTTTTATTCATTTTCATTTCATCTTTAATAAATGAGAAGCCCTTTTAATGCATTCCTGTTAAGAAATCATTCTTGTCCTTCATTTGATCAAAATGAAATCATGAAATACCATAAGGGAAAATCAGGTTCTTTAATATATGTTGGGGAATGACTCAACTTTGTATAGTACATCTGGATTCCTTGAATATGGTAATTTAAAGGACCTCACCCGATTGGTTGTGCTGTGGATTTAAAAATACAGTATATTTTTCAGTCACTGAAAAAATAAAATTTAAAAAATAAATGGTAGAATTCCCCTGAAAAAAATAAATAAAATGCAGTATTTTGATCTTCAAAGAGAAATGTGAAATTAAAAAAATTGGAAACAGAAGCTAAATTTTCAGTTTACTAATTTAATCTTCCAAGATGTAAATTTATAAAATAAGATGTTTGACAACACAGTTAGCTTCTAGAAGAAGAAATACAAGCTCCTGAATATAGATAGACTCTTGGTTTTCAATAGGTAACAGTGAATTGGGAAGCTCTCTTCTATTTCACCATGTGTGATAGGATGGAAGTTCAGCTTTTGCTGCCGGAGTCCTGTTACACCACCAGTTCTGTCCTATTAGCAATATAATGTGAGCTACGTTGTAGATTTAAGACTTTTTAGTCGTAGGTAAAATTAATTTTAATGATAAAATTTATTTTATTCATATATAAAATATGTCAATATAGTAACACATAAGTAACACAATAGTAACACATAAGATATTTTACTGTTTTTCAATACTAGGTTTCTGAAATCTGGTGCGCATATTATGTCACGTTTAAATATGTCCTAGCCACATTTAAGTGTCCAGTAGCCACATGTAGCTAGTGACTACCTTATTGGACAGCTCAAGTCCAGAGGCGGGCAGGATGGTTTGGGGACTCCCCTATTTCAAACCCATCAGTGGCTGATTAAAATAAGATTAAGGTAAGGTACAAAATGCCAAATCCAAAACACAGAGCCTGTAAGTCCCAGGCTTAGAGGCTTTGTTTGCCTGTAAGCATTGTGTTTGCCTGCCTCCTCTCAACTCACTCTTGGCCTCAGACATTCTCTTGCCACACTGGCCTCCTTTTGTTTCTTGAATGTTTCTAAGATTTTTCCAAGGGCTTTACTTGTGGACCCTTCACCTGGTTCACTGTTAGTTTTCCTTTTGATTTCAGGTAAAAATCACTTCAAGTGAGCCTCCCCTGTGCTTATGTACATAATTGTATCTTATTATGTATCAGTGCCAAAACTTCCTTTGATGAAACTGTATCTGTGATGTTAGGTGGAACTTGTATAAAATTGACTTGATAATATCAATATAACATTAGCCACAAATATTTAGGAACTTACGGAGCATGTATATAATTATACACTGAAATTATCTCAGCATTAAAAATTAGTGGATTTTTTTGTCACACCAAATTTACTGATTACTTTCCCTGATTTATGTAATTTCCACCAAATAAAACAGACTGAATTAATGTTATTTTGGATTTATATAATTCCAGCCTTTGTCTTGATTCAATCAAATGGGGGGAAAAAAATCTCTATTCCCTGTGAATTGTAGACTAAGCTTTTAAGAAGTGGGTATATCCTTTAAAAAAAGAAAGTTAAGTTGGGAATAATTAAGTGTTGAACACTCATAACTTTTTTTTAATAACTTTTCTTCCTTATTTTTCCCATTAATGCTAGCCTTATAGACTCTAAAATGGGGTTGGAGGATAGCCTAGGCTTAGTGGCTTAATATTGGCCCATGGAGTCTTGAGTTACACTCTTCGTGGAAGGAAATAAAAAGGCATTTGTTGTAGTAAGTTCGGTGGCCAGGGTTCTAATCCTTTGATGCACCTTGTTTAAAATAAATTCTTTAATCAGCATTTCATTCTATGGTTTACGTTTAGTTAATATCACTTTTGAATATGGTTTAAGCGAATAAATTAACAGATCTCAATATAAGAAACTGAAAAATTTTTGTTTTAAATATTTTATCAATTCTTGTGTATTTATTTTTAACAAATTTACATTTTTAGATGGAGAGCAAGGTCTTCAGTTTTTTCGGTTGGCATCATGTGGTCAGGATTGCCAGATCAAAATTTGGATTGTTTCTTTTACCCATGTCTTAGGTATGTATATGGTAATTCAACTAGTAGTTCTCTAAAATTATTTATGAATCAGATAGAATTTCTGTTTTAACTAATCTTTTTACTTATGGAACTCTGGATATCTAAAAGTGATTATAAAAGTATATATTAATAAATTTTAATCAGAGTAATTACACGCATATACATGATTTAAAAATTGGATGCTCTCAGCTGTTCATGACCTTACCACCACAGACATTCCTGCTCACCAGAAGTAACCACTTTGCACTTCATTTGTTTGCAACTCTTGGTGGTTTTCAGTTTGTATAAGTATTTTTTTCCACCATTTTTTTCCATAAATTTTTTCACTATAGTGACTGTTTTTTTGACAGTGCGTGGGAGGTCTTTCCTCCACATAATGCATTATTCCTTCAGGTGATCCTTCAGTCAAGAAACTTACATTGTTCAGTTTTGGAAAACAGTAGTCCTTTAAGTTATTTCTTTAGTAATTTCTTCCCCATTTCCTCTCTTTTTAATAACTCTTATTGATTGAGTGGTGGACCTCCTTGATTTCTTTCCCTGTGTCACCCATCCACCACATTTATCTGTTTATCTTTTCCATACTTTACGGAAATACTCTTTATCTTTTAACATTTTGTATTTTTTATTCCATCATATTTTCAATTTCTGTAAGTTCATCTTCTGTTTCTTTTTTCTGTGTCCTCTTATGAATGTAAGATCAACTCAAAACTCAGGTATCAGAGGCTTTTTGTTTTGCTGTTCCTTCTGTTTCCTGATAATCCTTGCTTGCTCTTGAGTCTTTTTTTTGTTTGTTTGTTTACACTGATCTTTCTCTTTCATATGGTTACCTTCTTCAAATTCTGCTGATCCTTTATTTCATTGATATTTAAGAGTTAGGCAATAAAAAAAGATGTTTAGAAGCTCTGTGCACATAGTGGTTTGTTATTGCTGGCTTCCCTTTTAGGATGAGGAAGTGGGTTGTTGGCTCTGACTGGAGAGGTTTAGGGGCTCTCTCTCTGGAGAGAGAATTGCCAGGGAGCTCCCCAGAAAGCCATTATTTTTCCCTAGAAGTGCTTTGCCTAGAGAGAAGCATCTGGCTTTTGTGCAACATGCTATGGGTGGTAGGATGAGGGAAGGATTGGAGGTGGACACCGAGTGTTTAATCAACAGACTTTGCTAACTGTTTCTAGGTTGATATCTGTGTCATTGTGATTTCCCTTTTTCCCAGCTGTTGTTGATGAGTCTTTTGGGGTATTCTAGGGCAGATTAACTTTCTTCTGGGCCATCACGCCTCCCTTTGCACTCTGAGCTGTTACACCTCTATACTACCTCATCAGTTATTTCGCTTTCTGCCTTCCCAAAACTGGTTTCGGTTTCCGGGTTGCTGATGCCGTCCTTTCCGTTCTATTCATTGATGTGCTTTTAGATCTCTATTAATTCTTTCACTGTCATTTTAATGGGAACTCTAAAATTACATGGTCAATTGGCCATCTTGCTTCAGATGCCTAAAAATATTCTTTATTGTTACCTAGTCTTCAGTTAAATTACAAACTGCATTTTGTTTAAAGTAATCGTCAAAGATAAACAAAGCTGGACACTAAAATATAAGAATAGATTTTAACCAGTAGTATATTGTTCCAATAGGGAGAAGAGTCCAACATGAACTGTACTCAGCTTCAGGTTATACGGAGGTGACTGGACGTTTGGAAGGGAGAATGAGCGAATAAGGAGGGAGGTCAGTGGGGCTCATAGAGTCAGGGAAGTGAAAAATTACAAAGAACAGGAAGGATGAGTGTGAAACTCGTCTGGGTTTGCTAACTGGCACTCGGGGAGATTAGGCTCCTACCCTCCTCCTAGTATCAGGTGTTGGCTGAAACAAACAGCAAATTCTTTTGGCAGCCATGAGTTTTCTCAGGCAGGTACTTTAAGGGGGCTAGGATTATCCTAGGCATGCAGCCTTGAGCTGTCAGAAACGATGTTCATGTAAGTCTTCATAGGCCCGGGTCAGGGCCTCAGTTGAGAAGAGGGCTCAGAAGAGCCTAGCTAGAGTTTGATCAAGGAGAAAATCTTTGTCATGATGCCAGTGTATAGAGAAGGGCCCATTATCCGGAAATAAGTAATTCTCTTTGTGGAAATTCAGTTAATTTATTACCTTAAATTAGATTATATTTAGTCATTCTTTTAATGTCTTCAGTGACGTACTGGTGAGGACCAGCTTTTGCTGGGCAATCCTGTCTTTTTACTCCTGCCAAAGTAAAATTCTTATGAGAATCCATAACATAGTTGTATATTGGATGTTCTAAATATGTCTAATAATTGTTCAAAAGTCAAACATTTCATGTATTGTCTGGAAAATGTGTTTTTACATTGATTTCTTGAAAAACATACTTAACTGTCTATAAACCTGCACTGTTAAAGCCTTTTTATAAAGTGTTAACATCATTTGCACCTAATTTTTTAAATTGCTTATTTGTTAAGGAGGAGCAAATAGACTTAGGGATCTTACATTTGAGAGTATAGCCTATTGCAAGTTTTATTGGTCTTCATGTGGTTTACAGCTCAACATTTTTGCTGTGTTTGTTTGCTTGTGTCAGCCCCTGATCTGTATGTTCCCAGTGCCTTCAGGGACCACATCTCCTCTCCCAGATAAAAATATCTGTTTTTTTCCGTATTTTGAATAGAAAAAAAATATGTATATTTAGTAATAATAATACATTTTTTCCATTTGTTGAAACATTTACCTGTTCAAATGACCTTTTTGCTTAATTAAATGCTGTTATCTTAAGAGGCATTAATGCTTCAAAAAAGTTTTTATTCTGAGACATTAGATTTCACTTATTTCTTTGTCTCAGGTCAGCTTCTTAATAGTAAATTTTTATAAATTATCACTAAAAATATTGAATTTCTTCAGTTTAGCTTTTAAATAGTTGCGATATTTCTTTTCAATGAATTACAGAAAGCACAAAAAGGATTTTAGTGTTACCTTACTTTGTAGGAGTATTATAAGATATTGGAATTACAGGATGTATAAATTATCATTGATTATTTTTATCTATGGGATGAGAAAATGTTTTCTTGATATCAGATTTTAAAAACTGATATTTGTGGGGCGCCTGGGTAATTCAGTCAGTTAAGCATCTGCCTTTGGCTTACATCATGATCCTAGGGTCCTGGGATTGAGCCTCACATCAGGCTTCCCGCTCCGTGGGGATCCTGATTCTCTCTCTCCCGCTCCCCCTGCTTGTGTGTGTGCATGCACTCTCTCTGTCAAATAAATAAAATCTTTTTAAAAATTAAAAAAATTAAAACTGATCTTTGTTTAGGTATTGGGGCAATTTGATTCTTTTTAGGCATTCGGGCAATTGATATATGTGTATATATAGTTGTGTGTATATATATATTTTTTTTAATGTATATTTTTGTTTTATTTTTAAGTAGGCTCCGTGCCCAGCATGGGGCTCAGACTCATGCCCCTGAGATCAAGAGTCACATGTTCCAGTGACTGAGCCAACAAGGCACCCCTATATATAGTTTATATTTTTAAAAATTAGATGTCAAAATTGTCTTAGTAGTTTAAAATTTTAGATTAGTTTAACATGTTATATTTTTATGTATTTTATAGAGTTTAAAATTTTAAATTTTAAAAGTTCTTGATCATTACAATCCCTCCACGTTTGCACCATTTTCTTTACCCATTACTGAACATTTGAAACCACTTAATCATACTGCATTACAATACCTGAGTTGCATGAAGATTTTTTTCACATTTGTATTCTTTAGGCACTTAAAGGTAACTTATTAAAATGAGTGAAATAGTTTTGACTTAAAAATAAATTCTAAGCACAGTCAGCTTGCTAATTTTTCTTGCCTTGTTATTTGCAGGTTTTGAATTAAAATATAAAAGTACACTGAGTGGGCACTGTGCTCCTGTTCTGGCTTGTGCTTTTTCTCATAATGGGCAGATGCTAGTCTCGGGGTAAGCTATTGAGTTTAATTTCCTTAAGCCATTTTGATATGGAATAGAACAGATATACAGGAAAGTCCATAAAACGTGAGAGAAGAGCTTTGATAAATGGATGCAAACTGGGTAACGACTGTTCAGGTCGAGAAATGGAACGTCACTTGTTCCGCTCCAAAAGTCTTCCCCTTCCAGGGGCCCCTTCAGGGTGATAACACCTCAAATCATATACAATATCACTTTTTTTTTTTAACTGCTTTATAACAAATCATATAATGTGTATTATTTTGTGCCTGGCTTCTCTTAGTCAACATGATGTTTGGGACCTCCATTTGCATTAATGCATACAACTATGGTTTGTTGGTTTTCATTGCTATGTAGTAGTCCATTGAATGTGTATACTATAACTTACCCATTTTAATGTTGATGAATATGTGGATTATTTTCAATTTGGGAGCATTACAATAATGTGTGAATCTGTGTCTTCTAGTGTACATGTTTGTGCATTTTTTTTTTAGGAAAAATACATAGGAATAGAATTTATGAGCCATAGAATAGTTGTATTTTCAACTTTGGCAGGTCACATGAAATTGTTTTCCAAGTAGCTGAACTCCTCTATAGCTGTGTTACTTCACAGCCTAGCCTGTAGTTGATACTTGATATATATATTTTTTTAATTTTAGCCATTCTCACGAATGTGAAGTGTTATCTTACTGCAGTTTTAATTTGCATTTCCCTAAAACAGTGAGGTTAGAATCATTTCAGAAGTTTATTGGCCACATACGTTTCCTTTTTTATGAAGTGCCTGTTTATGTCTCTTACTCATTTTTCTTCTGTATTATCTTTTTCTTATTGATCTATTGTTGAAATTATATATATTGCCTCTATAGTTCAGTATATAAGCCACTTATGTGTTGCAGATATCTTTTCCCTTCTCTAAATTTCTTTTCAGAGCTTAAGTTTAAGTGTAGTCAGTTTCGGTTCTGAGTTGTGAGCATATTTTCCCATATTAACTACTCAAACCTTCGTTGTTTTTCCTCTATCAGATTTGATTTGTGTGTATCATGTACAGTACAGTAGAGTTCAATTTTATTTCTTTCCATGTGGATATCCAGTTGTCCCAATAATGTCCATTGAAAAGATCATCTTTTCTCCTGTTGTTCTGCTACCTTGTCAGAAATCGCTGACCATATATGTGTGTATCTGTTTCTCAGCCTGCTGTTTCATTCTCTTGTTCTATTTATCCTTGCTCTAAAACCATTCTGTCTTTCCAAGACTTTATATTTTAGCTCTTCCTGGACTTTGACATTCCATATAGAGTTTGTCAGATTGCCTCCAGCTTTCCCCTTTACACAGACCTGTTGGATTTTGATTGGGGTTATATTGAGTCTGATAAATTTGGGTTTAATTGACATCTTTATGATATTGAGTCTTTTAATCCATTAATATGGCACATTTCCCCATTTATTTCTGTTTTGACTTCTCTCAATAATTGTCTTCTATGTAGAAGTCCTCCTTATCTTTTACTAGATTTATTTCTAGGCACTTAATTTTTTTGTCGCTATTATAAAAAACATGGCTAATATAAGTATATATGAAAAGACAAAATTGAAATCTTGTAAGGGCCTTGCATTTTTTTATGTACAAAATCATACCACATGTTGGTGGCTTTTGTTGCTTCCATTCTAATTGTTATACCTTTGACATCATTTATGCCTTATTGAAATAGCTAACAGTACCAGGATAATGGATATAATGATAACAGCGAACTACTGATTTCTCTTTCCAAAGGAAAGCTCTCATTATTAAGTGTGATCACTGTAGGTTTTGGGAGAGAAACTTTATTAACTCTTCTGTTCCTTCTAGTTTGTAAGAGGTTTTGTTTTGTTTAGTTTTTTATTATGAAGTGTTATGATTCTCTTGAAATAATCATGTGATTTTTCTTTTATTCTATTAGGGCAGTAAATTATATTGATTGCTCAAATACTAAACCTTGCTTTGTTGGAATAAACACAGGTTAGTTAGGACTTGACTGTTTTTGTGAATTGCTATAGAGAAGCCTATAGAGAAGTTGTTTCTCTGGATGTAACTTGTATTTTTTTCACCAGCTACTCATAGAACTTTCTCTTTGTGGTTTTTTTGTCCTTACTTTGTATTGAGATTTGGATTTCTTTTTACTTAGTTTGCTTTGGAATTCACTGAGATTGTTAAATATATAGAATGAAAATTCATCAGTTAAGGGGAAATTCTTATTATCTCTTCAAATATTGTCTCTATCCTTTTCTCCTCTAAATCTGGGACTCCAATAAAATAAAAAATACACTTTCTTACTATAAACTTTATATCTTCTCTCCTCTGTATTTTTCATTCTCCTATTTCTTTGGGTTTTTTCTCAGTGGTTTCCCCTTTGCTGATGCTCTCCTTAGCTTTATCTGATATATTAAACTGGTCCATTGATGAATCCTTAATTTGGGTTACTTATTTTTTGATTGTGGAAATTTGTATTTGGCTATTTTTTCAGGTCCACCATGTCACGTTTTATGATTCTAGTTCTCTGTTGAAAATTTTGACATTGGCTTTTATTTTTCAAAACTTTGTTCTGTAAAGCAATTGGTTTGGTACACAGTAGCATGATTCAGTTACGTTGTATTCTCTTTGTATACTTTGGTATATTTTCTCCTTGCTGCCATTGGATTTTCTCACCATTGCCTGTTGGATATCACAGGCCATAGCATTAAAACCCACATTCATGGCTCTTCACAGCAGCTTTTGATCCAGCTAAGATATTTAGACTCCTAACAATCACTTAAAATATCTGAACTAAGCCTGATTGTTCTTTTCCCATATGTTCCATTCCTTGCCAAATAATAAGCCAAAAAATTAGTTATGTTATTATTTTAGATGTGACTCTTTTATCTCAAAAGATGAAAATGGTTCATCATCAAAAAGCAAGTATTAAAAAAAAAAAGCGTAGTTACTCTTTTGACCTAGAATTGATGTCAGCAAAAGTTTAAACAAAGTTGGATTTCCTTCTGTTGTTTTGGGGGATAAATTGTGCATTTCATTCTTAAGAGTTTAAATGACAAAATGATAATACAAAATTCGGCAAGTATTTATAACTCTTATTTTTTTTTAATTTTTTTATTAACATATAATGTATTATTTACCCCAGGGTACATGTCTGTGAATCATCAGGCTTACACATTTCACAGCATTTGCCATAGCATATACCCTCCCCAATGTCCATATCCCTACCCCCCCCAACCTTCCAGCAACCCTTAGTTTGTTTCGTGAGTTTAGGAGTCTTTTATGGTTTGTCTCCTTCCCCATCCCATCTTGTTTCATTTCTCTTCCCCACACCCCCCCCGACCCCCTGACCTGCCTCTCAAATTCTTCATATCAGAGCGATCATGTGATAATTGTCTTTTTCTGACTGACTTATTTCGCTTAGCATAATACCCTCTAGTTCCATCCACATCATTGCAAATGACAAGATTTCGTTTCTCTTGATGGCT
>CM052810.1:109625902-109685697 GCA_028533885.1 Nasua narica | reverse complement strand
GAATCACTTTTCCAAACGTCCTACCTTTCCGAAAGTGGTCGATTTTCTGCTCCTAGAATTGCTCTTCGTCCTCTCTTCTCTCTCCTGTTGAGTATGCTGTCTTTTAGAATGATTTATTAACTATCTAGATGAACTTCTGGGATCCGACTCTATCTCAACCTCCTACTTCTCCGCCATCTTGCTCCTGCTGGACCAAGTATTTATAACTCTTATGTGCCCAAATCTCTGCCAGTTGCATTACAGCATATAAAAGGAAGTATAAGACAGTGTGCTCTTGAAGATGTTTTAATTCTCTCTCCTGATGTTCATTGCAAGATCTGACATGCCTTTGCCTTCTAAATCATAAAAGAAGTGTTAAGTGAAACTCAGTAGAGTTTTTGTGTTATGAAAACTATTATTAAAAAATGCTATTTTATAGCATTATGACTCCTTATTAGCTTGTTTATATGTCGATCGTAATTAACATTTTATGTTAACTAAAATGTACCTTTTCCAGTCATTATGGATAAATGGAATTTTACATTACATACTTTTGGTATATGGTATCGCTGTAGATCACATTCATATATTTTTTCTGGATATTATTAATTCATTTGGATAAATATACAGGCAAGTGAATGGGTTGGAAATGTAAGATGGTGAAATATAAACATTTAGTTTTTTAGGGAAATTGGGAGATTTGTTTAAACCCCAGTTCATGAATAAATAAAGAACAAATTTATTGGTCAATGATAGATTCCATTTGCGACTAAAAGTTATTGGTGAGGTGGAATGGATACATATGCTAAAGAGGGAGACAGTAGGAAAAAGTGAGTAGGATAAAAGATACTTGAATGCAAGTGGCTACATAGGAAAAATGAATTGACAACAGAATGGGATTATACATTGGGTGTGCTAAGGAAGATGTATGAGGCATAGATACAGGGTGACAATGTAAAAGGGATCATGGAATTTATGTGGATATGGAAGGATTGGGAAACAGAATGGGGATTCCAAGAGGCAGAAAATTCTTGAGTGGATTAAAATGAATGATAAATATAAAGAGGAGTAAGAGGAATTGAGGCTGGAAAAATAGATTGTAGAGATGATAGAAACCTAGGATGTTATATACTTTGTATAGATTTAGGAAAATTCTCTAATCTCCTCTAAAATCTCCTCTAGCTAGAGGAGATGGGTGCTAAAGGTGAAGTACAGAAATTGAACTGTGATTTAGGTCAATGGTTCCCATATGTTTTGGTCTTAGGATTCTTTGAAGTTCTAAAAGTTATTGAGGACCTCAAGGAGCTTTTGCTTGTGTGAAATATATATTGCTATTTACTGAAAATTGAGAAAATTCTAAAATATTTTTAATTCATTAAAAAAAGAAATTCATTGCATGGTAACATTTTTTTCTAAGGGAAAAGAAAAAAAATAGAGTGGATGGTTTTATTTTTTTAAATCCCTTCAGTATCTGGGTTAGTAAAACAGACATGGGTTCTCATATCTGCTTCACATGTTCCATTAGCTCTCAGAGCTATGATGGCATCACATACATGATGGAATAGAATATGCAGGAAAGTCTTCCCTCCATCTTTCTCTGCATCTCTCCTCTAATCATCTTCCTCTAGCACCTTGGCAGAATTTGTCTTTTGTTCCACCCTACTTCTCTTGATCAACCAGATAAAAGTAATATTACATTTATCAGCTTCTGTTCAGGAAGGAAAGATCAGTCTTCATAATTCAAATAGGACTGCTTCTTTCCATAGAAGAAATGGAATTCATAAATTCCATTAATTATCAGTTCTAGTAGTTAGGATTCTTTGGAAACCAGTTTTAAAATGCCCATCATTGTTAGAGTTTTAAGAGTTCGATAAATAACATCCTCTTTTCTTCTTCTTGAGTCAAAAACCAGTAAGAGAGACGTAGAAGACAGACTAGGGAACATGAGGGTAGGTCTACAGCCCAGCTGCTCCCCCGCTTTTGGGCAGCAAGGACCACTGCAGACGTCCCCTGCAGGGGCATATCAGATACAGCAACATACAGAAGGGGCTGGGCCACATGACCTAGTGTCTTCCCCCAAACTTGCCAGTCATTTGTCTTTCTTTTTCTGCTAAGCAGGAGAGGGAGAAGAAAGGCCAGGAATCTTATTCCAGAAAGGATGTGAAGTGTCCCCTCTGATCCCAATAAGAAGCCTATTTATATTTTATCTATTATAAATGTGAAGGATAGAGTTTTGTCATTAATTTGAAGTGGTTTTACAAACAACCTTCTCTTGCCCAGTAATGACTAGCATGAGAAAGCTTAAGATCACTTTTCCAAAACTCAGATCATCTTTCCCTCCCATCTTTTTTTTTTTGCCTTTTAAAATAGTTTATTTCCCCCCCCCAAATATGTTTATTTTTTCAGTGTTACAAGATTAATTGTTCATGCACCACACACAGTGCTCCATGCAGCAGTGCCCTCCTCAATACCCACCACCAGGCTCACCCAACCCCCCACTCCCTCCCCTCCAAAACCCTCAGTTTGTTGCTCAGAGTCCACAGTCTCTCATGGTTCATTGCCACCTCTAATTTCCCCCCATTCACCCTTCCCTTCCTTCTCACAATGTCCTCCATGTTTTTCCTTATGTTCCACACATAAGTGGGACCATAAGATAATTGACTCTCTCCACTTGACTAATTTCACTCCGCATCATCTCTTCCAGTCCCGTCCATGTTGATACAAAAGTTGGATATTCATCCTTTCTGATGGAGGCATAATACTCCATTGCATGTATGTACCATATCTTCTTTATCCATTCTTCTGTTTAAGGGCATTTTGGTTCTTTCCAGAGTTTGGCGGTTGTGGCTATTGCTGCTATGAATATTGGGGTACATGTGGCCCTTCTTTGTACTGTATCTGCTTTGGGGTAAATACCCAGTAGTGCAATTGCAGGGTCATAGGGTAGCTCTATTTTTAATTTCTTGAGGAATCTCCACACTGTTTTCCAAAGTGGCTGCACCAACTTGCATTCCTACCAACAGTGTAAGAGGGTTCCTCTTTCTCCACATCCTCTCCAACATTTGTTGTTTACTGTCTTGTTGATTTTGGCCATTCTAATTGTTGTAAGGTGATATCTCAGTGTGGTTGTGATTTGAATCTCCTTGATGGCTAAAGATAATGAACATTTTTTCATGTGTCTGTTGGCCATTTTTATGTCTTCTTTGGAGAAGTGTCTGTTCATGTCTTCTGCCCATTTTTTGCTCTGATTATCTGTTTTGTGAATGTTGAGTTTGAGTTATTTATAGATCTTAAATATCAGACCTTTGTCTGTAGTGTAATTTGCGAATATCTTCTCCCATTCTGTGGGTTGTTGACTGTTTCCTTCACTGTTCAGAAGCTTTTTATCTTGATGAAGTCCCCAAAGTTCATTTTCTCTTTTGTTCCCTTTGCCTTTGGAGACATGCCCTGAAAGAAGTTGCTGTGGTTGATGTCAAAGAGGTTACTGCCTATGTTCTTCTCTAGGGTTTTGATAGATTCCTGCCTCACGTTGAGGTCTTTTATCCATTTTGAGTTTATCTTCGTGTATGGTGTGAGAGAATGGTCAAGTTTCA
The DNA here is from genome assembly GCA_028533885.1 of Nasua narica. Taxonomy (NCBI): domain Eukaryota; kingdom Metazoa; phylum Chordata; class Mammalia; order Carnivora; family Procyonidae; genus Nasua; species Nasua narica. The sequence goes on along the minus strand of CM052810.1, from coordinate 109,682,125 downwards.
TTCTACATAAAGCTGTCCAATTTTCCCAGCACCATTTATTGAAGAGACTGTCTTTTTTCCACTGGATATTTTTTCCTGTTTTGTCAAAGATCATTTGACCATGGAGTTGCGGGTCCATATCTGGGCTCTCTATTCTGTTCCACTGGTCTATGTGTGTGTTTTTGTGCCAGTACCATGCTGTCTTGGTGATCACAGCTTTGTAGTAAAGCTTGAAGTCAGGCAATGTTATGCCCCCACCTTTGTTTTACTTTTTCAACATTTAGCAATTCGGGGTCTTTTCTGGTTCCATACAAATTTTAGGATTGTTCGTTCCAGCCCTTTGAAAAAAACCGGGGGAATTTTGATCAGGATGGCATTGAAAGTATACCTTGCTCTGGGCAGTATAGACATTTTAACAATGTTTATTCTTCCGATCCATGAGCATGGAATGCTTTTCCACCTTTTTGTGTCTTCTTCAGTTTCTTTCATGAGCATTCTGTAGTTCATCGAGTACAGATACTTTACCTCTTTGGTTAGGTTTATTCCCAGCTATCTTAGGGTTTTTGGTGCTACAGTAAATGGAATTGATTCTCTAATTTCCCTTAACATATTTTCATTGTTCGTGGAAAGCAACTGTGCATTGATTTTGTATCCTGACACATTACTGAATTCCTGTATGAGTTCTAGTAGTTTGGGGGTGGAGTCTTTTGGGTTTTCAGTATAAAGTATCATGTCATCTGCGAAGAGAGAGAGTGTGACTTCTTCATTGCCAATTTGAATACCTTTTATTTCTTGTCTGATTGCTGTTGCTAGGACTTCTAGTACTATGTTGAACAAGAATGGTGAGAGTGGGCATCCTTGTCGTGTTCCTGATCTCAAAGGCAAGGCTGTCAGCTTTTCCCCATTGAGAATATTTGCTGTGGGTTTTTCACAGATAGACTTTATGACGTTGAGGAATGTTCCTTCTATCTCTATACTTTGAAGAGTTTTAATCAGGAACGGATGCTGAATTTTGTCAAATGCTTTTTTTGGATCAATTGAGAGGACCATGCAGTTCTTCTCTCTTCTCTTATTGATTTGTTCTATCACATTGATTGATTTGCGAATGTTGAACCACCCTCGCATCCCAGGGATAAATCCCACCTGGTCATGATGAATAATCTTTTTAATGTGCTGTTGGATCCTATTAGCTATGATCTTGTTGAGAATCTTGGTATCCATATTCATCGCGGATATTGGTCTGAAATTCTCCTTTTTGATGGGGTCTTTGCCTAGTTTGGGAATCAGGGTAATGCTGGCTTCCTACAAAGAGTCTGGAAGTTTTCCTTCTGTTTCTATTTTTTGAAACAGTTTCAGGAGAATAGGTAATATTTCTTCCTTGAATGTTTGTTAGAATTCCCCAGGGAATCCATCAGGTCCTGGACTCTGGTTTTTTGGGAGGTTTTTGATCACTGCTTCAATCTCATTACTAGATATTGGTCTATTCAGGTTGTCAATTTCTTCCCGTTTTAGTCTTGGAAGATTATGGGTTTCCAGGAATGCATCCATTTCTTCTCAGTTGTTTAGCTTATTGGCATATAGCTGTTGATAATAATTTTTTTTTAAAGATTTTATTTTTTATTTATTGGAGAGAGAGAGAGCGAGCGAGCGAGTGAGTGAGAGAGAGCATGAGAGGGGAGAAGGTCAGAGGGAGAAGCAGACTCCCCGTGGAGCTGGGAGCCCGATATGGGACTCGATCCCGGGACTCTGTGATCATGACCTGAGCCGAAGGCAGTTGCTTAACTGACTGAGCCACCCAGGCGCCCCGATGATAATTTTTTTTAAAGATTTTATTTATTTATTTGAGAGACAGAGAAAGTGAGAGAGACCATGAGAGGAGAGAAGGTTAGAGGAAGAAGCAGACTCCCTGTGGAGCTGGGAGTCTGATGTGGGACTTGATCCCGGAACTCAAGGATCATGACCTGAGCCGAAGGCAGTTGCTCAACCAACTGAGCCACCCAGGCGGCCTGTTGATAATAATTTTTGATGATTGTTTCTGTTTCCTTTGGATTACTCATGATCTCTCCCCTTTCATTCATAATTTTGTTAATTAGGGTCCTCTCACTTTTCTTTTGGATTAGTTTGGCCAGTGGCTTATCGATCTTATTGATTCTTTAAAAAAAAAAAAAAAACCAATTTCTGGATTCATTGATGCATTCTACTGTTTCTCTGGTTTCTAACTCGTTAATCTCTGCTCTAAACTTGATTATTTCCCTTCTTGTGCATGGGGTTGGCTTAATTTGTTGATTTTCCAGTTCTTTAAGGTGTAAAGAGAACTGGTGTATACGCGATTTTTCAATTTTTTTGAGTGAGGCTTGGATGGCTATGTCTTTCCCCCTTTGGACTGCCTTTGCCATGTCCCATAGGTTTTCCATCGATGTGTCTTCATTCTCATTGGTCTCCATGAATTGTTTAAGTTCATCTTTGATTTCCTGGTTGATCCCAGCATTCTTGAACAGGTTGGTCTTTAGCCTCCAAGTGTTTGAATTTCTTCCAAACTTGTTTTTGTGGTTGAGTTCCAGTTTCAAAACATTGTGGTCTGAGAAAATGCAGGGAATCATCTCAATCTTTTGGTACCGGTTGAGTCCTGATTTGTGACCCAGTATGTGGTCTGTTCTGGAGAAAGTTCCATGTGTGTTCGAAAAGAATGAGTATTCTGTTGTTTTAGGATGGAATATTCTGTATATATCTATGAGGTCCATCTGGTCCAGTGTGTCATTCAAAGCTCTTGTTTCTTTATTGATTTTCTGTTTAGTTGATCTGTCTGTCACTGAGAGTGGCATGTTAAGATATCCTACTATTAATGTATTCATATCAATATGACTCTATTTTGATTAACAGTTAGTTGGCTTATGTAGATGGCTGCTCCTATATTGGGGGCATAAATGTTTGCAATTGTTAGATCTTCTTGGAGGATAGACCCTTTAAGAATGATGTAGTGTCCTTCTGTATCTCTGACTACAGTCGTTAGCTTAAAATCTAATTTATTTGATATGAGAATCGCTACCCCAGCTTTCTTTTGAGGCCCGTTGGCATGAAAGATGGTTCTCCATCCTTTCACTTTCAGTCTGGATGTATCTTTTGGTTCCAAATGTGTCTCTTGTAGACAGCATATGGACAGATCCCATCATTTTATGCATTCTGCCACCCTGAGCCTCTTTATGGGAGCATTTAAGCCATTCACATTGAGAGTGATTATTGAAAGATAAATATTTATTGACTTCATGTTGAAGTCCTTGTTTCTATAGATTTTAAATTTCTGTTCTAAGTCACTCATGAGTTCTTTCTACTTTTATAGAACCCCCTTTAATATTTCCTGGAGTGCCAGCTTGGTGGTCATGTACTCTTTTAGACCTTGCTGGTCTTGGAAGGTCTTTATCTCTCCATCCATTTTGAATGTCAGCCTTGCTGGATAAAGTATTCTTGGCTGCATGTTCTTCTTGTTTCATGCCCTGAATATATCATGCTTGCCCTTACTGGCTTGCCAGGTTTCTGTGCAAGGTCTGACGTTATTCTGATGGGTTTTCCTCCGTATATAAGGAATCTCTTCCCCCTAGCTGCCCTCAGGACCTCCTGTTTAAAATTATAATTTGCAAATTGCAAGATTATGTGTCTGGGTGTTCTTCTAGACTCATTGATCTTGGCAGGTGTTCTTTCTGCCTCCAGGACACGAACACTTGTTCCATTCCCCAGATTGGGGAAATTTTCATTCAGAAATTTTTTTTTCTTTTAAAGATTTTATTCATTTACTTGACAGAAAGAGATCACAAGTAGGCAGAGAGGCAGGCAGAGGGTGTGGGGAAGCAGGCTGCCTGCTGAGCAGAGATCCCGATGTGGGGCACCATCCCAGGACCCTGGGATCATGACCCGAGCCGAAGGCAGAGGCTTTAACCCACTGAGCCACCCAGGTGCCCCATTTTCATTCAGAATTTGGTCAGCTATATATTCTAGTCTTCTGTCTCTCTCTACCCCCTCTGGGATTCCAATAATTCTGACATTGGAACGTTTCATGGCATCGTTTATTTCCCTAAGTCTCTTCTCATGATTCCTGAGCAGTTTGCTCCAGCTCTCCTCCTGGCCTTTCTTCTCAACCATTTTATCCTCCAGATCACTGATTCTATCCTCTGCCTCCGTAACTCTAGCTGTTAGACTATTTAGATTGGATTGGATCTCACTGACAGTGTTTCTTACATCAGCTATACTGGATCTCATTTCTGCCCTTAGAGATTCTATGTTGTCATTAATGTTTTGTGATCCTAGCCATTGCCTGGATAATTGTCACCCTGAATTCCCTTTCTGACATACTGTTTATGTCCATGTCTAATAGTTCTGAGGGAGAGGGTGCAGTCTCTGGGTTTTTCCTCTGTTGGGTGTTCCTCCTCCTAGTTATTTTGATGAGAAGTGGATGAGAGGATGTATAGCTGGATATATTGCCCACGATCCAGGCAGGGTGCACTCTGGAAGGTTTAGGCGCAATTAGGATTCACCACCAAAAAGAATAAGTATTAAAAAAAAGATAGAAAAAGAAGAAATCCCAGCCAGGATGGGCCCCCAAAATAAGATTTATAAGGTATGTAAACCATCATGAACAAACATATATACTAACAAAAGTAAATGACAAGAAATAAAAGAACCTAGTCAGATTGAACCCCAGGAATAAGATTTATATAATACCAGAACAAAAGCAAATATGTAGAAACACTGACAGAAGGATAAGATGGGAGGGTGGTTATAACTCCTCGCAGGTGAGGAAGGTTATTTCAGGTCTTCCTGGGTTTATCATTGTATTAAGCCTCTAGTTGTAATGTTAAGTAGTTTAAAAAAATTAAAAAAAAAAAAAAACAAAAAAACAAACGTGAAAACGAGTGACTAAAAACAATAGAAAATAAGAAAGAAAAAAACTTGTATTTATGAAATACACAGTTTTGAGGGTATTATCAGGCGCTTAATATATTGATTTCTCCTGGTGTTGGGGATTTAAAATTTTATGGGGATCCTGTGGTTATAGTCCTTTTGTTTTTTTGACTTGACTTCTGGGGGAGGGGCCTGCCACGTTGTTTTCCAGTCTTGCTTAGGTTGAGTCCCTCTGCCCCCCAATCAAAGGGCTGAGCTCTGTGGAAACTGGTTTCTCAGTCTTTCGCTCTCTGAAGGTTTTTGGCCTTTTGTAGCTTTTTCTCCTTTTCGGGGAGCCCAAGCAAGGAATCTGCCTGTATGTACCCAGACCTCTGGGTCACATAGAAGCCTCAGTCTGCCCCCCCCCCCCCCACCGGGTGGTCCAGAACACACACTCCCCTCCACAAAATTCTGCTCAAAGTGCAGCCTGTCAGAGGTGGTGTGCACTTTGGGTACAGTTTGGCGACTCCACCATCGATCCTCTGCCCTCCGGGCTCCAGGCCCTCACAGGGTGTGGTCAGATTCCTGCCAGAGATTAGGCCACCTGCCCGTGTTCTCTCCGGGGGGACCTTGCCACAGGCCGTAAATGTCTTTTCAGTCAGTCCAGAGATTGGGGCACGCAGCGAAAAGCTGCCGGCTCCTGGACCACAGCAGACTCTCTAAGGCACTTGCGGGAGCACTCACGCCCTGCCCACGAGATGGTTCGGGGAGTGGAAAGCTGCAGGTTCATGAACCACGGGCTGAACCCCCCCACCAGTCTCTTTGAGGCAGGTGGTGTCCTTCCCGGGACCGTGAACCCAGGCCCTTTCCCGTGACCTCCCCCTTCCACTAGTTGTTCCTCAGAACCTTTAGCTCTTTTTAAGTGTCTTTAACCTTACTGTAGGTTAATGCCGGTCCCCAACCACCGGTCACTTTCCTTCGGGGTATTACTGTCCTTGGATCGCTTCTGGTGGCTCCCTCCCCCTTTTATTTATCCTCTGAAATCGGTTCGAGTGTTCCCACTTAGCTTTACCTCTCCACTGCTGTCTTCTGCTCCCGCACAGATCCAGAAGTGAAGAATCTTGCTCCTCAGGCTGATTTCATGGGTGTTCAGCGTGTTCTGGTAGATATCCAGCTCACTTTTGGGGACAGGTTGCAACAGGATCACCTACTTCTCTGCCATCTTGTCCAGTCCCCTCCCTCCCATCTCTTTACAACATTGTTCATAATCCTATAGAATGGGTCAGTTCATTTAGTAGCTTAAAAGTACATGATGCCATTTATCAGTGAGGAGGATTATTAGGTATCACATTGCTTGAAATTAGATGTCTTACGAAAGCTTTAGTGAAATTTGAATAGCTGTGCCACCTGCTTTATACATTTTTAGGCTAAAAGTGTCAGGATATGCCCCCATTATGAATCAGTTTTAATTTAAATACATTGATGGGGAATGATGATCTAGGAAGTGTAAAGTCCAAAAACTTGGGTTTTAGGATCACGTAAAACTGAGTTTTCATCCCACTCTGCCACTTCCTTGCTGTGTGACCTTGAGCAAATTCTAATTCCGTATTTGACCTCAGCTTCACTCTTCTGATTTATAAAATGGGGAAAATAATACATTCCTAATAAGATTGTTCTGAAGCTTAAGTAAGAAAATGCAGGCAAAGCATTTATTATTTGGGGGCATAATAATTGTTAATACATAATTATTAAATGTTATTTTTTTAATGTAATCCAGAACATTGGACATTTTCTGGTTTCTGCTTTTTCTGAGTTTTAGCCATTGACCTATCCTAAAAACAACTATTTGAAATTTACCATGTTCATTCAGAAAGAGTTGTTGAGGACTTTGTGTCGTAGCATCCTCAACATAAAGCCCTTGGGGGAAATAGTTCCTTCAGGTCTCAGTCTGAGGAATTGATGTCTCTTTTCCAAACTTTGGGTTTGTGTTTCTATCTTAAATGGTGTTAACACATCATATTTTCTTTTTTGAATTGCTGTTGAAGAAGCTCAGAACCAAAATTGTAGCCCTCCTATAGCAGGGTAGACTGGGTTTTATGATGCATATTTTGGACATTATGATGCATATTTTGGACAATTTTTTTTAAAGATTTTATTTATTTGAGGGAGAGTGTGAACGGGGAGCGGGGTAGTAAGAGAGGGAAAGATACAGGCAGATTCTGCACTGAGTGCAGAGCTCGATCCCACAAACCATGAGACCGTGACCTCAGCCAACATCAGGAGTCCAACATGCAACTGACTGAGCCCCCCAGGCACCCCTTGGCACTAAATCTTAACCTTCACTTCTCTTGCCCACCACCTCGTTTTTGTATTCTCTTACTCTCTAGTCTCCTTACATATTTTTTACCTTGTTTTTGCTACATCTTTGTTAGAAACTGCAAATACTTTCTGATTGAGAAGAAACATAGATAAATACACTTAAAATAAACACATGCAAAATAAATCTTTAAACCTTAGGAATACACTTGCCCTAAAGAAATGTTGGTAATTTCATTTGATTAGCTTTTTTATTTTATTTTTTAAAGATTTTATTTATTTATTTGACAGACATAGCAAGAGAGGGAGCACAAGCAGGGGGAGTGGGAGAGGGAGAAGCAGGCTTCCGCTGAGCAGTGAGGCCTATGCGGGGGCTGGATCTGAGGACCCTGGGATCTGAGCCACCCAGGTGCCCCTGATTAGCTTTTAGGCTATTGTATAAAGCTAGTTTAGACTAAAATGCTTTAGGTATTTCTGATAAGGGTGGCTGCACAATGTCACTGTATGTCATGGATCCCCCATGAGTCTATGATTATATGCTCTTCCATGTCAACCACATAATATATGTTGTTGCTCTCACCCAGTATCTAGATGTGATTGACATACTTGCTTGTAGTTTTGAATGAACAGAGTTGAGGTTTTAGAGTGCCACAAAACTGAAGAAATGGAGTATCAGAATGTTTGAATACTAATGCCTCCTTTGTAAGGAAATGTGGGGTTAGAGTGACAGGGGTACTGAATGTGGATACTGAAAAGTTAGGGTAAGATTTACATAAAGTAGGCAGGAAATGTATAACCAAACAGTTGAACTTCTTGTGTGGTGTTGGTTCAGGTTCAATTTAGGAAATATTTTGAAGTTTTATATTGTTTGAGTGGTTTCAAAGTATTTTATTTTGTGTCTCTTTACAGTGGCTCTGTTATTATTCTAGTCTTTCAAACTCCAATCTCAAATATTAATAACTATTATTTTTCCCTAATCCTAATTCCCTTCCCTCACATCTAATCAGTTATCAAATCCTATTGTATCTTTCTTTGAACTCCATGACCAAATTAGAGATGATAGGAGGTGAGTTGACAATCTTTTTCTTTTTTTTAAAGATTTTATTTATTTATTTGAAGAGAGAGATCGCAAGTAGGCAGAGAGGCAGGCAGAAACAGGCTCCCTGCTTAGCAGAGAGCCTTATGTGGGGCTTCATCCCAGGACCCTGAGATCATGACCTGAGCCGAAGGCAGAGGCTTTAACCCACTGACCCACCCAGGTGCCCGACAATCTTTTTTATCTCCCAAAGTTCACAGATCTCTGTTTATGATTTCCATTCTTCTTGCTAGGATTCATTAGACTCTTAAGAGTTCTTCATGTTTGGCCTTTTGCTTCTCAAATTCATTTTTATACCTCAATAGTGAGTGAACCTAGCCCATTGCCATCAGAGCTGGCTATCTATTGCCTACAAGATTGTCTAAATTTCTTGGGTGTTTTGTTTATTATTTTTGTTGTTGTTCTTGTCTGTTTTTGGCCTTATTGTTTGCTATTCCCATAGTGGACTCTTGCTTGTTGTCCTAATTTCTGTCTTCCTAGTTTACAATGCTCATAAAGATTACTAATGATGATCCCGCTCTTCAAGTGATATATTGTTAGGATGAGTTAGGGTTTTGGTTTTTATACCATTAAAAGAAACCAGGTAGAGTTCATATCAAGTTTAGAATTATAATTTTCAAAAAGGAGTCACAATATGTGTGTGCACGCACGTGTGTGTGTGTGTGTGTTTGTAGAGCGAGAGTAGTAATTAAGGCATGGCCATATCATTGATAAAGAACAGTGCTGTCTGAAACAAAACCCAAGGGACAAGTACTGTTGACCCTTGAACAACATAGGTTTGAACTGCGTGGGGTTATATGCAGATTTTTTGGTACAGTACAGTATTTTTTCTTAAGATTTTAAGATTTTCTCTAACTTTATTGTAAATAGTATAGAATACATATAACATACAAAATATGTGTTAATTGACTGCTCGTTATTGGTAAGGCTTCCAGTCAACAGGAGGTTTAGTAGTAGTCAGGTTTTTGGGGAGTCAGAAGTTATACATGGATTTTCAACTGCATGGGAGAAGGGGCTCAATGCCCCAAGTCCACGCATTGTTCGAGGGTCAGCTGTAATAGCTTTCCCTTGTAGTGGGTTTTCCCTTCAAGTTACTAACTTGATATGGGATTGTGTCTTATTTATACATCATAAATGCTTACTTTGCTTATGGCTAGATGGTATAAATAGCATATGTGATTGCTTACTGAAGTTTATAATTTTCTGATAAATTTCATATATGGCATGTAGTTTTTTGAATAAAAGTTCATACGTAGGAAAAAAAAGAGGCTGCATTCTAAGTGTTTGCACAACAGGGCACCTGGGTGGCTCAGTTAGTTAAGTGTCATCCTTCAGCTCAGGTCGTGATCTCAGGGTCCTGGGATCAAGCCCCCCATGACATCGGGCTCCCTACTCAGTGGGGAGTCTGCTTTACCTACTGCCCCTCCCCCCACTTGTGCACACACATGCTCTCTTTCAAATAAAGTCTCATAAATGTTTGCATATAATAGCTCAGCCTTTTATAAAATTATTTAAATGATTTAAAAATATTAATAAATGCCGTACCTTTTTTTTATAAAACTTCTGACCTATAATTTCCTTTTTCTTTTAAAGATCGGTGGATAAGTCTGTCATAGTATATGATACTGTAAGTATTTCAAAATCTTTTGTGTGTGATTTGTGTAAATTATGTTTATTAGGCTACTGAACTAAAAATTAGGCGAGATGAACAAAAAGTATACTTTTTTTGAGTGCCTTAGAGTATACATTTCCAGAAATGCTAAGATAGTTATATAGGTTAAGGTACAGGTTCTGAGACAAGCCCTTAAACATTTCAATAATGATTTTAAGATGGACAGATGTCTAAGATGAAAGAAAATACAGATTTTTTTTAAAGATTTTATTTATTTATTTGAGAGAGTGAGAAAGCATGAGAGAGGGGAGGGTCAGAGGGAGAAGCAGACTCCCTGCCGAGCGGGGAGCCCGATGCAGGACTCGATCCTGGGACTCCAGGATCATGACCCGAGCCGAAGGCAGTAGCTCAACCACTGAGCCACCCAGGTTCCCAGAAAATACAGATTTAAAGAGCACCTATATCCAAAAAAAGTTACTTCAAATTGATCATTCTTAAATTGTTATACCAGGTTTCCATAACATCAGAGGATGAATGTTTACCCCAGGATTGTGGCAGTACACTAGTGTAAGCTGAAAGTGGCCTACTACCAGCAGAGTTCTGGCTGGGTTTAGAGTGTAAGGAAGAGTAGGATTTGATGGACTTGGGAAAATGCAAGTTTTTGGTAGACCCATCTGAATAAAGACCAGAGTTGCACAAGTATGAAGAAAAATGAATGTTTTATATAGTGAAGATGTGGTTGATGAAAATATTCCCCAAGAGAGAATGGAGAATGTTGAATGTTGAATAGAGCCTTATAATGATGAGTTTAGGCTTGCTAAACTCATCATGAGTTAGGGTTGCTTGCTACGCCAGCAAATGAAACATGTAAATCAACCACGTGTAGTGGGTCAAGCAAGGAATCCCAGCTAGTCCTCCACATTAAAGTTCAAATCACTGAGTGCTCTGGTAGGTGATGGGCAAGAATACTTAAACTGGGTGAAGTAGATCCCGAATGTTGCTCAAGAAATTTTCATGAGATTTTACGAGAACAGCTATAACATTAAATTTTTTCCATTAAATATGTATGAGTCTCAGTTAAATACAACTAATACAACACCTGAAACTAAAATAATACTGCATGTTAATTATACTTCACTTTTAAAAAATTAATAAATACGTCTAGATGCTAGATGGCCAGCTAAGTGTACTCAAAATCCAAGTGACTAATTTCTACTCACTGGTCCTGCAATAGATACAAGTCAGTGTCATAGCAAGAATACAGATCATTTCATGTTAAGATGTGTAGGTTACTATGAGTAAAATCAAATAAGTCAGCAAAAGCCAAGAGTGTTTTATACTAAACTTTCTAGGAAGATGATCAGCAGACAACAGTGCTAACTATTGAGAAAGAGAGAAGTAAGTACTTGAAAATATTATTAGTTCTAGTTGTTGGGTAAAGTGTCAACTTACATCTGTGACTAATAATAATATTAAAACACAGCATATAAACCATTTATGTCGGATGAGTCCTTATCAGTAACTTTACTCCTGCCTGAGTAAATATAAAGCTCTTTTTATTGTTTTTCAGAATACTGAGAATATACTTCACACGTTGACTCAGCACACCAGGTCTGAACTTAACCTCATTTTGCATTAATATAATTAAGAAATTAGCCTGAGGATCCATAATGGTTGTTTTTGTTAACTAGGTATGTCACAAGTTGTGCCTTTGCACCCAATACTCTTTTACTTGCTACTGGTTCAATGGACAAAACAGTGAACATCTGGCAATTTGACCTGGAAACACCTTGCCAAGGTTAGTAAGGGCATCTAATCCATTTCAACCCATTCACCATTAAAATTTTAAATTCTATAATTTTTTGGCAAATTATTCACCTTTTTCTCAGTGTAAAGTATACATCCAAATTTAATGTAATTTAAAAATAGGTTTAGAGAAGCCAATGTTTAAAGTAGTTGGTCTGTGTTAAAACTGTTGCTAAATGCTTTTTGGTGCACGTTCATGGATATCATACCTCCCGTAGTTTTGTAAGCTATTTATTTGTGCTGTATACTATTTTTTCAGATAAATACAGCCTGGGAACAAAATGGAAATCAGTTTTATTTGTTCATTTTGTTTTTGTCCTCATCAAACAATGTTGACACATAATTTAGGAGTTTTATTTTTATCACTGCCAGAATTTACAAAATAGTGGTGCTGATATGCAGATGATAGAGCACATAGAGTACTCTTGCTGATGGGAGGTTTTTGCTTTTTGTTTAATTTTGTTTAAAGTAGGCTCTGCGTCCAGCATGGAGCCTGATAACAGGGCTTGAACTCATGACCTTGAGGTCAAGACCTGAGCTGATGCTTACCTGACTGAGCCATCCTGGCACCCAGATATGAATTTTATATAATAAAAATAATTATTTTTCTGGAGTGAAATAAAGTTCCAAGAGTAGTATTTAATATAGTAATAATTAATACTATAATTATACTTAGTTTTATTTTTTTGAAATTTTTTAAAAGAATGTTAAAGTAGCAAAACACAGATTTAAGGAAATTTCATTTACTTTTTAATTCTCAGAATATTTATGAAAGAAGTATTTTTCTTTATTGTTACTTTACCTGCCTTTTTGTTTGTTGGTTTGTTTTTAAAAGCAAGGAGCACAGAAGATCAAGCGAAGTTTATTGAAGATTGGTCAGAGGATGATGTCTCAATGTGGCTTTGTGCACAAGGTCTAAGTGAGCTTGGTGGTATTTTCAAAATGAATAACATTGATGGAAGAGAACTGTTGAATCTCACCAAAGAAAGTCTGGCTGATGATTTGAAAATTGGTAAGATTAGTGGAAGATAGGCGATCTTTCCCCACCCCCCCAAGATTTTATTTATTTACTTTACAGAGATTACAAGGAAGCAGAATGGGAGGGAGAGGTAGAAGCAGGCTCCCCATTGAGCAGGGAGCCCGATGCCGGCCTCGATCCCGGGACGCTGGGATCATGACCTGAGCCAAAAGCAGATGCTTAACCAAATGAGCCATCTAGGCACCCTACGATAGGCAGTCTTAAAAGTGACTTTTAATAATTTACTCTGAGAGATTGGTTTCAGTTGTATTAATAGTTTCCTCTTAATATTCTGGCATAGTAATCTGGTATATATCTTCGTAGGGAAGACAGTATATTTTTATTAGATTATGGAAAAGTTACATAGTGTTTCTTAAAACCACCATGTAACTAATTTAAAAAATGTATATATTTTAAAACTTGAGACAATTTACATGATAAAGCTCACTTCTATAAGCGTACAGCAGAGTGACTTTTAGTAGATCAGCAGAGTTGTACAGCCATCGCCACTGTCTAATTCCACATATTACTATATTCAGAAAGAAACCCCATGGCCATGAGCAGTCACTCCTCTTTCCCTTTCTCTCTAGCCCCTGGCAGCCAGGAATCTGCATTCTGTCTCTAAAGGTTGTGCCTCCCCTTGACATTTCATACAAGTGGATTATACAGCATGTGGCCTTGTCTGGCATCCTGCTTAGCATGTTTTCAAGGTTCATCCATGCTGTAGCATATGGTTAATATTTTATTTCTTTTTATGACAGTATTTTTTTCACTCTCAAAATTTACCACTTTTTGCTTATCCATTTATCAGTTTAGATTGTTTCCATTTTAGCTATTATGAATAATGCTGCTCTGAACGTTTGTGTACAAGTTTTTGTGTGGTAAAGTTTCCAGTTTTCTTGGGTGAATAATTAGGAATGGAATTGGTGGGTCATATAGTAACTTGGTGCTGACCTTTGAGGAACTGCTGGACTATTTCCAAAGCAGCTGTGCTATTTTATGTTCTTACCAGCTATATATGAAGATTTCAGTTTCTGTGTCCTCAACACTTATTTTAGTTATAGCCATCCTAATGGTTTCTCATAATGGTTTCAATGTACATTTCTTGGTGACTGGTGATATTGAACATCTTTCCATGTGCTTGTTAGACGTTTGTAGATCTTTGTAGAAATGTCTATTAAGATCCTTTGGCCATTTTAAAAACTGGATTGTCTTTTTATTGTTTATATAAATTTGGATATAAGATTTATCAGATATATGATTTATAAATATTTCCTCCCACTTAATTGAGCCACCCAGGCACCCCCACACTGTTCTAGTTACTGTGGCTTTGTAGTAGGTTTTAAAATCGAAAAGTGTGTGTCGTCCATCTTTTTTTTTTTTTCTCTCTCCAAGGTTGGTTTTGCTACTCTGGGTTCTTTGCATTTCCATATGAATTTTATTTATTTATTATTTATTTATTTATTTTAAAAGATTTTATTTATTAATTTGACAGAGAGAGATCACAAGCAGGCAGAGAGGCAAGCAGAGGGAGAGGGAAGCAGGCTCCCCGTCGAACAGAGAGCCTGATGCAAGGCTCGATCCCAGGACCCTGAGATCATGACCTGAGCCACCCCAGCTGCCCCTTCCATATGAATTTTAGAATCAACTTGTCAGTTTCTGTTTAAAAAAAAAAAAGCCACCTGACTTTTAAAACTTATTTTTTTAAAGTGTTAATTAAATTCCAGTTAACATGCAGTGTAATACTAGTTTCAGGTGTACGATGTAGTGATTCAACACTTCCATACAGTACTTGGTGCTCATTTCAAGTGCCCTTCTTAAAAAGCCACCTATTTTGGTATGGATTATACTGACTCTGTAAGTTAATTTGGTGATTATTGTCATCTTAACAATATTAAGTCCTGCAATCCATAAGCACAGGACTTTTTTTTTTTTTTTTTTTTTTAAGAGCACGTGTGAGGGTAGGGGCAGAGGAAGAGAGAATTTTTTTTTAAGGTTTGTATTTATTTGTCAGAGAGCACAAGCAGGGAGAGGGGCAGGGAGAGGGAGCAGTAGGCTCCCTGCTGAGCAGAGAGCCGCCTAATTTCAGAACGTTTTTATCCCTTCCAAAGGACTCCATTCTCAGGGTGCGTGGGTGGCTCAGTCGGTTGAGTGGTTGCTTGAGTGAGAACACAGGTCGCGATCCCCAGGTCCTGGGATTGAGCCCACGTCAGGCTCCCTGCTTGGTCCCCAACCTGTGTTCTTTCTGTCAAATAAATAAAATACTAAAAAAACAAACAAACAAAAAAACCATTCTCTTTACCTAGCCCTGGCAACCACTATTGTACTTTGTCTTTATGAGTTGGCCTGTTTTGGACATTTCTTTAAAGTGGAACCATTAGTAGGCGCCCTTTGTCTGTGGCTTCTTTTATGTGACGTAATGCTTTCAAGGTTCATGTTTTATATGTATTAAGTACTTCAGCGTGTGAGGGTTCCAGTTTCTTCACCTCTTTCTCAGCAGTTGTTATTACCTGTCGTCTTGATTATAGACACCCTTGTAGCTGTGAAGTGCTACTAGATCGTGGTTTGGATATGTATTTACCTAATGATATGAGCATCTTTTCAAGTGCTGATTGGCTATTTGTAGATCTTCTTTGCAGAAATATCTGTTTAGATGCTTTGCTCTTTTTAAATTGGTTTGTCTTTTTATTGAGTTATATATTCTGGATACTAGATCCCTATCAAAAATAGTTTGAAGTCTTAGTGTCATACTATAATGAAAATACCACAAAGTACTAACATACTATAATAAATTCTTTTTTTTTTCTGCCTTTTTTTTTTTTTAATTAACATATAATGTATTATTTACCCCAGGGTACAAGTCTGTGAATCATCAGGCTTACACATTTCACAGCATTTGCCATAGCACATACCCTCCCCAGTGTCCATATCCCTATCCCCGCCCCCACCTCCCAGCCACCCTTAGTTTGTTTCGTGAGTTTAGGAGTCTCTTATGGTTTGTCTCCTTCCCCATCCCATCTTGTTTCATTTCTCTTCCCCACCCCCCCATAACCCCCTGCCCTGCCTCTCAAATTCTTCACTATAATAAATTCTTAACGGGAAAGCTTAGGAAATAGGATATCCATAGTGAGATTCATTGTTAATGAGGAGTCAAGTAACAACAAAAAATTAAAACCATTTGAAAGTATAGTGTTACACTTTCCTTACATGGTAAATGTAGCTTGTGAATGTAGTTAAATATCTTGGAATCTTATGGCTTTTTAAGAAGTTAACAGAACGATGGTTTGTCAGATAGTTATATTCTCAGGCCATACTGTGAAAGCTATTTTTGTATCTCTAATAACTTATTATCTAATATAATTTACTCTTTCCGCCTAAAAAAAGTAGTTTTTTTTTTCTTAAGGTCTGCTGGATTTAGCATCCTCATTGGTTGATTTCTCATTCCTCTCGCATAATAAACTTTACCTTATCATGCAGAAGCACCTGACAGTGTAAAACGGTAATTTTAGATTTCAACAGAAGAAGTTTGAAAACATAAAAGAAGCATAGTAAAAACAATAAGAATAGAATTATATTCTGATAATAAGAAATTCTTGGATTTAATTAATGGTTTGAAATAGTTTTTGAAGGATGAGTCTCAGGGTTAGTAGTTGGAATCATTTTAAACTTCAGTGAAATAAGTTTCAGAACTATCAGCCCAAGCCAAAATTGAACTGTAATTTAACTTCTGTGATAGTCTAATAGCAGAATTAGGAAAATCATTATGAATGGAGACAAAACTGTTAAAATTCTGTAGTAAATTAAGGAATCTTTCATATTTAAGATTTGGAAAGCTAGTAAATTGAACAAACAGAATAAATTATTAAATAGACTAGGGCATTTATTTTTTCATATCGTTCTGAAATATTTTAAAGTTCTAGGATACCTGGGTGGTTCAGTTGGTTAAGTGTCTGACTCTTCATCCTAGCTCAGGTCATGATCTCAGGGTCATGAGATCGAGTCCCATGGTAGACTCCATGCTGGGTTTGGAGCCTGCTTAAGATTCTCTCTCTCCCTTTCCCTCTGCCCCTCCCCCAATGTGTTTTCTCTGTCTCTCAAAATAAATAAATACATACATATTTAAATAAAAATGTAAAAAGCTAATAACACTAAGCCTCCTAAAATTAATTATATTAAACTTCCTGAAATTAAAAATTAAGATAATTTTTAAAACTTGATGAAAGTAAAAATACAAATGAAACTTGTGTGTACAGTCTTGGACAAACAGATAAACTTTATTTGTGATTGTGATCAGCAAATATATCTAGTTGCAAAAATTTTTTAAATATAAGATGGAATTTTTGCATTATTAAACTGAAGATCTTTAAAAATTGTTAGGTAATTTTTTGTTTAAACACAGTAACCAATAATAGCAAACCTTTTCTGGTTTTATATAGTTTATTAGTATTTAGCAGTCTGAAATTCTCTAATTTTCAGAATAAAGTTATGTAGAATAAACTGTCCATTAGTTGCAGATTTATTTTAACCACACAGTATTCTATACTACAAAGATTAAAGATTTTATACAGAAAGCAGTTCCATGTGGTAAAAGAGTATATCTGAAGATTTTTGGTTGTAATAGATAAAATCTCTATTTGCTAGAGACTTGCATAGAGGTTACCAGTGCTTCTCCCACCCTAACAGAGTAAATTTTTTTTTCTTTTATTTTAGAATCTCTAGGGCTACGGAGTAAAGTTCTGAGGAAAATTGAAGAGCTCAGGACAAAGGTGAAAACCCTTTCTTCTGGTATTCCTGATGAATTTCTCTGTCCAATAACTAGGGAGCTTATGAAAGATCCTGTCATTGCATCAGGTATGTGTGATGCTTTTCTAAGTTTCAGGGCATATGTGCTAAATGAAAAAACAATGTAGGTAGTTACCAGGAGTTTGTTTAAATGTGGAAAATTTTTAAAATCTGTTTTATAGCTCATAAGTAGATTTTTTTTAAACTCCTTTGATCTAAAGTAAACTAGTAAACATTATATATTAATAAAATTAGATGGAATAGGTTTGGATAAGATTTAGGGACAAAAAGGGTAAGTTTAATAAGCTTTACTTAAACTTGTGAAAAGTGTTTTTGGTTACCAGAATGCAGGGTAAAATATTGTTTTTGAGATAGACTGTTGAGATCTCTTATATTTGTCTACCATAAATTTAAACAGCCTTATAGGAGTAAGATGTAAAGATTATAAATTGCATCTTTGCCCATTATTTTCCAATCTTTGTCAATAGCACAGATGTATGTACTTTACATAGTTGTAATCAGTGAATCCGTATTATGTTTCTTAAATTTTTGTGTAAAACAGCATATATTTCTAAATACCGATTTAGTCTACTTAATTTTCAGTTTTAATAACTTTATTCCACTGTGGTTCTATGCTACATTTTGACTCTTGCAAACACATACATAAACCAAATAGTAGAAATCTTTATATTGTAAATAGCATTGCAATGATACGTTGGTACTTCCTTTTTTGTTACCCATTACTTAGAGTTCTTTTTATGGCATATGTGCCCCAAAGGAGAATTAACCAATCAGAACATTTTATGAACATGAATTTTGATAGTTTTCATTATTCACTGGACACTTGAAAAGTATGGTCTTTCCCCATTGTGTAGTCTTGGCACCCTTGTTGAAGATCATTTCACCACGTACGTGAAGGTTTATTTCTGGGCTATTGTGTCCCATTGGTCTGTATGTTTGTCTTTATGCCAATACCATACTTTTTTGATGACTATAGCTTTATGTTTTGAAATCAGGAAGTATAAGACCTCCACCTTTGTTATTTCTCAGGATTCTCTTAGCTCTTCAGGATACTTTGGGATTTGCCTATGACTTTCAGTATGGGTTTTCCTATTCTTGTAAAAAGTGCCATTGGGATTTTGATAGAGATTGTATTGAAAGTGTAGATGACTTTGGTTAAGTATGGACATTTTAACAATATTAACTCTTCTGATCCATGAATAGGATGTCTTTCCATTTATTTCTAGTTTTCAGTATAAAAGCTTGCTATAACTTCCATCAGAATGGTGTTTAATCTGTGGATCAATTCAGAACTGACAGCTCCAACTTACGACTATCACACTGCTTTCCCTTTTTTTTAGGTCTTCTTTACATTCTGTTAGTGCTTTGTATTTCAGTGTATAGTTTTGCACACACTTTGCTAATGCTTTCCTTAAGTATTTGGTATTTTTATAACACTATAGATACTAGTTTTTAAAAATTTCAATTCCCAGTTCTTCATTGTTTGATATCACATTGATTTTATAGACTTTGTATTCTATGACTTTGCTTTAGTTTATTAGTAATACCTCTTTTATATCTATAACTCTTTTATAGATCCTTTTACTTGATTTTATTCATACATGAACATGTTATCTGCATGTAGACATTTGTATTTCTAATCTGTATACCTCACTTTGCCCCTACTCTTTGTCCTGTTTCTTGTTATGTTGGCCAGGATTTCCAATACAGTGTTGAAAAGAAGTGGTGGGAATGCCTTAATCTGCTTTTAAGGGAGGTATCCAGTTCAATTCAATCTTTCACCATTAAGTATGATGTAAGCTGCCTTCTATCAAATTAAAGAAGTTCTCGTCTATCTCCAGTTAAGAATATATAAAATGCTTATCCACTGAAATAAGATGGTTTTTCTTTTATCCTGTATTATGATAGATTACTATATTAGTTCCCTGTTGCTGTCATAACAAATCACCACAAAATTAGTAGCACATTTCTGTAGATCAGAGGTCCAGTATATTGTCACAGAAGTCAAGGAATTGGCAGGTTGTTCCTTGCTGGAGGGTCTAGAGAAGAATCCATTTCTTGCTCATTTAGGTTAGCGGTAGAATTCAGTGCCTTGTGATTTTAGGACTGAGGCCTGTATTTTTCTTGCTGGCTGTAACTTGAGAGCTGTTCTACCTGTGGTAGGCAGAATGATGATTCCCCAAGGATGTCCATGTCCTAAAGCCCCAGAACCTATCAGAGTTACATGGCCAAAAGGGCTTTGCAGATGTGATTAAGGATCTTGAGAGGGAAGAGTCCCCTCTAGTATTGGGTAGACCCAGTATAATCATGAGGATCTTTGTAAGTGACAGAAGGAAGCAGGAGAGTCAGTCAGAGGAGACGTGACAACAGAACAGAGGTTGAAGTGATACGAGACCACGAGCTAAGGAATTCAGGCAGCCTCTACACGCTAATAAAGACAAGGAAACATTCTCTCTTTAAGCCTTCGGAAAGAATGCCATCCTGCTGACACCTCGATTTTAACCCAATGAAACTGATTTCATAGTTCTGATCTTTAGAACTGTAAGATAATAAATTGTATTAAGTACTAAATTTGCAGTAACTTCTTACAGAAGCAATAAGAAACTAATAGAGTGGCTTCTTTTTCCAGCTTCAAACCTAGCATGTCCTTGACCCACTTTCCTACCTTCCTCTTCTGCTTTCAAGAACTCCTATGATAAGATACTTTCCTCCCTTAAAACCAGCTGATCGGTGACCTCAATTCCTTGGCAAGCTTAATTCTCTTTTGCCATGTTACCATAGTCAGAGGTTCCAGGATTAGGATGTAGACATGTTTGTGGGTCATTATTCTGCCTAACAAAATTATATTCATTGATTTTTTTTTATTGTGGTAATACACAAATATATAAAATCACTTTAACAGTTCTTGAGTGTATGGTTTAGCGATACTGAATTTATTCTGGATAGCTCATACAAGGATGGGCAGTATTGGCGATACTTGTCCTTTTGTGTTGACTTAGTAGCATAATGTTTTCAGGATTCATCCACATTGTATCATGTGTCACAACTGCCTTCCTTTTTAAGGCTGAAAAATATTCCATTTTGTGTTTATACATCACCTTTTGACTATAGTGAATAATGCCACTGTGGATGTGGGTATACAAATACCCGCTCCAGTCCCTGCCTTCAGTTCTCTGGGAGTATGGCCCCCGAAGTTGAATTCTGTAAGTCATATAGTAAGTCTGTATTTCCTTTGTTGAGGAACCACTCTACCATCTCCACAGTGGCTGCACCATTTTACATTTCCACCAGCAGTGTTCAAGGGTTCCAGTTTTTCTGCATCCTTGCCTGTACTTATTGCCCATATCTTATATATATATATATCTTCTTTGAAGAAATACTTGAGTCCTTTATCATTTTTCAATCTGGTTTTTTTTGTTGTTGCTGAGATATAGGAGTTCTTTATATATTCTGGATATTCCTTATCAGATATGATTTATATCATTCCACAGGTTGCCTTTTCACTCTGTTATAGGGCCTTTGATACACAAAAGTTAATTTTGATGAAGTCCAGTTTTTTCTTTTAGGGTCATATTCATAGGAAATCATAAGCAAATCCAATGTCATGAAGCATTCTCCCTATGTTTTAAGTGTTTTGTTTCTACATTTGGGTTTTTGTTCTATTTTGAGTTAATTTTTGTATCTCATGTACTTATCCTTTAGTATGCAGATATCCACTTTTCCAGCACCATTTGTTAAAGAGACTGTTCTTGGTTGAATGGTCTTGGCACCTTGTTGAAAACACGAGGCTAGATATGTGGGCGGTTATTTCTCTCTGTATTCTGTTGGGCTGTATAGCTGCCTTTATGCCACCATCACAGTTTTGGTTACTGGGGCTTTGTATATAGTAACTAACTTTTGAAATCAGGAAATGTGAGTCTTCCAATTTTTTTCTCTGAGATTGCTTTGGCTCTTTAGGATCTCTTTCAATCCCATATGAATTATAGGATGGATTTTTCTATTTCTGCAAAAAATGTCTGACATTTTGAGAGGGATTATGATGGAGAGCACATGGATTCTTTAATTGCTTTGGGTAGTATGGTATTTTAACCATTGTCTTCCCAGTCCATGACCACAGAATGTTTTTCCTTTGTGTCTTTATCACTAAGTATTTAATTCTTTTTGCATTGTAAATGGATTTTCCTAATTTCCTCTTTGGATTCTTCATTGTCAGTGTATAGAACCACAGCTGGTTTCTGTAGGAAATACCTTGTATCTGTTAAACTAACTGCCTTAGAAGCATTCTTACACAGTATTTATATTCATCTATCCTTTAAAAAAAGCAGCATGTGCTGGTGAGAAACAAGCAACAGGGAAATGAAATACAGATTTAGAAAATGTGGAGGCTTCTTATATATCCTTCCAGATATTTTTCTATTTATACTGTTATTCTATGACAAAGGGCTATGATCAGATAGTTTTTGTTAGTATGCTTAGAACTACTGCAGTCACAACTACACAACAGTATTTCATGGTATGAACATGACAACAATTAAAAGATTTTGATGGACATCTTTTTCCAAGTAATTCTGCAGAAGAAAATCCTCAGTCGTGTAGAATATATACAGGTACACTTATTTAAATATTCCAGTTGGACAAAATCTTAATACTGGCCCATGTTTACATTTTTAGTTTGAATTATGCTCATCTTTCTAAAAATCGGCTTGCCCAGTTTTTGCCCATTCAGACCTCTAGATAAGTTTGAGGATCTTGTTACGCTACAAAAGAAAATCTAATTGGTATTTTGACTAGAAATGCTGAAAACCTAAAAACAAACTTAATTTGGAGAAGTAGAAATGAAAACGTTAGGCGTTCCATCTATTTTATGGCTTTCAAGTCTGTTCTGAACATTTAAGTATGTTAATTCGTTTAGGTAGCTTTGTAAAAAAAAATGTGTTCACACTTATAAGTCGTCATTTCAGAAGTGAAAAAAAACCAATAATAAACCCTACTTGACCATCTTGCTTTTTCTCTACAGTATTTTATCTCAATTATATAGCGAGAACATACTCTGGCATCTGTTATTCAAATATAATGCCAGTTTAATTCCGATTTTTTTGTTTGATAGTATTTTTAATTCTTGTCCAGGGTGCATAGCGCTTCTTGAATGGAATTCTGTGCCTTTTTATCAATTTTGGAAAACTTTCAGCCATTCTCATTCTATGTACCTTATCTCTTCAGCCTTTCTAGGTAATTTTCTCAGACCTACCTCCCTAGTCCTCTGTTCTGCATTGTCTTAACCCTGTTTCACCTTTGTTAACATTGTTTCAAAATGTCAGTAGTTTTTCATTTCTGGAAATCTGATTTAGCCTGTGGTGCTAGAGCCTGGCTGCTTGGGTTTCAATCCCAGCTCTGTCACTCCAAGGTCACATAAGGTAGGGAGTTATTCAGGCCATCGATCAGTTTCTTCATAAGATTGTTGTACAGGTTAAATGAATGTTTTGGAACAGTAATTATAGATTCATTCTTTAGAAATATTTCTAGAGGTTGAATCAGTTTTCATTTTCTGAGGTTTGTGCAATCCTACATCTGTTCTTTGTTACCTAAATGTTCACCTTCAGTCGTTTTTTGTTTTTTTTTTTTTTTAAGATTTACTTATTTGACAGAGGGAGAAGCAAACTCCCCACTGAGCAGAGAGCCCCACATGGGTCTCAATCCTAGGACCCTGGAATCATGACCTGAGCCACCTAGGCGTCCCCAATTTCAGTCCAATATTACCTGTGGAGCTCCAGGCCAACAGGGGGACTAAGCAAGTTTTTTCCTTGGACAAAGATAAATTCAGAGCCCAGGCCAGTAAGTTTATATTTTCCACTTGAACCTGGAAGTCAGCTATACGTATAAAAAGATGTTTCTTTTACTCACATTTCTAAGTATCAGAAACGGAAGTCTAAGAAACACATCTTAAAATAGGTATCTTTTCTTTGGTGTTTTTATTTCCTAGAACTAGCTGCTGGTACAGTTCTTGATTTGTCCACTTGATATCTTGGGTTATAGCAAAAGTCAAATGGTACTATTTGGACAAAAAATTTTTCTGGAAGGATGTGAAAACAAGCCAACTTATACAAAAAATTGTCATTTTTCTCCCCTGGCAACACCTTTGATTTAAATCAGCTAACTAACTCTAGTTGTAGTAGACTTCATGCATGAATTTTTCAAGGAAACCAGGAGTGTCATTTTTAGTTATAATAATGCTTCGTGCCTTTTCATTTATACATGAAAGGCGGTGGAGATGAGATGGGGAGGGGTCTTTGCTTTGTAGCTCTGATAATCCCTCTTACTGCTCTGGAATGAGATTTAGTAGAACAGTGTGAAACCTTATATGTCATTAGCAATGCTATAGATACAGTCCAAATTCCTGCTTTTCCTCTTTGTCAAATATTGGTTACCAGCAGAAACCTGTTGGTTAAAGAATCACTATTTTGGGGCACCTGGGTGGCTCAGTTGGTTAAGCAACTGCTTTCCGCTCAAGTCATGATCCTTGAGCCCGAATCCCACATTGGGCTCCCTGCTTGGCAGGAAGTCTGCTTCTTCCTCTGACCTCTCCCCTCTTATGCTCTCTCAAATAAATCTTTGGAAACAAATCAGTATTTTATAATACCCTGAAAAGCTGATATTGAAGTTTATATAAACTATGGCCAGTGTAACCAACGTTGTTATAGTAGGAAACCTGCACCTCCATAGACTGGTTTGACATTTTATCCACTACCACCCCCCAAGAAACCAACAATCCACAAGCAGGGAAGGAAAAATTATTCACTTGGGGCAATTCAGTTAAAAGAGGTAACATGCTCTAACAGTACAGAGAAAATGGAGAGCAGAGAGTATGAAAAGCTGAATACTCTCAACGATTATTAACTGATGAAGTTTTGAGTATTTTCTTGGTGTCTTTTTTTTTAAAGATTTATTCATTTGAGCGAGCAAGAGAGGGACAAGCAGACTCTCCACGGAGCAGGGCGCCCGACATGGGGCTCAGTCCCAGGATGCTGGGATCATGACCTGAAGGCAGACACTCAACCAGCTGAGCTACCCGGGCGCCCCTCTTGGTCTCTTTTTAGAAGACACTAGGGTAAAGGTAACCAGCAGATCAAAAATACCTCCCTAAGCACTAAAATTGATGAAACTAGCTCCTATAGTGAGAGTTTGTTTGTGATATATAAAAGATAAATATTACCAATTTATGGTTCCATAATTCTATAGTTTGGTTTTAACTCATCCCTAAAGTGAAAAAAAATTTGGGATTAGCTAACAAAGCTATAATCAACCTAAAGGATTCAGGAAGGCTAGAAATAAAAGGAGAGGCAAAAATGAAGAAGGGGTTACATACATGTCTGTAAAAATAGAATTCAGACCCCCCCCCAGAATTTTTTTAAGACACAGGAACATACTATGTAACACTGAAGACCACAGTTCTCAGTGAAGGTGGCTGTTACTAGCTATGCAGTCTCAGATGCAGAAACAAGGAAAAAGAAAGCACAGTAATAGGCTTGATCATACCTCAGTCCAAAATAGTATACTTTCTTGAACAGGTATGGGACATTCGTAAATAATAACCATATTTAGGCACCAGACACTACCAGAACTAATACAAAAACTGGGCCCCTTTCACCTGGAAGGTCAAAAACATCAAATTTATCTAGGCTGGTGGCAAATGAATTAGCTATAATTGCGTTCTTAATATTCCACATAGTAACATGGACATCATTTACCAATGTGATGGTAATAAAAAATTAAGGTTCATTATACTCAACTTTGTATAAATAAAAATTGATTTTATTTTCCTACTCCCTATTCTTATAATTCAACAGTAAGATCCATTAAAAAAGAGACCTTTCTCCATAAGAAATATACAAGTGCCAATTAGCACCAGAAAAGATGTATCAACATGGAATTTAAAATCAAAACCACATTGAGATATCACTGTGTTGCACACCTAAAACTAACATTGTACGCCAACTTCAAAAAAAATGTGGGCGCCTGGGTGGCTCGGTTGGTTGGGCGACTGCCTTCAGCTCGGGTCGTGATCCCGGAGACCCGGGATCGAGTCCCACATCGGGCTCCCAGCTCCAAGGGGAGTCCGCTTCTCACTCTGACCTTCTCCCTTCTCATGCTCTCTCTCACACTCTCTCATAAATAAATAAAAATCTTAAAAAAAAAATGTACAGGGGTACCTGGGTGGCTTAGTCATTTACCGTCTGCCTTCAGCTCAGGTCATGATCCTAGGGTCCTGGAATTGAGCCCCACGTTGGGCTCAATGGGAAGCCTGCTTCTCCCTTCCCCTGCTGTGTTCCCCCTTCTCACTGTGTCTCTGTCAAATAAAATGTTAAAAATTTACAACAGAGGACTTAGAACAAATGGAGAACATACCATGATGATAGGAAGATACAATGTCAACAAGATGTCACTCTTTCCTAGTGATACAGAAGATGATTAGTTTCCACTGGAAAAAGCACACAACAAATAACCTAGAAAATAGGGGTACCTGGGTGGCTCAGTTGTTAGGCATCTGCCTTCGGCTCAGATCATGATCCTAAGGTCCTGGGTTCAAGCCCTGTCTCGGGCTCTCTGCTCAGAAGGAAGCGTGCTTCTCCCTCTCCACCTGCTTGTGTTCCCTCTATTGCTGTGCCTTTGTCAAATAAATAAATTGATGATAAATATTAAAAAAAAGAAGAGTTATCAGATATTAGAACATGTTTTAAACCTTTCTAAACACAGAATGGGATTGGCACATGATTCTATCAGTGGAAAAAAAATTTTTTTAAATCCAATGGTTGATCCAAGTGCATTTGGAAATTTGGTGAATGATAAAAATGGCATATGTTAAGTCAGTGGTAACAAATATTTAAAAAGTGATATTCTCACAACTAAATAGCCATATGGAAAAGGGTAATTACTGGCTTCATCTCTTATACTGCACATCTAAATTTCAAATGGATTGGAGATATAAAGTCCCAGAAGAAAATGTAGATAGATTTCCTAACCTGGACTCAAAATCCAAGGGAAAGGTGTGGAAAACTAGGTGTTTATATTCCAAAGATACTAAAAATACTCAAGGAATGCCACTCCTTCTCAAACATACAAAAACTAGAAGAGGGAGTTACTTCCAAACTCATTTTACAAGAGCAGCATTACCCTGATAGTAAAACCAGACAAGGACACAAGAAAATTATGGACCAATATCCCTAATGAATATATATTTGTAAAATTCCTCAGTTTTAGCAATATGATACACCAAATTAACAAAGGGAAGGATAAAAATCCTATTTCAATTGATGCACAAAAAACTATTGACAAAATTCAACATCCATTTATGATAAAAGCTCTCAACATAATAAAGGCTATAGATGACAAGCCCACATAACAGCAATGTTCACAGTGAAAAGCCTGATATCTTTTCCAGTAAGATCAGGAACAATCAAGAGCGCCTACTTTCCTCACTTTTACTTAACATAGTATTGGAAATTCTAGCCTGAGAAGTTAGGCAAAAAAAAAAAAAGTAAAAAGTAAAAAAAAAAATGTAAACTGTAAAAAAGTAAAAGTTTCCTAACTTGGAAAGGAAGTAATAAAACTATTTGCAGATGACGTGTTTTTATATATGGAAAATTGAAGACTCCACAAAAAAAATTTTTGAACTAATCAACAAATTCATTAAAGTTGAAAGATACAAAGTTAATACACAGGAATTTGTTGTATTTCTGTATACTAGTAACAAGCTTTCAGAGAAATTAATACTCCCATTTACAAATACATCACAAATAAAATAGGAATAAATTAATCAAGGAGGCTTAAAAAAAAAAAAACAAAACCCTATACATTGGAATATATTAAGAAATTGAAGACTACCCAAAGCAATCTACAGATTCAGTCGAATCCCTGTAAAAATCCCAATGGCATTTTTCAAGAAAAAAATAGAGCAAATTTGTATGGAATCACAGGAGACCCTGAATAGCCAAAGCAATTGTAACAAAAAAAGCTGGAGACATCACAATTCCTGATTTCAAACTATATTACAAAGCTATAATATTACAAGAATATGGTATTGGCATAAAAACATATACAAACAGAATAGAGTGCCCAGAAATACACCCACACGTACGTGATTAATCTACAACAAAGGAACCAGGAATATATAATAGCGAAAGGCCTCATCAATAAATGGTGCTGCGAAAACAATAGCGATGTGCAAAACAATGAAACGGGACCACTATCTTACGCCATCTATGAAAATTAACTCAGAATGGATTAAAGACATGTAGGGCACGAAACCAGAAAACAACTACGAGAGGGGCACCTGGGTGGCTCAGTCGGTTAAATGTGTGCTTTGGCTCAGGTCATGATCTCACGGTCCTGGGATCAGGCCCCACATCAGGCCACCTGCTCAGCAGAAAGGTTGCTTCTTCCTTTGACCCTCCCCCTTCTCATGCCCTCTCTCATTCTCTCTCAAATAAATAAAATCCTTAAAAAAACCAAACAAAAATCCTAGGAGCAAACATAGTTGGTAAGGCCCTTGACATCTGTCCTGGCAGTGATTTCTTTGATGTAACACTAAAAGCAGAAGCAACAAAAGCAAAAATAAGTGAGACTACATCAAACTAAAGAGCTTATGCACGGCAAAAAAAAAAAAAAAAAAAAAACCCTCAGCAAAGTGAAAAGGCAGCTCATGAAATGGGAGAGTATTTGCAAATCACATATCTGATAAAGGTTAATGTCCAAATTATATAAAGAACTCCAAATCAATAGAAAAAAAATAAAAAGATGGACAGAGGATCCAAATGTACGTTTTTCCAAAGATGACATACACATAGTCAATAAGTACATGAAAAGCTACTCAACATTACTAATCATCAGGGAACTACAAAACCACAATGACCTGTCACCTCATAACTGTTAGAAATGGTTATTTAAAAAAGTGTTGGTGACAATGTGGAGAAAAAGGACCCCTTATGTGCTGTTTGGCAGGAATGTAAACTGGTGCAACCACTATGGCAAATAATATGGAGATTCCTCAATTTAAAAATAGAACTAGCTTGTGAGCCAGCAATTCCACTTCTGGGTATTTATTCAGAGGAAGCAAAATCACTAACTTGACAAAGATATCTGTACCCCTACATTCATTGCTAGTATTTATAATAGCCAAGACATAGTAACAACCCAAGTGTCCATCGGAGGATGAATGCAGAAAGAAAATGTATATACGTGCAATGGAATGTAATCCAGCCATAAAAAAGGAAATCCTGACATTTGTGCCATTGTGAATGGACGTTGAGGACATTGTGCTATGTAAGTCAGAGAGAAATACCCTATGATCTCACTCACATGTGGAATCTAAGACAAAACACTGAATTCATGGATACAGAGAATAAATTGGTGGTTGCCAGAGGCAGAGGTGGAGGAACGGTCAAAGTGCGCAGGTAGTCAATAGATAAAAACTTCCAGTTACGAAATTAGTCCTAGAGATACAATGTTCAGCATGGTGACTATAGCAATAATGTATATTAGAAAGTTGCTAAGAGATTTAATTGAAACCTAGTTGCCACAATTAGTTTGAGGCATACACACAGTGATTGAGCAAGTCTATACTTCATGCCATACTCGCTGCAAGTGTAGCCAGCTTCTGTCTCCCATACAACGCAGCTACAAGCCCACGGACTGTATTCCCAATGCTGTGCCTTTCATATCCATGACTTATTCATTGCATATCTGGAAGCCTGTACCTCCCTCTCCCCCCTTTACCCCTAAAAAAAAAACTTACAAGTCTTCTATCACAAGAAAAAGGAAAAATTCGTAATTATGTATGGTGATGCATGTTTATGAGACCTATTATGATCATTTCACAATATAGCGAAGATTTATGTTGTGCATCTGAAACCAGTATGTCAATTATATCTCAGTGTTTAAAAAGGAAAAAAATCTAGTGTAAAGGGCAGCCTGATAGGAAAATGGCCCAAAAATAAGCCAATAAAATGTTCTATCTTCCTCAAAATAAAGCTACCCGATGTACTATAGCATTGTTCATGAGAGACTGGTAAAAATTCAGTTTGACAACATATTCTCTTGGTGAAACTCTTCAGGGAAAAAAGCATTCATCAATCTATTAGGAATAAGAACGGTAGAATTCCTATGGAAGTGTTGGCATATCTAGCAAAATTATATACTCTTTAAGCAGCAATCCTACTTCTGGAATCTCCCCCAAAATAAGATTGTCCATTGCAACATTATTTGTAAAAGGCAAAGACTAGAAACAACTGAGATGGGCATCAGTACATCCGTCCAGTGGACCACTGTGGGGGAATACAAAGAATAAAAAAGGGAATAAAAAAAGGAAAAAAGGGAATAAAAAGGCAAAGGGTATAGTTAAAGCAGGTGCAAAATAGTGTACTGTCTGCTAGCTCTTGTGTAAGAATGTATGTGCATTGTGTGTTTACACATACATGCTTGTATTTTCAAGAAGAAGAAACAACAGGATAAAAATATACATGGTTACCTGTATGGGACGGGAGGGAACATGTGTTGGACAGAGATGGAACAGACTCCTCTGAATGTACCTTGTTGTACAGTTTTGACTTTGCAGTCACTTAACTGTTTTACAGAATTAAATCATGCAAACAAACCGACCTAAAAATTGAGAGGATAAAAAAGGGAAGCAAGTTAACACATTGGTATGTCAAGTTGGTAACATAACCAAATGGAAGAATTTTTTTCTTCCAAGTGATTTTCATCAAACACAGTATTTCCGTTAGAAAACCTTTCAGTCTATGTTAGTCATATATTGACACTGTTAGTTTGAAACTGTTGTATGCATTGTAAATTAAAGCAAATAAATGTTCACATGTAATCAGGAACTAAGATTTTTACTTTAA
Source organism: Nasua narica (assembly GCA_028533885.1). Lineage (NCBI taxonomy): Eukaryota > Metazoa > Chordata > Mammalia > Carnivora > Procyonidae > Nasua > Nasua narica. Next base: position 109,651,727 of record CM052810.1, on the reverse strand, counting down.
AGAGAAAGAGCTGAGAGTAATTAAAAAAAAAAAAAAAAGTAGTGAAGCAATAACTCCAGTCTTTATATGTGCAGAGGCAAAGATTTTTGCACAAACGTGTATTAACAAACCTCAGTCCTTGGCCTTTTTTTTAATCAATAAATCCCTTTACTGTCAAAACCTTAGTAGGTTAAGTTTTATCTCTTGGTATCCATTTCCCTGAGTTTTCAGTACGCCAGAAAGTTTTGCTGAGGAATTCCCAAGGCTCTTTTCATCTTTTCATCTTACTTTTCACACACAGCTAACAGCTCTAATAAGGCAGTTTATCTTCAGAACATTCTCCTCTACCTGGCTCTTTTCCTTCCTTCTTTTCTGCTGCATCTAAATTTTGGACACAGTCCTTTGCTCTAGTTTTTGTCACAATTATCAGTAAAATACTGTCACTGTTCCAGGGAACTTGTGCAGTCTCAATGCATCTTATAGGGCAGAACCGAAGGTGTTGTGGCGGCAGTATTTTAGGAGTAGTGATGCAGGACTACCGCTTACATCGCAATACAGGCCTGGACAGTGAAGTTGGTATATTCAACTCCTTCTGATCCCAACCTCCCTCTCCTACACTACGAATAATTTGTGTGTGTGTGTGTGTGTGTGTTTTATTTAGATGGCTATTCATACGAAAAGGAAGCAATGGAAAATTGGATCAGCAAAAAGAAACGTACAAGCCCCATGACGAATCTCGTTCTTCCTTCCGTGGTACTGACACCAAACAGGACTCTGAAAATGGCCATCAGCCGGTGGCTAGAGACACATCAAAAATAAAATTATTTATACTGTTTATATTCTTCAGTGATCTCATTTGAATGATTTAAAGGTAAATACTAATCAGATATTATTAAAAGCAAAACAGGAGAAAAGTGAATTTAGCTACCTATAAAAACTTTTTCTTTAAATCGTATGGACTAAGTAACATCTGACTTATTTTTACTCTAAAAGCCTTTTTGTATTAGTGAAAGAAATCTTAACCTGTAGAAAAATAAAGTTTCACTTTGACTTAAAATTGCAGCGCTCAAATTTATTCTTGCTGGATATAGGTCATGTTCTCATTACAACTACAGATCAGAATACTCTAGAACATAACACTGAAATCCTAGTTAACAGCCATGGATTTGATAACTCTTTGGAATCCTTTTAAAGAGAATTTGTAGCAAGATAGTTGCAATTTTATGACTAAATTGAGAAAATCATTTTGAAATGTTTAATGAGCAGTTCTGTTGGATTCTAAATTTGCAAGATGGTAATGATTTTTCCCCACAGTCCAAACCTGTGTAGAATCAAATGGAATAAATTATCATAAATATGTCATGCTTTGTTGAAATACAGTAGTGAAGCAGCCTCCCTTTAGAATTAAGAATAAAAGTTATCATGTAACATTCTAAGCGAGCGCAACTACACATTTTTACACAAGAGACTGGTATTTAACGGAACACCCTGATAAGCGTTCTCTCAGCAGAAAACTTCAAGTTCACAAAGTTGTGGTGATAGTGACTTTCCCTACCTGTCCTAAGCTGTGTCCTAGAACGGAAGGCACAGTAGAACCCAGCCATAAGAGCAGGCAGGGCCCAAGGCTCTGTGCTTACCCCCAAAACCCTCATTTTGGCTGGCCCAAAATTCAAACACTCAGAAATGAGAGAGGAAAAGTGATTATGTATATTTTACAAATTCGCAGCTAATGTGCTCTGTGTTCACAGAATTGTGGAAAGCCTAGCTACCACAAAAATCTCCACATAGCCTTTCTTTATAATGGCTGCTTTGTGAAACCTCCATCCTCCTAACGGATTACTGAATTTTTTTTCCTTTGTGTCCTAGCTGGGATTTATGGTCTGTGATTCCACAAGAGGATTTTCTCTTTTTTTTTTTTTTTTTAATTTTTTTATTAACGAGGATTTTCTCTTTTATACCACCCATGCTTCCTACATTCAAGTGAGAACGGGGGTGAGGAGGGGGAGGTTGGGAACAGGTTTAAGGTGTTTTTCTATTGTATTCTATTGTATTCTATTTTCTATTTCTAATACTGGTATACTGTATTCTTTAGAGAAAGTATATTAACCTAATCTTAACAAAAGATTTTTTTTAAGTGACAGAGCCCACCAGTGGGCCAACTATTTTTTGTTTTGACTGAGAGACTTATTTTCCAAAGGAGGCAGGCTGGTTTTTACATAAAAATTACTAAATCATTGACATCGTTGATTGAAAACAAATGAAAGATTGGTTACCTTTTAAATGTGTTAAAGAAGGCGGTTTTCTCTTCTACATTTCACAATCGTAGTTTCTTGTTCAACAAAATGGCTGAAAACTAAGATGCCTCTATTTTTACTAAAGTGAAGTGCTTCTGTTTACAAATGCAAATAAATCCAACGCCAGACAACTCCTCCTCCTCCTCCTCCTCCCCCCAGCCCCAGACACAAGCAAATAAGCCAAATCCAAAACCAGCCAGGGGAAGGGCCCCCCTAAGGCCCCTCCGCTGTACTCCCCTCCGCTGTACTCCCCGGGCCACACCATCACCAAGGACAACACGGGAGCCGTGCTTACCTGCCCGCAGCCCCGGCCTCAGGACTGACCAGTAGCTTCCCCAGAAGACGTCACTTCTTCCTGGGGTAACGGACCAAATATCTTTACTAAGATTACATCTAAATCCTAATGTAGCTAATAACAAATCCCAGCAGTCCCGCTGGCAGCTTCATAGCCAGAGTCATCTAATAATTATCTAGCAGCTAAGAACTTTTCCCTCCCACCAGTTTTTTTTGTTTGATTGTTTTTAACCTCTAAGTTTAATACATAGCTTTAAAGAAGGACTGCGAACACTTTACTCAGCCTTGCTCCCAACAGCCATCCCCAGGCAGGAACTTGAAGGAGCCGTAGGGGAGATACCCCGGCTTAAGACTCCACATCATGGTTGTATCACCATACAACTCAGTTTGATGTTCACTTCCATTCCCGCTGCTCGGAGACAGAAATATTTGGGTATAATGCATCCTTTTAACTGAAAGATTAAACAATCGACAGTGTTCAGTGTATTGCCAAAGTGTTTGAAAGTTACAGTATTAAAGAGATCCTATTGCCCGTAAAAACAGACACCAAGATTTCTGGAACAGATAAAGTACAGAACGCTCTTCCTCCTATTGCATGCAAAAAGACTACTGTGAACCATGAATATTCTGGGATATCTTGAAGCTTCGCTTTTTCTGAAATTATTATTTAATTAAATTAAATATGCATCTGGTAGTATTACTATAAAAATAGACTTTTCACTGTTGACCTTTAGGGTAACAAGGTCACCCAGGATTAAACCAAAGCAGATTGTCGTCATCACGGCCGTCTCTACTTACCCACTGTTTCATTTACTACAAAACAGATTCTATTAATATTCTTTATTCCACATGGAAAAGTACAGTAGTTGTGCAGAAACAAAACTACATAACAAAAGAGTAAGACTTTCACAAATATTAAAGAAAACAATGAACAATAAATAAGCCATAGTACTTATAGCAGAACTCATGGAAAGCCTATAAAAATGAGAAAGCTGTACAACGTACGCTTACACACTGAGGAACAAATGTTAAAAATGACACCAGAAGACCCCCTATTCATACAAAACCATAATGATGCTCACAAGAACTTTAAGACAACTATTCATTTTTTAAAACATTCTGTAAATATAGAACTTCCTTCTCCCCAATTCTAGAAAATAAGTTTCACATCCCAACATATAAAACAATACTCCCACCTCTCAATTTAGCATTTTCACATCCTCCAATAGCACACCATTTTCATATAAAAATACCTTTAAGCCAAGGTTCATTCCTGTACCTTATCTTTACAAAGGACTAATACATCAGTTGGGACTTAGTAGCACCTCAAAGGTGTGCATATAAATGAGATAAAGTGCTGTTACTGGTATACTGTTACATGCCATAATGACACAGCTTTCAGTGCAATAACCAGCATGAAGGGAGCTTACCAAGAACATGCAAATATATGAGCTTTTTTTATGATTAACTACTTGAAATAGTTATATATACAAGTCTGAATACAACTTGGCTATCTAATATGTACAACATGTGACTATGAAGTCGTGATTGTGTAACGAAACAAAAGCAACAACCAACCATACTTTAATTATACAAATTCAATCCTGTCCTTAAAGGACCTTGGAATGCCGGTTCCAGGAGGGCTGTCATTGTTAAAATCAGTCTGGGAACCAGTTGAGAGCAAATTTACGTTATAAGGAGTGCTGTATTCTTGGTATTTTAGCCTAAAACCGCCAATTATGATTCCAAATGGCTTATACTGTTTCCAAATGTTAACACCTTGAAGTGGGAATAGGGTTCCAAAAAAGGTGCTATAAAAATATTTTTAATGAGAACCATAACATGAAACTAAATGTTTAATCCTCTTAAGGGAACTACTATGTGGGGAATAATACTTGGATGTTCTCATATTTTGCTAAAAAAAAAAAAAAAAAGAAAAAAATCAGCTGTATAATATTTAGAGTCACACGTTCAGCTAGAAATTTTTACATATTTATATATAAAAATTGGGATTGGACTCAATGGAACTGAAACTTGAAAATTCCATCTTTTCCAGAATACATCATCTGGATGTTATGCCATGAGTTAGACCTATCACTAGACACTGACATTCTCTAAGAAATATTATGATTTTCCCGCATAGCAAAGGCTAGGGGAAATGTGATAGACACCAAACCATTTCATAAGAGAAAAGCACGAGTTAATGCCTTCTTGGCGGTCTTAAATGTTTAACTGAATAGGCATAACTAATTAGAATTTTTAACTCTGGTTAGCATTTTTATTTATGGTGACTCCTAGCTATTTATCAAAGAAATTTTATCCCACATTTTAAACATGTCAATGGCACCTGATCCACCCCCAAGGAAAAAAGAAAAAAAAAAATAATACATGGCTAACAGGTAATTTTTCTCATGAAAAACCTTTTAATTACCAGCAGGAGCTAGCACACTGTTTTCCCAAGCCCACATGTGGTTCTCTCTTAAGGCTCACACATTTGACTCTATGAAGGATCGCTTTGGTTTGGCTGAAGGGAGGTGACTCCTGTGGGCTTCGTTACTGACATGAGGCTGCTGTTTAGAGATACTCTCCTGATACAGATGAGAAACAGTCTTAGCGATCCTGCTCTCTTGACAGTGGACTGCAGTGTGGCATTTCTTCTCTTCTAGCTCCTTCCCCTGTGCCCCATTGTGGACACTTCCACCCAGGGTAGAAACAGAACAGGTTTTGGCTTGGCTAGCATATCCTCCTGCTTGCTGGAGAGAGGGCTTCTCCGAGTTCAAGGACTGCAGGCCGGCTGCAGAGGACGCATTGGCCGGGAGCCCCTCCGGCGGCGGACAGTGCCAGGCGCGGCTGGGAGGATTGCTCTGCTGCTGGAACCTCGCAGTCTTGTCCATGATGCCCATGAACGGAGTGTTGCGCGGCCTGTGCTCCGCGGTCCCACTCTGACTCGGGTTCACGGCCTTGTCTTTAATGCGAACGTCTGGTCCCTGGACCTTGAAGCCGTCTGAAAAACTGCTGCTCGAGGTCAGACTGCTGGTTGAGCTTGACATCTTTATGCTGCCAGACGGAGAGCCAGAAGAGCCCGAGCTGGCGCGGGAAGCTGGATGTCGCAGGTCGCCGCAGCTCACTGGCCCGCCCTGGTTTGACGGAGCCGCATCCACAGCCATGGGGGCATGAGACAGAAGCCTCTCGGCAGTTTTTATCTTGCTTGGTAAAGGGTAGGCAGCACCCCCCTCGCCGTGCGGCAGCTGGACGCCGTGGCTGGGGCCCAGCCGCTCTCCAAAGAGGCCAGAACCGGCTCCCACGGTCAAAGTACCTGTTCCCTCCAGACGCTGGTTTCTGCCCCCGGCCGGAGCGGCCGCCATCCCACCGGGCAGAGGACCCGGGGAAGGAGTCTGAGCAGAGACCTGCATTTTGGCGCTGCCGCTTCGCGCACCCGCCAGCCCGGGCCCGGGACGCTGGCTGGTCTTCACTATCTGCGCCTGCCGGGTGGGCTGCATCACCAGCCCCGGCGGCGCCACGGCCTCCCTCGGGGCCTTCCCGACCCCCGGCCGGGTCTGCGGAGACACCGGCCTGACTCTGGACTGCAGGCCTTCCTGAAGGTTCCGGATGTATGGAGAGGGGACGCACGAGGAGGGCTGAGATCTGGGCGTCGGGGAAATGGACTCTTCCTGGGAGGAAACGTCATCTTCTTCGGCCTCCTCGAGATGGAAGGGGTCGTTCAAGCCGGGGGTCGGGGTGTCCTCTTCGTTATCCGAGTCGTTGGGTGGGGCCGGCGGCGGGCCCTGCTGCCTCTGCTGCTGGCTCCTCTGGACTTGCTTGCACTCCTCCTCCACGCGGGCCAGGAGCCTCCGGATTTCCTGATTGGCGGGACAGAGTTTCACAGCTTCCCGCAGGTCAGCCAGGGCCGCCGCCAACTGCCTTTATGGCAAAACAGAAGACCGAGTTACAGGCCGTGTAGAAACATGCTCTGAATGTCACTGTTCGTAAAAGAGCTCTGCTAGCAAGAAGGAGAAGGCGGCTGAGTGAGTGGGAACACCGACTGTGGTGGATAGGAGCCGGTCCCCACTAGCTTAGAGCTACTCAGCTGGGTGGAAGCAAATCCGGGCCCTCGCCTGCGCCACGCCAGGGCCCCACTGTCTCTGGGAACACCACTGGGCCGGGAGTGCGAAGAGGCATAAACCAGTGAGGGTCAGAATCCTTCACCACTGCCTCTCACCGTGTCCATCTCTAACCCAAAACTCTTACAGGCCTCTCCTCCCTTCCTCCACCGACCTGCTCTTGTGTTTCCAGCCGGCAGGTTCCCTGTGAGCACAGACTACTCTAGGGATTCTGTGCTGTGGTGAATGTCAGCTGGGGTGCCGGGGAGGAACAGTTACTGGGACGTCAGGAGGAAACACAAGTCTCGCCATTGCTAATACCCACTGCGGTGTCCCTGGGAAGCTACCAATTTAGTATGAACAGGGATGAGAGGCATCTGAGTAATGCTTGTGAATCTGCACCCCCCATGTCGGCCAGCAGCGTCGATACCACAGAGCCCCAAGAAGGCTTCTCTAGTCACAGATCGCGCCCCAGATGGTACCTGCTATTTCTCTTCGCTCTTGCCCGGGCATAAAAGGCTTCATAGGACTTGGGTTTCAATTCGAGAGCCTTGGAAGCAAATTCTTCTGCCATGCCAAAGTCCTAGTGTCAACATTGAAATACAAGAGTCAAAAGAAGCACTGAGACAGGAGTACAGGCAGCTTTCCAAGAGGAGTTTTGCTCTACAGGTTAGCAGAGAAGTGGGACAGCTGGGGAGGTAAAGGACAAGGGAAGTTTTATTTCTTTTCTTTTAAAGTAGGGAGATGGTTCAAGCTTATTCATATCTTAAGAGAAGCATTCAGCAGAGAAACCAAAATTGACGATTCAAGGCGGAGAGCACAGCGGTAGAAGCCGTGCACCAGCAGGTAAGAGCGGACGGAGGCCGCGCACCCGGGGCCGGACTCAGAGGGGCAGAGACGCCCCCACTGGCACAGCGAGGAGCCCGATACGCGGGCACAGAACCGAGCAGGTCAACGGATTTGGTGGTAAGAGGAAGTTAAAAAAAAAAAAAAAAGTAGACGAAAGAAATACTGAACAAGTCCCCTAGTTACTAATTAACTATGAAGTAACTACTAGTAATTACAAGTTAACCAGTTACTGGTATGCCCTCTGGGCAAACACAGTAACCACCAGGCAGACCCTCTCCTTGAGGGCCGCCGGGGCCCATGCTGGCTGTACCCAGCGGGGAAGGGGCGGAGCGGCAGTCGCTGGCCTCTCCTTGCTGAGGCAGAGGACGGTGCCCTCCAGTGCGTTCTCTCGGCACCTCGGCAGCAGGGGCGTGACAGAGCTCACAGGACGACCACCCAAGAGAAGCAGCTCCCCACAGAGACGTGCAAACTCATCACACAGACCATGCCTTGGTCTGTGCAGGGCTGGCCCTCACCACGAGCCAACGCTTCTACTACCAAAAGAACAGACTAAGGGCCCACAGCTTACATTTGTTTTTCTCCGGCAGCGAGATAAATTGAGATAGAGAGAGACTCTTAATTCGTTGAAGGGCCTCATGTCTTCTCCGAATCCTTCTCGAGGAAACTTCCTTAGGGCATACTGGTACCTCTGGGCTGCCTCTTTCATCTTCCCTTTCTAGAAATCAAAAAGCACAGAAATTGATCCTTTTCCAGATGCTCCAAGATGAACAGGCTCCCACAACCTGAAGACCCTGGCGAGGTTCTTCCCCGATCACCGAAACCATCGGAGCACACAGGAGGGTCCTGCTGAGGGAGCCTCGACCCGGCTGGCATGGACCCAGCTGGCATGGACCCGGCTAGCACGAACCCGCTTTGCTGTCCACACAGGCTCCTGCAGCCTCCAGCCTTGCGCGCTAAGACAGAAACTGGTTTCTAGGAAGCGATCTGTACATTGCTAAATTGAGAACTATCAATCTTAATACATCAGACTATCCTGTTATTTATTATTATTATTATTTGGGAGAGAGAGAGAGAGCACGCATGCACACGGGGGTGGGGGAGGGACAGAAGGAAGGCCAGAGAATCTTAAGCAGGCTCCACAGCCCTCTCAAGGGAGGTTGAGCTCATGACCCTGAGATCACGACCTGAGCCGAAATCAAGAGTTGGCCGCTTCCCGACTGAGCCACCCAGGTGCCCCTGTTATATACTTTTGAAAACCATCTCAGAAATGGTTCCTCGTCTACATAGGTTTTAACGCTAAGTGTAACAGAAATCAGATGAAGAAATGATGCAGTTCTCAGGGCAAGTACAGTTTTGTGGAGAAGCTTAGAGGTTTCTGTAGAATAATTTTCCTTTGAAGAGGAACTAAACAACGGGCTTTAAAAATCGAACAGCGCTGCGCATCATTTTCAAGGCTAAAGAAATCCATCCGCTCAGCTCCACCGAGCAGCAGGTATGAAGTCTGTCGAAGATGGCTTGATAGTTCTCACATAATTGCCTACCAAAATTCGTATTAAAACCACTTCAAAGCCCCAAGAACACACACTCTGAACTCAATTTCAAAAGGATTCCAAGGCAGGAACCCTGCTGGGTCATGCTAGATGCCTACTTATTTGTTATTATTAAGAAAAGAAAAGGGAAAAACTAAATGTAGCCGTACAGCAGCCTCATGATAAAAGGATGAAAATGCTCATAATGCCGTTTTTTTGTTTGTTTTCAAAACATTTAATTTTGTCTAATCACAGACCTGGAAAGAGCAGTGCTCCACATAATGGCCTACGGCATCCATCTAAGCCAGGGGTGGGCCAGTCCGAGCTCCTGGGCAAACCGGGCCTGCCGCCCGTATTTACAAATACAGCCTGGCTGGGCCACGGCCGTGCCTGTTCCTCATGTGTGACCTGTGACTGCCCTCCTGCCACAGCAGCGAAGCTGGGGAGCGGTGGGGAGCGGTGACAGAGACCACACAGCAGAGACTCACATGGTTACCATCTGGCCCTTCCCAGGAAGAGTCCACGGGCCTCCGATGTCAGCCGAGGTCTTTTTTGAAAATTTTACTCTAAATTTTATTTGAAATTTTTACTTTTAAATTATTAGTTTTTATATTTCCATTTCCAAGGGAAAATGGAGGAAAAATTAAGTCAGTCTCCTCAATAACGGAGTATTATATTCTCCTTAACTTAAGTGAAAACATCTCTAGAAACCGTTTCAAAGGGCAGAAGCTCACGGAGATTAAAACTAAAGTAATAAAGTCTTAGGCGATTTCACGATCCTTTTCTTGTAAAGATGTCACCTAAGCGTCCCTTTCCCGCGTGCCTCCCTATGCGGCGGCCACAGAATCCCCTGCGGGAGCCGCTCTGCCTGCACGCCAAGGCTTCAGGCCCTGTGTCACAGTCGCGGGGACTCCTTCGGACGGAGCGGGTCTCACACACAGAGAGGGGCCTTCTCCCTGGAAGGTCCCGCTGGTAAGGCCCGAGAGCCTGGGCCTGAGGCCCCGTCAGCGGCTCCTGAAGCGGCTCCCCGTGTGGTGCGCAGGCTAAGGCCACTTGTGGGCCATCACATCCTAGAAAAGGGCAATACCACTTACTTTGTACATCATGTTTCCTTCCTCCATCAACTTCTGTAAAAGTATAATCAAAATATCAGGCTTGGAAGTAGCCATCGCCCAGGCAGCATTTCCTGCAAAACAAGACACATTCAGACACACGTCAGCGCTGGGAGAGGAGGTCGCAGCTTCTGAGGCGAAGGTCACAGCCGCATGGCGTGTCTGGCAGCCTCCAGACAATGGTAAAAGGAAGGGGACATGACCCCCGGGAGCGGGTCTCCCCTCGGATCTGCCTCACGCTGAAGGAAGCACCCGGGGGGTGGGGGGGAGAGGAGGAGGCTGTTTCCCTGGAACCCTGGGCATCAGAGCTGCCCATCGCCCCGACCCTGTTCCCGCAGGCAATTTGGGGAGAATCACTTAAACTCGGCTTCTGAATAATCTCCTTCGCTTCCTACAGGGCCCACGTGGGCTGGCTGGCGAGTGAAGGCTCTCAGCAGCCCGAACACTGCCTGAGGCCGCCCCGGCAGGTGGCTCTGGCCCCGCCGCCCTCTGGCCAGATCCCCCCTCTGCGGCCTGCGGCCCCGCTCCCAAGCACGGGCAGGGGGGTGCGGCTTACGGAAGAGCGGGGTCAGGAGCCACAGCGCTTGGCTTCCAACACGGGCTCTGCCGGGCACTACGACCTCAGGGACGCTATCGGCCCCGCTGTGCCCCAGTTTCCTCCTCTGTAACATGATGGGGTTATCACTACCTCCTTCGAAAGTAGCTACAACTAGAAACTGCTCAGAATAATTCCCGAGACAGTGAACTCCTTAGTAATATCCACTGACCTTCTCTTTGCCAGAGTCCCCTTGAGTCCCCTCATCATGACCGCCACTGGGCAAAGGTCTGGCATACTAAGCTACAAGAGCCCTGTTCCGGTCACCCCATACCCACACATTCTGGGAGGTGGGTCACGTTCCGGCCTCCCCCACAGAGGGGAATGGAACCGCTCCCCGCAACAGCCCCTGGGCATCCCTAACACCCTCAATTCTCAATTCAGTGCTCTTCATACTGGCTGCTGCTCTCTACCCACACTGCAGTGGTCACGTTATGAGCTATTGGTGCATTTTGGCTAACTGTGATTAAATGAGGCTTATAGAGGAAGAAAAAAAAAATTCTAAGCACCTGACATCTTTCTTCCTAATCTGGGAGCAGGTTAAGTCTTTAGGGTCCCTGACATACGCTAGGATATGAAGCCCACCTCCCTCTCTTGCTGCTGAAACGAGGTATTTACTCACCTAATTTGGCTCCTTTTCTCAGCAGCGTAACCACTACGGATGTGTTTCGACAACCAATGGCTCTGTCCAGGGGGCGCATGCCGCTGTGGTCCACGTGCTCAATCACGGCTCCCTTCTCCACCAGATACAGCACCTGCGGCGGGAGAGACAGAGCCCTGAGCACTGGCCAGGTGGCAAGACGGCCGCACCCACCGGCCTCTGCCTCCTGGGGGTGGGCTGGCAGTCTGAGCTTCACTGTGACCTTCCCTACCTCTGCTCATTAAGGACCCTAATGGAAACGAAGCGGACAGGAAATAGGAGCTGCGATCTAGGGCTAAACCGCAGTCTGCTATCGGCAACGAGGAAGACGGGTGAACACTCCTAGGGAGGGACACGTTATGTACGAGCACCCACACTGTGCAGGTGAGTACAAGCATGTCCACTTCCCGGCCACATTGATGGCCGGAGTCCTCCTTTCATCTCCAGTTACTTGGGAGGCAGATGTCGGCAACAGCTCCCATGTGCTGGCAGCCCGCAGCAGTGCGTACCTCAAAAACATTCGATCTGCACTGCCTGAGGACAGCAAGGTGGAGAAGCTTGAGATCAGATAAACCCAATTACAGCTCACTTTAAGGCTGAGTATAGAGACTCAAATATTGGGAATGTAAAGAGGCAAGTTTTGAGACCACGGTACATAGACGGATTTGATGTGGTATGACAGCAGTCACCTGGACATAGATCACAGAGAAAAAAAACACTGGCTATTCAAATTGTTCCACTCAGTGGAAAAGAAGTCTGTAGGCAGCTTAGCTTTTCATGTGACTCTGACAGTCCACCAGCTGCTCAAAATGACATTGGATTAATTTCCATAATATATAAAGAGCTTCTACAACTCAACAACAAAAAACCCAAATAACCCAATTTTAGAACAAGAAAAGGACATGACTAGACATTTCTCTAAAGATGATATACAAATGGCCACCAAACATATGAGGAGATGCTATACAAATGGCCACCAAGCATATGAGAAGATGCTCAACATCACTGATCATTAGGGAAATGCAGATGAAAACCACAAGATATCACCTCACAGCATTAGGATGGCTGCTATCAAAAAGAAAGAAAACTGGGGTGCCTGGGTGGCTCGGTGGGTTAAAGCCTCTGCCTCCGGCTCAGGACATGATCTCAGAGTCCTGGGATCGAGCCCTGCACCAGGATCTCTGCTCAGTGGGGAGTTTGCTTCCCCCTCTCTCTCTGCCTGCTTGTGATCTCCTCTCTCTGTCAAATAAATAAATAAATTCTTTAAAAAATGAAAAAAATAATAAAAAAAAGAAAGAAAACAAAATTGTAAGTGCTAGAGAGGATGTGAAAAAATAGAAACCCTTGTGCGCTGCTGGTGGGAATGTAAACTGGTGTGATCCCCTCTAGACACAGTACGGAGTTTCCTCACAAAATTAAGAACAGATCTATCATTGGATCCAGCCATCCCACTTCTGGGTACATATCCCAAAGAATATGGATAGATCTGGAAGAATTTACAGGATCTGGAGGAGATACCTGCACACCCATGTTCACAAGTGCACACACTACTCATAACAGCTAAGAGCTGGAAGCAATGCAAGCGTTCATGGACAGACGAGCTGATTAACACAACGTGACAGAGCCACGTGATGGGATGTTCGTCAGCCTTAAAAAGGAAGGAAATCCTGTTACAGGCTGCAACATGGATGAAACCCTGAAGACATGATGCTTCGTGAAAGCAGCCGGGCACTGAGGGACCACTACTCTAGGACTCCACATAGATGAGGTAGGACAGTAGTCAGCTCACGGAGACAAAGCAGAACGGCAGCTGCCCGCGGCTGCAGGAGGAGAGAACCGAGTCCTTGCGGAGTGGGTACAGAGTTTCAGGGTTACAGGGTAAAGTGTGGAAGCTGGCTGTACAGTAATGTGAAGGGTACGTACACTACTCTTCACTTAGAAATGGTTAAAATGGTAAGTTTTATATTGTGCGTTTTTTTAATCACAATGAAAAAAAAATTACACCAGAATGCTAAGCGCTTCACACCTCCCTAATACCGATAAGCTAGGATTTGGTAAGGTGGTATAAGATGAAACATAAAAGTATGGATATGGGAGGTTTAGTTACACAGCTGTAACTGAATTCTCCAGGAATTTGAGACCACTGAATGCCGAAATCACTGCCCCCTAAAAGCATCAAGGCACAGACAGGCAGGATGAGGACAGCTTCTGCTCCAAGATCCTCTGCTTCCAGCAACCCAGGCTCTGTCTCTCAGGCTAATCTGCACGAGACATACTTAATTCTTTGGAAGTGGCAACTCTCAAGGAGCCGAACATTCCTGTAACACCCGCGCCGTGTCTGGGATGTGGAACCTGACAGAGACAGGGTTTCTGCCCTGAGAGACATTGTGCAGTTCTTAGCTTATTAATGTTCTGTCCTTTCTTATCTCCGTTAGACTTAGACATCTGGCAAAGAGATAAAGATAGTGCCCTAAGCATTTTATATTATTTCTAGACAATGGCACATCCATTTCAAAACAAACGAGATAATTATTTGATTAGTAATTTCTCCTATACATAAAAAAGCGATTTGGAGATGCTCTGCACAGGAATTCTATTTATACGGGTTACTGGAAGAAAATAAAACTCCATAGGCATGTGTGCATACATATTCAATTGTGCGTCTGCCGTACACGCAGTTTGCAACTGAGTATTCGGAAGGTTTTAAGAGTCTATCAAAATCTTTACCAACGTTCTGGAACAGAATGCGTGTCACAGAGCAAGAGAGAAATGGAAGCAAGCCCACAGCACGCCTGTACACGCCGACCCCACGCAGACACGGCCTCACACACACGCAGGGCGCGGTCCGACTCGGAGAAGGGTTCCCGTGCGGCGCGGCCGGCGGGAACCCCCGTGGGCACCTACCGTCTCCGCGTCGCCGTAGAAGGCGGCCAGGTCCAGGGGCGTGCGGCCGTTCTTGTCCGTCTGGTCTATCTTGGCTCCTTCCTCAACCAGGAACTGGACCACCGCTCTGTGACCTTTCAGACAAGCCCAGCTTAACGCCGACAGCCCCTCTTTGTCCAGAGAAGAAAGCGCGGCCCCTGCAAGAACAGCGCGTTCACAGACCGTGAACTCAGAAGACAAAGCCCGGAGGCAGACAGACTCACACCTGCAAACGCCCGTGCTGAAGGGCGGCGGTCAAGCCTCTGAACTCTGAACTGGGGAAACGATCACCGCTGTTGAAGCTGAGGAGTGGGTACCACATTCGCTGCCCAGTCTTCCCACTCCCGTGGAAACCAGAGAACGTCCGGAACAAAAAGACTTTCCAAACTTGAATCGGAAAGTGCGGTCAGTGGGTCTGCCAAAGCTCTTTGCTTTGTCCTTCCCAAAGAAACCTCTGCAGGGGCTCCCGCGCTGCTGCTACCTTTTGAAAGAAGAAATTCCACGGTGCTCAAGTGTCCTTCACACGCGGCCACCATGAGGGGCGTCCGGCCCTGCTTGTCACTTAGGCTCACATCACAGCCGCGGTCCAAAAGCAGTCTGACAATCTGAAAGAAACACCTGGAATTACAATCTACCTGCTCCGTGGTCCCTACGCTGGCAGGTTTTTCTACACGTACAAGTAGCAGAGGGTTCTCTTCTTCAAATGCCTCTCAAAGTTGTGTGATTTGTAGGGCCTGTGAAATCTTTCCATTGTATTCCTTTGAACAGAATCTCCTTGCAAATATATACTCTTTTTTCCGGACACGTTCAATTCATTACTATACCTATGGAACGTGTACAGACAAGGCATACACAGTAACGGGGAGAAGGGGGGATACCAATCGCCATCAAGCAATGAGCAGACAGCCCCAACAGGGCACATGGGAGAACGGAGACCCAAAGGAGGGGGCAAAGGTCATTCCCACCAGCTACCTTCCAGTAGGAGACACAAGCTCTCAGGAAAGCGTTCACCCCCCACACCCCTAAGCACTGTGCTTTACTAAGCCTCAGGGGTTTAGTGGATCTCTTGACCTGCACAGCAGGCGATTTTTAGCAAAGCTTCCTGGAAGAGATTCCCAGCCTCAGAATAGTGCCTTCAATCAGTGCTTGGTAACAAGGCTGGGGAACAAAAACAAAAAACCAGAGAGGTTTCTCCTACAACCTACGACAACCATCCCTGTGGGAGGGGCTTTATGGAGGGGGTGGGCCTCAGCCCCCCTCCCTCTGCACGGTATCCGTTATGTGGTCGCCATGCTTTCCTGTTCCTGGTACACTGACTTGTGCTTTCCAAACCTCCCCGTGATCCAGGGAGACTGAGACCCGGAGACAGGAGGAGCCAGGGCAGCACAGAGAGGTTGTGAGGGTGACAGAGAGCAGACGGTACACATCAAGCTCTTGGAAATGGAACTGAAAGGCCAAAATCTTGGTGGGGAGCACTTGCAACTCCTAACAATGGGACTAGCCAGGAGTAACATGACTCCATGATGCAAACGTGGATCTAGAAAATTCTTTCTACAATGGACATGGTAGGATCCATCTGCTCGCAGCCTGTGTGGAACCTGATGCCAGGCATGGGCTAGGTCCATGGCCGCTGCTTACAAAATGAATAAATGAACTGCTGTTCTCAAGGATCCCCTGCTCCCTTTAATTGAGGCAACAACAGATCTCTTCTAGTGAAAGAAACCAGCCTGAGGGGCATCTGAGTGGTGTAGTTGGTTAAGCACCTGACCCTTGGTTTCCACGACTCAGGTCATGAGCTCGTGGTCCTGGGATCCAGCCCCACATCAGGCTCTGCACTCAGTAGGAAGTCTGCTTGAGATTCTCTCCCTGTTCCTCTGTGCCTCATGCTTGTGTTCTCTCGCTCTCTAATAAATAAGTAAATCTTAAAAAAGGAAAAAGGGAAGGGGAAGGAGAAGGGGAAAGGGAAAGGGAAAAAAAGAAAAAGAAACCAGCCTGAATCAGAGTGCTGGGTCAAAGAGAAAATGCTTCCTTTTCTAAAGAGCACAAGAGAACCACTCTTCTTCCAAGTATCCTGGACGAGTGGGTCACACAATCAGGACAATAGCCGTGTCACAGCTAGTCTTCTGTTATGGTGACAGGGTGCACCCAATCCGCTTTCCCTTGCTGGGGGAAAGAAGGCAGCTGCGGGTCTCCCCCAGCCCCGGCCTAGCTCCTGGTTAGCAGCCTACAATGGCGGACTGCGCTTGCCTGGCAAACGTCTGCCGTTATCGAGACCTGATGGCACAAGCAGAAGCCAAGTACGTGAAAAAGACAGGGCTCAGGCGAGACGGGCCACAGTGAACTCTACCCCACCCGCTGCTTCTGCAGCCTCCATGGGCCCACCAGGTACCTGCCAATGCCCCTGGCGAGCCGCACAGAACAACGGCGGGACCCCTCTCCTGTTGGTCCGAGACACAGCCGCTCCGTGCTCCAGCAGCAGCTCGCACACCTCCAGCTTGCCTCTTCCGGCAGCGGCAGTCAGGGCTGGAGGAAGGTCACAGGGCCGGGGAGTCTGTTAGTGCGCGGTGGCTGAAGTGGTCCCCAGTTCTTGTGTCATCCTCCCACCCATGGCAATACGGCTGCGCTTCGTCCCCCAACCCCGGAACCTGGCTGGGTCCGTGACAATAGAACACAGAAGAAACGACAGCATGCCAGTGTCGGAGCCACATCCGGAGATGGGCAACATCCACTGCTCCTCGGAACCCCGCCGCCATGGTGGGAGGAAGCCCGAGAGCCCTGCGGTGACACTCGCGGGGAGAGGCACCGAGGCCTATGTGTGGCTGACGGTCTCAGAGGAGCTCTGAGCAGACGGCCAGCAACGATCCGGCCAGCATGCGTGTGCGCCGTCCTGGCAACGGGTCTCCAGGGTCTAGCTACAGCAGGTAAAGCAGGGGAGCAGAGGGGAGCCTTCCCTGTCAAGCCCAGTCCACACTGTGGATTCAGTTCAGGAGCCACTCCAGTTTTGTTTTATTGCTTTATTTTGCTTTTTAGGGTTTTTGTTTGTTTTCTCCCCACAGCAAGAGAGAACCAGAATATAGTGCAACACACACACACACACACACACACACCAGTATATTATCCAGTCCAGCCTCTTCCCTCAGAGGCATACATTTCAATCAACAAGAACTGGTAATTCCTGCGGGAGTCAAAGGCATATCAAACCATCCTTGACTAGTTACAGAGATTCTCAACTCCAGAAAGACAAGATTGACCAGCCTGGGGGGATTCTGAGCAAGTGGCCCGCTGGGAGCAGCAGTATTCCAGGGAGGTCAGCCAAGGACAAAACAAGAACAGTACGGGAGGAAAGAGAATACATCGAAAAGGTTCTCCTGGGGCCCCCACATGAGTGACTGTGCCCCCTCACCTCCCAGGTCGTGATTTCCGACGGGGTGTGGTAAAAAGAGGGGGGTTTAGTTAGAAGAGGGTCCTCTGCTATGCCTCGTGAATCACTGTCTAGAGGAGAGGACAGTCGTTGATTTTGGGGACAATCCCAAGCAAGGATGACAAGTGTCAGTGACAAAAGGACAGGAAAGGGCAGGAAGGGGCTGTGGTGGGATAGTGAGGGCGCGGGAGGGCGCACCTACAAGAGGAAGGAGAGGCTCTCTTCCTGCTGCTGGCCTGGGACAACTCTGTTTTTACATACTGCCTCACACCGACACATTTCCAGCTTCCAGAATAGATCTAGTGTTCCTACAAATCAGTAAGACATCTCAGGGTGAAAAATCAGGAAAACACAGGAGTAGGCCCCTCCAAAAGGTAAGGTCCAAATGCCAATGAACTCATGAGCAGTACCCAGCCTTGTGAGCCATCCGACGGAGAAACGCACACACTCCCACACGGCTGGCTGAAGAGCTCCCTATTCCATCCGACGGCAGCCCTGCCGGAGCCGCGTGCCCGGGGACGTCCCAGGGCGCACGGAGGGACATGCTCGGGGCAGCCGCAAACTGGAAGCAACCCCGAGGCGGGCAGGAGCAGGATGCATCAACAAACAAATGCATCCACCAGGGGACCGCCACACAGCAACGACAAACAACATCAGCTGAAGGCACCACACGGGCCAGTCTCCCCGGCGTGTCACCACCGCCAAGAACATGCAGGGTGACGGGCCTACGCGCAGCAGCAGAAACCCTGCCCAGAAGCGCTCCCTCTCTCACAGGGCAGCCTGGCTCGGCGGCCGACCCCAAGGCCTGTGCCCCGCTCTCCCGGGGACCCACGGGAGTCAAGCCCAGGGGAGCCACGTGCTTACAAGCCCTGCCTTCCCCATGCACATCTCCGTCCCTCTGTCCTCCTCAGACTCCTCTCAGGACAGACGGCCGCACCCACTCCAACTCCAGTCAGCCTGGCCACAGGTCAGGCCCCAGGAGCCAGCCACACACACACACACACACACACACACACACACACACACATAATCCTGACCTCGGGGCCTGATCTCCCTGTGACAAAGAGCAGTTCCTGTGAGAAACAAAGAAGTCCCCTCGGGCCGTCTCCAGGGACACGGGTGCGGCAGGCGCACTTCACCTCTTCGCGCAGAGGTGCCGCGTCCTCCCAGCAGATCACCTGAGCTCCGCGCAGTCCCAGGGACCTCGTGCGCCCGCGAAGCGAGGGAGGTGGCGGAACCGGGAGCAAACGTGCCAGGCTGTCCTACTCCTACTCTAGGGCCCTGAGGATGCGAAGGTCAGGCTGAGGAAGATGGTGGGGAGAGCAGGCCCTCTCTCTCTTCCGAAACACAGTGAGCACTCACCTCACTCCCGGCCCAAGCCCCTGAGGCAGGGAATGCGTCACCAGAGCAGCCTGTCACTGGGCACCCTCAATGATGCTCTCCTGTCATTAGCCAGAGCAATTCTGACAACTACAGGAAGAGCCCCGTTTAAGGACAGCTGTCATCTGCATTGCCGACTTTCTCCGGGTGGAGATGAAGTGGAAGAGGGCACTGCGGGGTCTCGAGGGCTGGTCCGTTCCTATGTGTGCTACACAAAGAGGCTCACAGCCACTCATCATACACTGAAACTGGTACGTGAATTACAAATAAATACCATAAACAGAACAGTATTTAAATCAGTTTTAGATACTAATGTCCTGGGGTACACGTATGGGGGTTCCCAGAACGCACGATGTTTGAAAACCAGTGCGAAGGTGATCCTGTCTCTATCGCACAATCCCAACCAGCGGGTCCTGGCCCTGGTGGTCCCTGGCACGTCCCCCGCACAGTCCGGTCGCCAGTGTTAACAACTCCTCAAGTACAGGAGCCTTGGGGCACGTTTCTGTGCACTTTCTGGATGGCTCGGAACACGACCAGGGAGTGGCTGGCAAGATGGGAGATCCGGACAGCGAGCCACCCCCTGGGCCTGCTGCCCCTCTGCAACCCTCCTCCAGGTCGGCAACCCTCCAGGCAGGGGGCTGCCCACCCCCCTCCGGCTGCAGTGACCACAGCAAGGACAGAAGGAACAAAGGAATCCGCATGCACGCCCCCAGCGGGGTCACGGTGGGCCGATACGCAGGACGCCCTGAGAAGGAGCAAGCTCGGGGCCCTGCCGCTGGAGGAGGTCCGAAGCAGCTCACTCACATTCCATTATCTCGTGTTCAGTAAACAAGCTCCATCCCTGCTGGAAAGGGGCCTCAAGCCTGGACGTCTGGTGCAGCTGCTACTGAATCTCTGCCACGGCAGCACCTCAGGAAGGACAGCCCGGCACTAAAAATAGGGCCTGAGGTCCACAGAGGCGCCGAAGGAGCCTGAAGCCGGAGCAGCTGAGGAGCAGATGGGAGTACCCCCCCCCGGGCCTGGCGACGGGGCTGGACTCCCATCTCTTCCTCTCCAGCCAGGCCCCCTGTGCCTCTGGTGAGGGGCTTCCCTCTGAGAGTAGAAAGCACCGACGAGCGCAGGGAAAGGCCGTGTCCGCAGAGCCTGCTCAGGCCTGACACGGCCCACGTTCCGCACACACAGTCCTAATGAGGGGCTTGCATCTTCAAGCGACGCAGACCAGCAGGACCTGCGTGTCCCTTTTTCTACTCAGAGTGAACAGTTTCAGCCTCACCACTCAAGACCCCTGAGGCTAGAGTGCACCTTAAGCTCCAGCAGCCTTCGAGTGATGGACACCATCTTCCTTCAGTAACAATCAAGACTGAAGAATTGTCAACTACAGGCTTAAACTAACGTCTGGCAGGACTGTGCTCAGGAACGCCATAAACTATGCTGCTGGAAAGGCTGACCTCTGAGCTGCCCCCCCAGCTGTGATGAGGGTCAGCGAGAAGGGGTGAGGGGAGGAGGGCAGGAGCAGCGGGCGCCCTGGCAGAGGGGCACTGCCTGGCTTCTGGCCAACAGAGTTGGGAGACAAAGGCAAAAAGAGACCCTAGAAATCAATGTGAACACATGGCACTTTCTCGGACTCAAATTGGACACAATTTCATTTACTTGCAAATTCCTTAACAAGGTGGCATTTTTCTAATGAAATCCCCACGAAAGCAAATTTCCTCTGACGATCCTGAGTGATTGTGCCTCGGCAATACTGCCCTGTCTTCGGAGCGTGAGATTTGTCACGGCAGACGCTCATTTTAAGAAAACCCAATTTACTCTCAGTAACACGAACTTACTGAAGACATCAGATATGGTTCTCTGGAAACCGGATCATTTGGAGGAATCCTTGACCCAGTAAAGTTCTCTGGGCAAACGTGTGATTTACAAAAACTCTGCTGTCAACTTGCGAGAACTCAGTCATTCTGTAAACAGGACTGTTTATAACATTTTATGGCAACTCTGTCCCTCGAGTACATGGGCGCAGGATGGCCGGCTCGAAGGTGTGAACAATGGATAATCAGTCCCCTGCCCCCTTGGATGCTTCTGTCCCTAATTTAGAGACTGAGAGAGAAGGGTGACAGGTCACTGCACACAGAGGCGGTTCCCACCTCCAGAAAGCCACCTTTTCACACATTCATCACACACTGAGCACCCACACCGCCCTCCGAGGCCCGAGGTGGGCCCGTTAGAATAGTCTACACCTGCGGAGGGTCCTGCGGCCGAGAGGGTGAGAGCGTGACAGGGACAGAGTGGCTCTGCTTTGCTTCCACACTTAGGTTTGCTGGTGTACTTTATTTCCTCAAAATTGGCTTTTCCACCTTTTATAAAAACGAGTGGAAGAATAAAAAGAGGAAAGCGCCAACATTAGTAATGCGCAGGAGTCTCCTAAATGCCCTCTAGGTGCAACCAAGATGGAAACCGTGAGATGTGCTGAAGGCAGCGACGCCTGAGCCTCAACCGGAGGCCTGCTGAACAAACCCCACTCGACGGTAACGGCGAGGAGCGAAAGTAAAAAGCGCACCCGCGATGCTGGAAGAGCCTCGGCGATTTTATCTAAGAGGTAAAGTGTAATTAGGGATTTCATTATTTTTTTAAAACTTTTTGGGAATGGCAGCCCCTCTCCCTCGATTTCCGCCAACAGACAGGTTAAGTTGTTAGGAGGGAGCCTGCCCCCAGCCCCCCGCCTCTGCTGTGTTCTCACGTTGCTGTCTTTGAGTCTGGGCCAGCTCACTGGCTGGCCCCAGAGTCCTGGGCCTGAGTGAAAGCAGCACGAAGCCCCAAACAAAAGCTAGGCAACGCCCCCCGCTCCACCTTCTAGGAATGGAGCAAGATTTATAAAAGCCAAATCTCCTGGCCTAGCTTTGTTAGGCCTTTGCTTCCATCACTGAGGGGAAGGGAGGGCTTCCCTTCCAGAGAACAACTTGCCAACTGCTATAAATTCTTCATCTCCGCAGAGGCCAGGCAGTTATTTGATCTAATCCTCAACAAGGTAATGGGTAAAATGAAACATGAGAAAGATTACTCTTACTGAAGACTACCACTGCATTGGGAGAGGAACCCCCGAGAAGCCGCCAGCTCCCCCAGCCTTGAAGGGAGCCCTGCTGGGTGGGCTCCGCGCCCTCAGGCATGGGCGCCAGCACTGCCCGACGGCTCCCCGAGTCTGCTGAGTCATTGCTGGGCGCACCATCCTCGTTCTGCCTCCGCTTCGTGTTCTCGTTCTCCGTTTGGCACAAGTCCCCCAGGGGGGCCTGGGGTGGCTGGGATGGAGGCGAGGACATCTGTGTAACCAGGCAACGGCGGGGGGGGGGCAACTGAGCATCAGGTAAAATGCGGACTCCCCGCCACACGGTCCCAGCTCCTAGTGAACTACTATGGAGGTTAAAGCAAGGCAGGCACCAAATCTGAGGAGCAAGGACATTCCCGACACGTTACAAGTTCTGTACAAACACACAGTCTCCGTGGGAGGATAAAACAGGAACCTCACGCGGCCAAGGAATTCAATAAGGACGTAAAATGAACAACTGCCGCTAAACAGGACTTCATGTGTAACCAAAATCCATTTCCGTCCCTCATACCTGCAAAATAATCGCAACGTAAACTAAGATCTTATCACTTAAACATCTGTTTCTATCATCTATCAAGACCAAATAAATGTCTGAGTAAGTAACATTAAATATTAATTATCCCAACCCTGGCAGCAAGCTGCAGCTGTTGAACATTTACGACGGCCAAGCTCTGGGTAAAACACTGTGGGTGAACTTCTATTTAATCTTGACAAGCATCCTTTGAACGAGATGCTTGTTCTGTCCATTTTATTGAGATGAAAGAATTGTTACACGATTGGCCCTGAACGCAGAGCCCATCAGTATCAGTCAGGAATTAAACCAAACAGCTGAATGAAGCTGGATCCATGCTCTCAACAGAAATAGGAAGATCCTGACATATTTTAATATTCTACTGTGCCATCTATAAAATTCTTCCTACCTTGGCCCTTTAAAGTCATAAAATCATTTAATACACAACCAACTTCTACGAGGCAAGTATCACTCACCTCCAATTACAGATGAGGAAAATAAGGCCCAGAGAAGTTAAGCAACTTCCCTGAGGTCACACAGCTAGTGGGAGACAGAGATAGGATGTGAAGCCCAAGATCCTAAGCCCCCTGCTGTTGCCTCCAGGAAGTCTCCTTTAAAAATATCCAACTAATCAACCAGACGATGAATGTTGTTTTAGAACAAGAGTACCAGAAAACACTTTTCTTCTGAAGAACCGTTAAGCTTTCTCCCACAGACAATAAGAATAATCTACAATGACTATGTTCCCTTCGAATTCTCGTCACATGGCATCCTCAGGCCAAAACTGGAGTGGGAATACCATGCTGCTCCCTGTCCTAGTCTTGACTTAAGTTTTTTTTCCCCATTCCCTCATATATTATTTCAAATAAGCCTCTTCAAATCCTTTGAGGAATAATGTGGACTATAAATAATATAAACTCAATTTAGGAACAAATTCTTAAAACATGGACAACATAAATCACATTTCATAGACTTTGTTCTAAAAAATCTATCAGAAGGACACAGCTTTTAACAGCTGTCATTTCTGAAGTGTGCTGAGAATGCTCACATTTTTGGATAGATTCTCTTCCACACCAAATTATTTAAAGCATGTATAGTGTGTGGTTTTTCTCTCCTTAAAGGGCTGAGCATGCAGTGAGGACAGTTATGGGCAGAACTCCGAGCAAGGGGTCAGGGTTAAACCCTGACCATTTTTTTTTTTTTAAGATTTTATTTACTTAGGAGAGACTGAGCGAGAGAGAGAACATGAGAGGGGGGACGGAAGAGAGAAAGAAGCAGACTTCCTGTTGAATGGGGAGCCCCAAGCAGGGCTCGATGCCAGGACCCTGAGATCATGACCTGAGCCAAAACCAAGAGCCAGACGCTTAACCGACTGAGCTGCCCTGGCGCCCCTCCACAGAGCCATTCTATGAAAGTTCACGTTCAGCCTAGAAGGAAGGAAGCGAGGAAAGAAGGAGCCAAACAGTTCAGTAAGAATTTGAAAGAAACAACTGGGATTTTTCTGTGGAGGTACGGACAAGCCACATACAGTCCTCCTAGGAGTGAAAGAATGAGCAGCAGTGTAGGAACAGATGGTACCGCAATGTAGAGGAGTCCAAGTTTCTAATGCTTAAAGCAGAAGTTTGTTGTGGTTTTTTAATGAACAATAAGGAACTCCTCACAGGAAGGATGGACTCTATGAACAGCAAAAGCAACATTTTACACGTGGTGAACAGACTTCCGGTACATGGTCAGGCTACCAGTTCCTCTGTGCCTCAGATGCACTGGGTGGGTTTTCAGCACGCCCCACGCCCTGCCCCCCACCGGCGGGCACACACAGGTCAGCTGACGCCTGCTGTCCTGTCACTGGAGAGGAATGCTCTCCACAGCGCACGCATGCCAGGGGCCAACCCCAGGGGTCTGCTAGAGCGGGAAGAAGACAGGATACAGACAAACCCAGCCCCCTTAGTTCTTACCCCCAAATCTCTCTCTACTTTAGGGTGACCTTCATGCCCATCTCCCTCCTTCCAGAGCCTGGGCCAGCCCTCCTCCAGGGTCCTACATTATAGCCGGCTTTGTCCCTCCCCTTGTAAGGTCCTAGGTTATGCCATCCCTGCCCCTCTCCCTGGAGGGTTCCGAGCTACTCCCTCTTCCATACCGTCCAGGATCCTGGATTACTACCCTCATCCTGGCTTATTCCCCCCGACACCCTCTAAGGTCCTGGGTTACCCCTCTGTCGTGCTTTTAGGCCAAAACCAATCAAAAACATCTACCTTTGTTTGGACTGACAAAATCTGAATTTCCACTATTCCTTTTTTTTTTTTTTTTAATTTCCACTATTCTTATGTCCTTTCTCAAACACTAGCAAATGAAGGGATGTCTTGACAAGGATTTTCCCAACAACAGCATGGTAAGATTCTGAGCACCTCCAAAAATAGAGCATCCTAGGTGTACAACAGCAAGTCCCTTCGCTTTTCTCAGCAGGACACAGTTAGAAAAGGTCCTTAACACAAATTCTCCACACGCCCCAATAAGCAACGGACAAATGCTTTTCCTTCCTGTCTCTCACCTGAAATTCTGCTCTGAGACTCCATACACACGTGACTGCTAAACTCAATCCCGTAAGTTTTAAATGTACTCTAAATAGTTACCAAGTGACTATTTAGAGTCCTCTCTTTAAAAAATGCCAAGTATCAGAGAAATACAAATCAAAACCACAGTGAGATACCGCCTCACACCAGTCAGAATGGCTAAAATTAGCAAGTCAGGGAACGACAGATGTTGGCGAGGATGCGGAGAAAGGGGAACCCTCCTACACTGTTGGTGGGAATGCAAGCTGGTACAGCCACTCTGGAAAACAGTATGGAGGTTCCTCAAAAAGTTGAAAATAGAGCTACCCTATGACCCAGCAATCGCACTACTGGGTATTTACCCTCAAGAGACAAATGTAGTGATCCAAAGGGTCACATGCACCCGAATGTTTATAGCAGCAATGTCCACAATAGCCAACCTATGGAAAGAACCTAGATGTCCATCAATAGATGAATGGATAAAGAAGATGTGTTACATATATACAATGGAATACTATGCAGCCATCAAGAGAAACGAAATCTTGCCATTTGC
>CM052810.1:109597957-109625802 GCA_028533885.1 Nasua narica | reverse complement strand
AAGGGTCTTTTTTTTAAATTAAGGTTTCATTTGTTATTTATTGTCAGAGAGAGTGAGAGCACAAGCAGGGCGAGGGGCAGAGGGATAAGTAGGCTCCTCACTGAGCAGGGAGCCTGACACGGACTAAATCCCAGGACTCTGGGATCATGACCTGAGCTGAATGAAGGCAGGCGCCAACTACGGAGCCACCCAGGCGTCCCACAAAGGGTCGTTTTTTAAACCAACAGTAAGGCACCCTGTTCCCTGGGGTGTGTGCACCTTATTCTGGGGCAGTCTTGGGTGTGATAAGCTCAGCCGTCCATGGCCCAGGTCCACCTGCGATTCAGAGCTGAAGCTCATGCCACTCCTGGGAGGGCAGGCAGAGCCACAGAGTGGGAAATTAAAGCAGTTCCAGGGACATAAGACGGCAACTTTGAAAACATCAAGGATCCAGTACAACATATTACTCAGCTTCATGGTCCAGCACGGAAACAGATGTGAGTAACCACCCCCCACCCAGCTGACAGGGCCAGACCTCAGATTCAAGTTCCAGAGGCAGCCAGGTCCTACCCAGAATCCTGTCCAGAATGAAGAGAACAGTGAGCCGTCATTAGGACACATGCTGCACTAAACCACCCCCGCCTGCTCGGAAAAGGGAGGGCCGTGGAGCTGAACAATCTACTCAGTGGACAGTGGAGGAGATTCAGCTTAGAGGCAAATAAGGTGTTTTCAACAGCTTTGGCATTTAAAAAACTATAGTATTTAGGGGCAACTGGGTGGCTCAGCCAGTTAAGCGTCTGCCTTCGGCTCGGGTCATGATCCCAGGGTCCTGGGATCGAGCACCACACCGGGCCCCTGGGCTCCCTCCTCACCAGGGAGCCTGCTTCTCCCTCTGCTTGTGCGCGCATGCGCGTGCTCTCTGACAAATAAAATTTCAAAAAAGAAAAAAACCCATAGTACTTACAATAAGTAAACTTCTTTAGAAAGCATTTACCAACTGAAATAGCCTGATCGACGTAAGAGAACGCTGGACAGGAAGGGCTTCAGCCAGACTTCTGACTTCCCCTGACAGGGCAACCCCTTGCCGAAATCAAGGAAGGGGAGCCCTGGGAGCTGTCTCCTGATGGGCGTGAAGCCCAGGGCCTCAGGCCTGTTAACAAACCAGCTGGGAAGCAGTGGGAAGAGCTTCCGAGGGAGCGACAGTGCGAGGGCACAGCACATGCGGGGTGAGCGGGGCATGAGGACGTGAGGGACGCAAGGAGGGGCTGGCACGGGTGCTCTGCTATCTGCCACGCCCTCACCCTGTCTGGTCGCTAACAGCCGTGTTCCTGAACTTGGGAGCCAGCACCCAGCCCCACACTCAGCACACGGGTGGCGCTGCTGACTCGGACAAGAGGCGCTAAGCCGGCCCGGAATCCAGCAGCACACGACATGTGTGATGACAGACACAAAGAGACTGCAAGACTGGGGCCTTCTGAGCAAGAGGATCCTTACCTCTCCCGCTCCAAAAACAAAATTCCTCCCAAATTATCCCGCAAGGTCAATGTCACCTACCCTCTAAACTATATGGTTGTTTTCTATAAACCCACCTGTTCACTCGGCCAACACCTGAGCCACAAGCACCAGTGGCTCGTGGCCATCACAGAAAGTTCAGCGGGACCACACCAGAATCAAGTCGCTGTTCACACAGGTGAGCACAAGAGGCCAGGAAACGTCTGCCCTCTTAAAGCCCAGTTTGGGGAAAACCACCTCTGATCAAATAAACAACATCACCAAGGGTATAAATGGCCCACTTGCAAAGTGCCCCAACGGAGGGGGTGCTGCAGGTGCTGCTGCTGCTGCGAGAAAGGCACATTTGCACGTAAAACAACAGGCTGAAAGAGAAGGGCCTCTGTTTCCCTACCGAGCAAGAGAAAATCTGACCCAAAACCCAGGGAGCAGGCCCACAGGCTTGAGACCGGCCTGCAGCTTAGAAACACAGCCCCGCAGGCAATTCGCCACGGTGTGGGGTCACCAGTCAGGCATCTCTTGTTGGGCTCATTCACAACAAACACAGATATGGAAACAGGAACTCGGCCAGGCTGGGACCTCGTGGGAGCCAGCAATTACTTGTCATGACTGAGGAATGCCAGAAGCGGAGATAACACAAGCATCTGACGGTTCGTGTCCTGTTCCAGGCTGCCCCGGGAGCGCGGGCCTGAGGCTGGCCAGCTTGGAGGGCCGCGGGTGGAGGCCTGCACCAGCCGCTCCCTCCGCTCCCGCCTCAGGGCCTCTGTGTTTTCCGACTTCTCCCACCCCCTGTACCTGAGGGCAGGTGTGAAAGAGCTACCAGACTTCACAACGGGTGTTCAAGGGCTAGACTCTAAACATCAACCAGACATGAAAAGCAAATGGGCCCAGGTGCCGGCGAAAGGGAAACTTACATAAATTAAGACTTCCGTTCGTAAAGCCGGTGGACGTGTCCTGTAAGTTTTCTAAAAGCTGCAGGTTTATGGCAATTAACCCCCAAAGTAAACACTGTTATTATTTTAAATCAATGTCTTTAAAATCTATTATACTTTCAACCTAAGATAGGAAGCATCCCCTTTTATGATGACATTTGGTGACTCCAGGTCTTCAGTAGGAGGATGCTCAGGGTACAGAAGGCACATGACTGTCCCTACTACCACCAACCCCGCAGGGACTGGCCTGAGTGACCACAGGCCTCCAACGGGGCTGCTGTTCCCTGGGCTCCTTCCTCTCTGGCTGCCAACAGTCAGCACGGAAGACCTGCGCTGCGGCTTCTAATCAGCAACAGGCATGAAAACAACACTTTTGCAACATAAAGGAGATACACAAGGCATGCAAGGGTCTCTCCCGGCAGCGATTTTGTGCACAGATGTAGCTGCCCCATTTCTGGAACGTGGCTGTGAGAGCAGAGAGGGGCAGGCAGCTGCCGTCAGCAAATAAGGTGGCATCGCTGCACAGAGAAAGGATGGGAAGGGGAGCCAAACACAGACCAAGGAGACCCTGCCCAGTGACCCCACTGGCGGGTATTTTAAAGCCAATCTGGCCGTCGCTAACTGTATACTGCACAGACCTGTATTAACTTCCACAAAGGTTCAAACAGAAATGCCGAACTGCTTTATCCATATGGTCCCCGTTACTCCTGTCATCCTCCCACACCCCCGACAGGATCACTCGCGGGATCCTACCCTCAAGCCGTGGCTGGAGACCCACACGCTCCAGCCTCCAGGGCTTGAGACACAAAGCACCACTGACCACACTCAGGAACGAAGACCAAACAAAACCAGGAAGCAAAACAACTGCTTTTACTTCCTGGGGTCCCCAGCACACAGAAACGGGGCCCACAGTGGCTCAGGCCACACAGGGGCCCCGACCTTCGGCTGGGCACAAAGCCAAAGCGTGCGCTGTGACCTGGCGGGCGCCGCACTGCTACCCACAACACAGTATGGCAGTGGAGGGATGCTTCTCCTTTGCCAAAGTACAGAGCAGCCCGTGCTACTGAAACAGGTGGAGGAGAGGCTCCACGGAATCAAGGGCACTATTTAAATCTATGCACGTCCAGCCCAAGCATAATCAGACCCCATTTGGGGTCCTGCCTTCTCCCCAGAACCAGGGCCCGGGCCACCTCCTCCTGAGGCACCACAAGCTAGCTTTGTAAGCCACACACATGGCAGCAGCCCCAGAGACAGGGCACCAGGAGGCTCGGAAGTGCCGGCCCGTACTCCCTGCTGGGCAACTGAGGTGCTTCCCAAGTGTGAGTTAGCGGACCAGCCCTCTGCACCAGCACTGGCTTGTTAGGAGGTAACAGGGAAGCATCTGGAAACACTGTGCAGGTGCAGACTGCAGTCAGACACAGGCACACCTCGTTTTGTTAAACTTACTTCATTGCACTTCTCAGACACTGTGTTTTTTATAAATTGAAAGTCTGTGGCAACCTTGCCACTGAGAAAGGGTTGTTTTCCAATAGCAGTTTTGGTAATTCCAGCAATACTTAAACTTTTCCATTATTTTGTTACGGTGATCTGTGCTCCGTGATTACGACTCACCAAAAGCTTAGGTGATACCTCTTTTTTGGCAAAAATTATTTTTTAGCTGAGGTATGTGTATTTTTTAAAGACACAATGCTACTACACACTTAGAGGGCTAGAGTATAGCGTGGACATTCATATGGACGGAAAACTTGCTTTATGGTGTTATTGGCTTGTTGGAGGTGGTCTGGAGCTGAACCTGCAGTATCTCCAAGGTCTGCACGCCACAGGACACACGCTGGAAAGGCATCTCAACACTCCTGGTTACACCTAGTCAAGGCTCGTCACTTGGGAGCCTGATCGTTTGAATTCCAATATAGTCAGACGGAAAATTTCGAAGCAGCATGATCTGCACTAATGTTAAGGAACCAACTCAAATAAATCCTCATCACGACGTACTCACCTCAGGCTTCCCTTCCACTGCAAACCCTCACACCGCACGGGGTGAAGAGGGATTCTGTAGCTTGTAGTCAGCATTTCAAGTAGCGCCCCCACCCCACCCCCGCCCTGAGGCTGGAGTCCTGCTCTCATTCTGCAAGGCTGGCTGCAGCCTTCCTTGCCCAGCACCTTCGATCCGCCCAAATACGAGGCTGGAAGTTCCCAGTCTGCTCGGATCGCATCATTCACGGAAAGGCCAGGCTGGCTCAGATACAGAAGACTCCCAACAAGCAGAAACCACCAACTTATTTTGGTATTTCTAGCTGAGATTCATCAGATGTTGCAGGAGCTGCTAGGCTAATTCAAAATGATTTTATTGGCTTCGAGAAAAGTTTTTACTACTCATTTGGGAAGTCTTAAAAGCTCTACACCCCAAATGGCTGGTGATAAAATCACAATAGGACTTAACGTGCATCCCAAGTCATTTTTAAGACGATTCAGGCCAAAATGGAGGCTACCCCATCAAGAAAGGTGGCCCAGACCACAAGCCGAGGAGCCATAATTACCTGTTTCTCCCCACAGCGCGTCAGTGCCGTTGACGTCTATTTCGTGCTCCTTCTCCAGCCCCAGCAAGCACTGGACCACCTGTCAGAAGCGGCAAGGTGACTTAATGAGTTCTCAGAGCCGTATGCGCTTATTATATCCCACGTATCAAAGGAGAGAGGGTGTTGTTTTTGTGACCAGGATTATCTCATGCTGCACAAGGAGGCAAAATATAATGAAAACTGCTTTCAAGCATAATTCGTATGCTATTCACGTTTTCACTTTGAGAATAATAATAAAAAAAAAAAAAACAAACCTCAGTGAATTTCAGCAACATAGTTCAGGATTACTAGGTACTCAGAATTCTAATGAATTCCAACATGACCCAAATATGCCAGCCTAATCAACAAAGGACACAGCAGATCATAGAAAGTGCAGTTTCTGCATAAATCGCCAGGAGACGGTGAATCCGTTTTTTCACAAAGATGGGAAACAAAGATACACCTTTTCAATAAAATAAATAGTATCATCCAGATGATTTTTCTACTGACAACATTCTTCTTTTCCCTTCTCCCTTAGCAAACAGAGCTTTGGATCCCAAGTGTGGAGGCAGGAGTGCCGGGCCGTGGGGAAATGCCAGCATGTGAGCCCCAAGCTAGCGTTCACCAGCCCGACAGTGGTTCAACAGTGCCAAGAGGAGAGCATCACGAGGCCCTTTTCCATTCTCCCAAGTCACACCCCTTTGGGGTAGGCTGCATCATGGCCCCAAATATGTCCACATCCTCTGCCTGGAAACCTGTGAGTGTTACCTTATAGGACAAGAAGGAATCTGCAGATGTGATTATGAACCTTGACGTGAGAGGCGTATCCTGAATTATCAGGCGTACACCTCACAGAGACCTGACATAATCACACTCGTCAAAAGAGGGACGGGGAGGAACCAAGGTCAGAGGAAGGAGGTGGGATGAGAGAAGAATAGGTTAAAGTAACACACTTTGAAAATAGAGGAAGGGGCCACTACCTAAGAAATACAAGGCTTCTAGAAGCTCTAAAAAGGCAAGGAAATGTTCTCCTCTAGATGCCCCAGAAGGAACACTGGCTTTCTGACACCTCAATTTCAGTCTTTGGACCTCCAGAACCATAAGAGAATAGGTGTGTGTTATTTGAAGCCACCGGAGTTTGTGGTCACTTATTACAACAGCATTAGCAAAGGAATACACCCTTCAAGTCTTCTGGTAAAGGAGCCCTGCCCTCTTCCAGGAGACAGTTCTGCGCTCCACGGAGGCTGCTTCTGCACAGCCTTCCTCCCAGCCCGCTTTGAAACGAGTATAGTAGGAGTTAAGACAAACAGTCACATCGATACGTGGCATTCCTGTCCACCCTATGATGATTTTTCACACTCTGTGTTCCCACACAGATTTAGGGAGCACTTTAAAAAGGGAAAACATCTCCATTTGCAGATGTGGGTATTTAACCTGTTCTCAGTGCATCTACATATATGGCTATTTAAAAAACACATTTATAGTTTTATCTTAAAGGACTAATACAACTTACATAGTAACATTTAACATATTGCCATGAAATATGTATTTTTGAAATGAAATTACTTTTTCCAAAAATAAAACATATAGGTAAGTTGGCTGACATTGTTTCCTATTTTTGTAAATGTTTTGTACATGTCTTAAGAGAAGACAGCTGCATTCTCTTGTATTTCTGCACTTGCTGCAATATATTGTGCTGGCTTAAGGATACTATCTACATGTACTTTGAATGTTTTAAATGCCACAATTAAGCCAGTTTGCAGTGCATACCCATGCACACATGTGTGTACACATGGGTGTGTGTGCACACATTCGTGTGTCTGCCCTTATGTCTTAAATGCCAGAAACTCAGCCAGCCAGCTGGCCTTGCACCCAAATTCACTATAAATCATCATGGGTTAGACTCTTAACAAATACTGGCTAACTCTAATTGCCTGAAGGTAATACAGAGTAAGTAACAGGTGGAAGGGACAGGTAAAATGTTATTAAGTCCCCAGACCCACGGGGTTGGAGGTGACAATTAAATCCTCAAACGGAGAAATACCGACACCTACCAAAAATAAGTGCTCTATTTAACTACTCCCTGAAGCTTTCCTTCAATGCAGGCACTGTGAATGACAAGCATTCTCACATGCTAGCAGAACTTTCAAGTCCTATTTTTAAAAATGCTTCAAATACTCACCAACAATTTTAGACTTAGCATTCCAAGTGATTATTTTTAAAACATCACAAGGACAAAAGAATGAATCAAAGAGAAAAACGTGGAAGACAGCGGGCTGGAGAGTAAACGTACAACAGAGGAGGAATTGGGACAAGCCCAGGAAGAAGCAGCAAAGAGTATCACGAGCACACCCCCCTCCCACCTTCCCCACCCTCTTCCCCACCCACCTTCCCCACTCTCTCCCCTCCCCACCGTGAGTGAACGCGCATGCGCACCGAGACCCTGGACTCCGGGGTCTCTCCCGGGAATGGTGGGACATCAGCCCAAGGTCTGTACACGTGGTCAAACCAACTGCCATTTCTTGAAATCCTCATTTCCTTTCATTCCTTACATGCATCACAGGCTAGCAACTATGACGACCGGGAAAAGTGCCCGACCCACACTGGGCTGCGGCTTCCAGTTTCCCAGGAGGGACCTCTTAATGCCACAGTGCTGACTCACCGAGCTGTGGCCCATGCTGGCGGCCGCTGTCAGCGCTTGCTGCAGGGCTTGGCTCTTCCTCACTGCACCCGGCTGGGGAGGGCCTGCCGACCACTCACAGGTCAGCAGGAACCGGAGAATGTCGCCGTGGCCCCTCAGCGCGCTGTGCACCAGCGCGCACTGGCCTTTCTTATCCAAGTGGTCCACCTGGGGGGCAGGAGAAAGGCACGGTTTAGTATCACCTTCCCTCAGAGAACACGAGTGCACCCCAAATTAAGTGTGCAAACCCCATCCCACTGCAGATGCTTGTGGGGTTCGCATTCCCAGGCAACTTTCTCTAGAGCACCGAATCTCCGTTTGAATGACCTTCTTGAAGTGAATGGACCCCAGGTTAGTGGGACCCTTTGTAGATCTAGCAATCACAGAGCACCCTCAATTCCTGTCTCTCCAGCAAATGACTTAGAGCTCCAAGTTCTTTGGGAGATGTGGGTGAGGACACAGACCAAAACCTCAAGCAAAGCCCTAGGCTTCCCAATGCCGGTCGCTCGAGTGGAACACTCTAAATATCCTTTGGACAAGCTATGATTTGGGGAAATAAAGCAGTTTAATCACTGAACCAGGAGAGCCAGCAAAAGGCAGGGATCTGGAAGAATCCAGCTACGAACAGGGAAGAGCAGCAAGGGACCCTGAGGGCTATGTAACTGGGGAAGGAGGTCACATACAGTCAGGCGAGCCAAGACGTGTTAGCAGGTAAAGTAGAGGGCCTCAAAGCCAGGAAGGGCAGCTCACCACAAGGTTAGTGTCTAAATGCGATTTACCTCCTAAAGGTCCAAGAGGCAGATGATGTGTCATTCCCTGTCCAACCCCAGCAATACTGCACTCGAAAGGACCTCAGGGTCCGCCCTCACTCCCTTGCAGATTCTGGGGACACCCTGCACTCCCACCGGAAAGCTCTGCAGGACCCCCCTGCATGCCACCCAGCCTCCTCCCACAGGGCTTTCAGCTGTGATGGGAGGGGCCCGCCAGCCTCAGAATAAAGCAACTTAGATGCAGAAATGAAGGCACCCCCTGGGAAGGCTTAACTGCAGCACTCTCCTTCTTCTGGAAGCTAAAGGTCATTTGTCCCAAATGTTGTATTTTGGGGGGAAAAACAAAAATGCTCCCACAGTTACTGTAAACCCAATAAGTGTCTTTTTGTTAAAACTTAAATATCCTAATTAACCATAAAGACAAATACCAGTGATTTATTTCTATTGCACACCCCCCTCTCCCAAAGAAATGTTTATAGTAAACCTAAATGGAGTTTACTGTGAGCTTGGCACTGTTCTCATTTAATCTGTTAACGTTAATGGTCCTAAAGTAACTTATTTAATAACACAGTTACATTTATTTAATGCTCACACAGCAGCCCTGGTAGATACCGCTGTCATACTCATTATACAGATGGGAAGCCTGAGGCACACAGGCTCCACAGGGTGCCCAGTATCCTAGCTGGCAGGTGGAGAAATGGGGATTCCCTCTGTCCCACTCCTGCGCCATGTGCTCAGGCATGTGGCTTCTAAGACCCACAGGACTCATGCGACTGTTTAAAGAGAGAGACATGAGGGGCGCCTGGGTGGCTCAGTCGGTTAAGCAGCTGCCTTCAGCTCAGGTCATGATCCCAGGGTCCTGGGATGGAGCCCCACGTCTGGCTCTCTGCTCAGCGGGAAGCCTGCTTCCCCCTCTGCCCTCTGTCCCTCCCCCACTCGTGTTCTCCCACTCTGACAAATAAAATCTTTAAAAAAATGAGAGAGAGAGAGAGAAGTCCAATGAAATGGGATAGGCAGAAGAGAGGAAAAACATCAAACATCTAATATCTTTTCAACCAATCCAGTGCTGCATTACAATCTAGGATTGAGCTCTCGGTCACCATCTCCAGGCTTTTGAAAGGATGACCCCCACTCCTCTGGCCGGTGGCCAGGGGTGTCCTTGGTATTCTGTGCCACCTTGGGCAATATGAAGCAGAGTTCCAAGCTTATGAGCCAAACACAGGACCCTCTCTCCCCGCAAGCTGCGCCCCTGAGCACCACCGTCAGGCTCTGCCCAACACGGGCAGCTCGCCCTTTCTGGTCACTGCAATTCGACAAAGCGGAGAGGCTGGCCCAGCTGACGATAAGTCTAGCAAGGCTCTGAGGACATTCCCCACGTCCCGCCCCACCCACTGCAGAATGCCACCGGCTTACCCTCGCGCCCTTCTTGGCCAGCAGACACACCAGCTTCACGTGGCCGGCAGCTGCGGCGTAGCAGAGGGCGGTCATGCCGTTCTCCGACATCCCCTCCAGGCAGGCGCCAAATTCCAGGAGCAGAGTGACCACTTCCTCATGGCCGAGGTGGGACTGGACACACAGGATTGGGGCGTTATTTAACACTTCTGTCCTGTAGTTCACGTTGGCCCCTCCCAAAATCAGGAGACGGCTCACCTGTTGAGTGATGTCCCCCAACAAGATTAATTTCTCCCGTAAATGTCAGTCACGACGGCATTTGCAGAGAGGGGCAGCATCCGTACTTTAATCTGGGGTCCTCAAGCTAGAGTGTGCAACAGTATGGCCCAGGAACGCACGGACCATGCCCTTTCTTGGTGGTGGAAATCTTACGTGACAGCTGCTATGGAAAACCGTGGGACCTTCCTCCAGATCTAGCAATCCCACTTCTGGGACTATATCCAGTGGAAAGGAAATCAGGATCTCAAAGACGTATCTGCACCCCCGTGATCACCACAGCACTCTTCACAGTAGCCAAGAGATGGAAGCTAACTACAATGTCTGCGGACTCCCGAATGGAGAAACAGAAGTGGTGCATACATACAGTGGAGTATTATCCAGCCTTTAAAAGGAAGGCGGGCACCTGGGTGGCTCAGTCGGTTAAGCAGCTACCTTCAGATCAGGTCGTGATCTCAGGGTCCTGGGATCAAGCCCCACATCAGGCTCCTTGCTCAACAGAGAGCCTGCTTCTCCCTCTCCCTCTGCCTGCTGCTCCCCTTGCTTGTGCTCTCTCTCAAATAAAGTCTTTAAAAAAGGGGGGGAAGAGGGACGGCAATCCTGCTACATGCCGTACCATGGATAAACCCTAAGGACATGAGGCTAAGTATTACTTAAAAAAAAAAAAAAGCCAGTTACAAAGAGACAAACACTGTCTGACCCTTTACATGGGCTGCCTGGAGAAAAGAAATCCAGAGAGACAGAAGTAGAATGGCAGTTACCAGGGGGTAAGGGGAGGGGAAAATGAGTTGTTTAATGAGCGCAGTGATTTAATTTTATGTGATGAAAAAGTTCTGGAGATCTATTGTACAATAACAGAGAAGTACACTTAACACTACTGAATTCTGCACTTAAAAATAGTTAAGATGTTAAACTTAGGGTTTTTTAAACTGAAGTTAAAAATAGGGTTGCCTGGGTGGCTCAGTCGTTAAGCGTCTGCCTTCAGCTCCGGTCATGATCCCAGGGTCCTGGGATTGAGCCTTGCATGGGGCTCCCTGCTCGGTGGGAAGCTTCTCCTTCCCACTCCTCCTTCTCCTACTCCCCCTGCTTGTGTTCCCTCTCTTGCTCTCGCTCTCTCTGTCAAATAAATAAAATATTTTAAATAAACTGAAGTTAAAAATAAAAAAACCCACAAAAACCTTCTATTTAAAAAGTACACTTAAAACGCACATCCTCAGGCCCCACCCCCAGATTTCTGACTCAGTAGGTCTGGAGGACGGCCTGAGACTGTGCCTTTTTAATGAGTTCTAGATGACATGGATGCTATTGGTCAGCAGACCACACTTTGAAAAATCACCTCTTAATCTAAATAAAAATAGAAAATTCATTTTTCTGGCAAGTAAGTAATCATCAGAGGATTAAGTAATTAACAGTGAGCTAATAAAGTCAAAAGTAAAGGTAAATATTCTTTTCTTTAACAAAGAAGCGTCCCTGAAAGAAAAAGTACAATTCATTGAAATGTTCATGTGCCTCTGGGATTGTCAGCAGCACAAGACTCCCAGAAAATCGCCTGCTTTTTCTACTAATTACTGCATCCACCACCCACTGAACTGGCTGTGTGGCTTTCAGAAAATTACTCAGTCTCTCTGTGCCTCAGGTGCCTCCTAACAAAACAACAATACGCCATCCCCTCCCACCCAACAGGTACTCTGCTAACAATGTTGTACTTCTGGTACTTCCTTGCTGGATTCCTTATAAGACTTTATCTGGAAGGTATGTGCTTAGACGCAGAGCTTTCCTAAAGATATGTCATCAACTCACTCTTCATCTGCTTCTTGGGAAAAAAATTCCCTTTGTTGGTGTGATGCTGCCAGTATTTTTATCCCTTAACCCGTAATCAGCCTGTGGCTCTTTCCCTAGCCCACGGTTCTTAACCCCGCTGCATGGAAACCCCCTGGGGACTTCAGCGTTTCCAATGCTGGAGGCCCACCCTTGGAGATTCTGAGTTGGCCATGGTACCAAGAGCTCCCAAGGGATCTAGTTGGCAGCCAGCGCTGTAAACACATCAGGTGATAAATGCAGCTGCAAAGCACGGGCCTGCGGGGAGCCAGGCACCCTTCCAGCTGTGAGATTGGGAGCACACTACCAACTGCCCCAGGCTTCACGTCCTCTTTGCAAAAATGGACATAAAAGTTTTACTTGAGTTATTGTAAAGATTAAAAATGAACATGCCTCACACACGTACAGCTCTTGGCACAGCCCTAGCATCCTGTAAGTGCTAAATAAATATTAATTGCTATTGCCAGTCACCTTCCACGGACTTTCTAGAAGGGACAAGACCCCAGGTGCCTGGCAACCCAGAGGTCTACCTAACCGGCCCCACAGCCCCCCTCCCCGCCCCGTCACTAGCACAGAGCAGCAGGGAGACCTCCTGCTTACTGGAGGAGAGATGGAGGCACCTCCTGTAATAGCCACCAGAAGGTACACCCAGAAGTTCTCAGGTGCCTACAGCAGAGTCTCAGTTCCCTGAGAGTAGGCAAAACCTCACAAAAAGAACTCACTTAACCATTGTTAAAAAGAAAACCAGTAGCCCAGAATGAATGGTGTTACTTGGGCCAGGCCAAGTCACCAAACCTGGGCTTAGTACTTAAGCTGGCTGCAGTTTCAACCTCCTCCAGAAACGTAAGTCTTAACCTGTCAATCTGGAATTTTCTGATCAGCATCAATGAGGTCATCCGTCTGTCACATGAGCTTTCTCTACCTCCCATAGGAAGATGAGATATCTGCCAACAAGACCACCCCCAAGCGTCTGCCTTCAGCTCAGGCCAAGATCCCAGGGTCCTGGGACTGAGTCAGTAGGGAGTCTCTACTCCTCGGGGAGCCTGCTCCTCCCTCTCCCTGCCATTTCCCCTGCTTGTGCGCGTTCTGTCAAATAAATAAATAGAATCTTTAAAAAAAAGAAAAAAAAAGACCCCCCCCCCTTGCCCTTTCCACTAAGGGAAGGTGACCCTGCCTGAACAATCTTTTCTTTTCTTTTGCTTATAACTTTCCTCCCCCACTCTCCTTCCTCTGAAAACCTGCCGTTTTATACAGCTCCATGTGCCCCTCTACTCGCTAGGTGGGATGCTGCCTCATTCATGAATCCCTCAATAAAGCCAATTAAATCTTCATATTTACTGTGGTTGAATTTTGTTTTTTAATATCACACAAGAGATGCCAAATGTTCTTCCCAAAGTGGTAACATCTTGATGAGGTTTCTGATCACTATGAGACAGGTCCTTCGGTTACCTCGTATTTGACAGGTGAGAAAACAGAGGCTCCAAGGGGAAAGGCACAGATCAGCTCCGGGCACGAAGCTAATTACTGTCGTGGTCCAGCAGCTGCAGCAGCTCTAGCTAAGATTCCTCCGCACTCGAGGAAGGGGTTCATCCTATATACTTATTCCTAACCCCATGGAAATTTCCTGATCCTCCCTACCACATAAGCTCTCCCTGCCTCACATTTGGAAATGGCAATATCATCTATAAACATCTGGTTTAATGAATGCAAGAAAATAAAAAGGGGGTTAAAGGAGATGGGCAAAGCAACGAGATCATGAAAAACCAGAAGCGGCACCAGAGTCCCAGTTTTCCCAGTATTCAGACCAACACAACCCCTTTAAATGTGTATTGCCTACTGTCAAGCAGAATATGACGGGATCCTTTCCATCAAGGGAAGTCCGGCCAAAGTCCAAGCCTAATTCCTGTTTCCTCCCCTCCCTCTGCCTTCAGCTGGAAGAATCACAGCCTCAATTCTCCCATTCCCTGCCCTGGGAAGCCCATAGCTGGCTGCCGCTGTGATGGGACCACGTGAGGAAAACAACCCGCTGGGTGGAAGCCCACAGGCACTGGCAGCCAGGACCCCAGAGGGCCAGCATGACCCCGGCCTGCAAGGGGAGACCACGCTGTTAGAAATCACTGGCATGCCAGTAAAATTAAAATTCATCTACCAAGCAATCATTCTGAAGCTAGTCACTTTAATTTACCAAAGTGGCAAACTGCAATTATTGCCCAAAATGACATTCATTCCTGTATGACAACATTTAATACTCTCTAAAAAAAGTTCCTTAATTGCATGCATAATTTTAAATTACTGTAATTTGTTCAAGATTCTGTGAAAACCCTTTTTTTTTTTTCTCCTTGAAACATAAAAGAAACAGAAGGATAATGGAAAGCCCTAAAATTCTATAACCAAGTTACAGAATTTGGGGCATCACAGGGATGTAGGTGACACCTGAGTTCTATAAAACAAAGACGACTCTTAAAATTGCAAGTATGTTGAAAAGGGAAGTCTGTGATCTCAGGAGGGTCAAGCTCATGACATTCTCACACTGTATCTTTTAATTTACTATCTTAAGAACTCATACTCAACAGGATACGACACTTCCCATTTACTTTTCTCCGCATAAAAGAGTAACTTCTGTGCCCATAATTCGTTCAAGTAATGAAAACAGATATGGCCATTTTTTTTAGTTGTTTTTTTTTGTTTGTTTTTTTTGTTTTTTTGTTTTTGACAGAGAGAGAAAGAGATCACAAGTAGGCAGAGAGAGGAGGCGAAGCAGGCTCCCTGTTGAGCAGAGAGCCCGATGCGGGGCTTGATCCCAGGACCCTGAGATCATGAGCTGAGCCAAAGGCAGAGGCTTAACCCACTGAGCCACCCAGCTGCCCCGATATGGCCATTTTTATTATTTTTCTTCCTCATCATTACAGAATTTTACTAGTTATGGAAGCCAAAAGATACACTTTTAGCTGAAAGATGAAACAATGTTATCATAGTAACCTTGACTCTTATTTCTATAAAATCTAAAACAAAAATTTTTAATAAGACTTCTTCACTATGTGAAATCAAAACTCAGTCATGTTCTCCACCTCTCTTCTAGAGTAACTCCACCCAGCAAGGAAGAGCTCGCTGTGACCGGAAGGAGCTAGTTCTCCTTAACTACAAATCCCTGTAAACCGTAGTCGGTGGGTTCAGCCTGTCAGCAATCCCACCTGCCAGGGGAGGGAGCAGGGAGGAACACAGGCTCCTTGTGAGTGGCTGCCCAGTGGTGCTCTGCTATCGGGTGCCCAGCCAAGAGGGGAGGCAGGCTGAAATACAAGGTGCCCTTGGTGCCTCAAGCCTGGAGCCCTAACAAGGGGCTGGGTCTGCTGCAACGAGGCAGTGCTCATCTTTGCAGAGCTCCAGTGTGCATCCATCCGGGAGCAGTGGCCCTTCTCTACCCAACCCCAGGGCGCTGCCCGGGGGCCTCAGGGCTCTAGGGGAGCTGCCCCAGACTCAGAGCACTGCCGCAGCCTTCCTGACATCTGGGCTGCTCTCCTCCGTCTGCTCATTCTAGCCTCTCCCAAGCACCAGAGAGGAAGGGGCTCGGGGGCAGAACTCGATCTACCCAGGAAGCACTTTGCAAAGTCCACATTTGCAGACACACAGCTAAGGTGCAGGTGCTGAGGGCGGGGTGTGCAGACAGCGGCCGTGGGGAGGCAGAGGTGCGGGAGTCCCCTCAGGAGTGTCCCCAGGGCACCCTTCCCAGGTGGGTGTGATGAAATGGAGGGAGAAAAAGGGAAGGGAGATCCCAGAAACCTCCAGGTCTTCACACATCCTTCCCCGCAGGACCACTGACTTACACTCGCCCTCGTGCTACTGGGCAGGGGACAGGCAGGACTGTGTTCACGGAAGTGTTGGAGGGGGAGGACCTGGCTCCTTGAGAAACAGCCGCAGAGGTTCTGTACGCAGCAGGGCCTGGGGCTGAAAGGCCCGGAGTCTAGCTGACATGTCCGGTGGAAGACACTTGTGATCTCTTTGCTTTGCCCCGGCCAGGATGGTTGTCAGGTGCTGTAGTGCAAACCAGTCACTGCCACACTCTTCCCGGGACTCGGCCCTTCTCTGCCACCATAACAGAAACTCGGCCCGCGTCTGTCTTAGGTTCTCAGACTGGGTTAAATGACGAAGAAAAATCTACTCTAAAAAGCACAGCAGAAGACCCTGACGCGACAGCCAGGGACCAAGAGCGAGGACGCTCCTGGCCCAGTCGTGGGCCGACCCCTGCTATGCCTTCCATGGTCACAAACACACACGTACGCGCAACTTCCAGAGCTTCTAGAACTTCTAGTGTGCCTCTGTGTACCCATTGCTTTGCTGTCGCTCATCGGTGCTGAATTTCCTATGAACCGTGAAGAGACGGTCCAGATTAGAAGCCCAGGACGCTTCAAAAATCCACTTCCCCTGGAAATCTCCCTTCGACCTTCGCTCTCCTTTGGGAATTGCTTCCTCATCACATCTGCTCTGAAGCCGTGCTCACCCGGCAGCCCCTATTTTCCTGCCCAAGCAGAAGCTAAACTTCTAGGAGAGGACCAGTCCTAGGGCATTCAAGCCTGTGTGATTTATATCAGGAAAAAAGCATCATTAGCAGCTCGGCCAGCTCCTCTGGCCACTGCCCAGAGCAAGGAAGGCAGGACGGTTGGAGGAACGGTGGCGGGGGCTGGAGGCCCTGGCTCTCCATGCATAGGGTCGCTCACCTTCACGTTGGGAGTGTAGAGGTTCCTGAGGGAGGCGAGGGCCGCAGAGAGCCCCTCGGTGCTGTACCCGATCCACAGGGCTTGGAGGTGGCTCGAAGAGATTCCCGTCTTCTTACTGAGGCCCTGGAAGCAATCAGAGACAAATAGGCGTCCAAGTCTCCGTTCCCAGGCATGTC
Source organism: Nasua narica (assembly GCA_028533885.1). Taxonomy (NCBI): domain Eukaryota; kingdom Metazoa; phylum Chordata; class Mammalia; order Carnivora; family Procyonidae; genus Nasua; species Nasua narica. Next base: position 109,609,003 of record CM052810.1, on the reverse strand, counting down.
TGGCTGGCACGTGGGTACATCTGGGAGGGGGCAGCTGGGCACTAACACAGGGCATATGTTGTGGCACGAAGAACAGCCGGACCTCGGAGCCTGATTTCCCTAAAACCGAGAGTCAAGGAACGCGCCTGCCCTTGCTACATACACTACACCAGAGGTGAAAGTTTCTTTTTACAGAAGTTCTCCAATAATTTCATAAAGGAAGAATAAAAACCGGAGTATCACCATTCTGCAACCCTTCATGAAGAGTCCAGGCAGACATCAATGGTTACTGGTAAGAGCCACTAAGAGAAGCAAGCACACATTCTATCCCGCCTGACACCAGAAAGCCCCAACAGACTTAGAAAAAGTTTAGACTCTAAAGTAATTGTGGCCTTCTGCCCACTCCCAAAAAAGCAACAATCAAACCTGAACCTGAGCAAGCCTCTAGATATAACTACCAAATGACAGGAAATCCAGAGGAAAGAGAAACATGTTAAACTAGACCACGAGAAACGGGGACACAGTCGGAAAATCCAAGGAGTGCGAAACCCCACAGGTCTCGCAGCTCAGGCTCTTCACCAACTCTGTGCCCAGGAAACAAAAGGGAAGGAATGAAGGGAGATCCTCAGGTGAAAACGAAACTTTTAAAAGAGACTCAAAGGGGGAAAGACAAATGGGGCTCATGGAAAGCTCTGCGAGGGTTGATAAAAGTTGTTGAAAATCTCCAGAACCGGAAACTGTCAAAATGGCGACAAAACTCTTCCTGGCAGTGGTGGGTCTCACCTTGAAAATGTGTGCCTTCAGGATGTGGTGGCCAAGCTCCATGGTCTGCTGGCGGTTCAGCTTGCCCTCTTGTCGAGAGAACATGAAGGCCAGGAGAGCGTGCCCATTCCTAGAAGAAGAAACACAAGGTCTGGGAACATAGACCCCGGTGCGCGAACATCTCCACACGGCTCTGAACTATTCTCCTGGTGCCTCCGCATCGCCATACAAAATAGGTGAAAATTTGCCTCTTTACAAAGTTGGCAATGCTGTTTATTCTTCCCCTCATTTTAGGGCTTTCTCTGGATTCCCCTATCTCTGTGGGGTGACCTAGAAAGAAGTCCTAGGACAGGTGTTTATCCTTGGAACCACTCCACTCTGTCCCTCATCACCTCACTTACGCAGGCCCCTCACAAAAATGTAAATTCCATGAGATTAAGGGTCTTGCCTAAGGCACATTGACAGTCACATTGCTGAGCAAATGCCCACCCCTCAGCAACCACTCAGGTCTGTGTGTCTTGGATGGAAGGACATACAGATGGAGCAGAACCATCACTAGACCAGGAATTCAGGCCTCCCCTCAGCATAATCACCACTGGGAGTAGACCTGGCCAAAGGAGAAGACCTGACAGTGAGGACAGAAAAATCGAGCCAGGCAAAGCCACAGCTCATGATAGAAACACCCAGAATTCTAGGCTTGGATGGAACCCAGTTCCTTGTCGGGGGGAGAAAGCTAAGACGCACACGTGGACTTGCTAGGTCTGGGCACATGGTGGACATTCAGCTAACACCACCAACTCATCCCCCACCAACGCTTTCGTGAAGGAGCCATCCCACCCAGCATGCTCTCCCCATCTGCAAGACGCCTTCTGCCTCCTGTGGGCTCCAGGCCTCTGTGTGAGCCCATCTGTTTGGGAAAGATGCTAAGGGTTGCTTATGCCAACGGCAGTGACTTCTGTACAGTGTGAATTATTCTCATTTCCATCAGCCTGATAATTCAGGTACTGGGTTTCTTGGGGGCGGGGAGCGGGAGATGAGCAGGTAGTTGTAGAGAAAAGGATAAAGGTTATGAAAAGAAAAGACGCATTCACCCAAATGTTTTCTGATAGTTGCTAATCTAGACAATTAAAAGCAGGCATCACTTAAATACTGTTTAGCTATTCAGCTGCATGCCTGTTTTTCAGATAGGTCACAAACCATGTTGGAGATGAGGAGACCAAGGCAGGAGACCAAGAGGTTGCTTTTTATACTATGAGGGAAGGCGTGACTTACAACTCTGCTGACACTGAGTGTGCTGTCCGATGTCTTGTAAGGGACTAGAGCCCTTCCATGAACACACATCCATCTCCCAGACCTCAAGCTTGGGTTTGCCCTCTCAGATGAGATCCTCCCATGTTCCCACCCCTCCTGCTCGCTGCCACCTTCCAGTGCTCCCTAGCCATGGGCAGGCCCAGGGTTCATCCTGGCCCACATCCCCCAGTCACAGGCTAAGCTGTTTTCAGTCTCCCAGCCTGCCGAGCTCAGTGGCCATGCCAACTGTGTCCACGACAAAGACACGAGAGGCTAAGTACCACGGCTGCACCTTAGGGGGAGAAGACCATGCACCCTTCAGTGGCTAGATCAAAGGCTTCTAGTCATCTCAGCTTAACACACAGCTTCTTGCCTGAGGAGACAATTCACCGGATACCTGCATTCCTCTATATCCCATTTACCTTTTCTGCCCGCCCTCCTGGTCTCCGGATCACGTGCCCCTTCTAAGTCTGCCTGCACTCGTAAGTCTGTTCGCTCTCCAAAGCTTCTACATATCAAGCTTTCACTATCTACCAGAGGCAGAAACTTAACGGAATTATTTCATGAACCTGCACAACTCCATGAACCACTAAGTATCATAATTCCCAGTTTGTTTACATGAGGAAACAGAGGTCCCCACAGGTTAAATGATTTTCCCCAAAGAGCAAACAACAGAGAAGAAAAGGGGTGGCTATCTGAACCACAGTCTACCCAACACAAGTGCCTATGCTCTTCATCAGCGCACCGTGATTTCTCGCTCATCTCTAACACCCACCTCCTGACTAGCGCCACGCTGGGTACTGAGCATTCCCTGGAGAACAAGGGGAGGACTCCCTGGGGAACAAGGGGAGGCCTCCCTGGGGAACAAGGGGAGGACTCCCTAGGGGGAACAAGGGGGGACACTTCCCTGGAGGCACTCTCAGCGACCAGAGGAGACACACTGTAAGCAAGATTTGGGAGAAATGCACCGTCAACAGCCTCAACGGGAACAGAGAGGCGGCAAGTTGCCTGTACTCCGTGCCCCTGTCCCCTTGTATTTCCAAGGTCTCCTTCTTCACGGATTAGGTTCCCCCACATTATCTCAGCACCACTTCCGACAACACCTCCATCTCCTGCGTCAAAAACCAAACCCTCCCCCCGCTGCACCAACAGTCCTCCACAGCCGTGCTCATCTGTGGCTCTGAGACACTGTGACCTGGGTGCCTGTGGACCCTCTCCGCCCTTCTACTTCCCATCCCAGGATGCCGGCTCTCTCCTCTTGCGCCCCTCAGCCCGATGGAAGGAACCTCTATGGACGGAGGACCTTCCTCTCACGCTCAGAAGCCAATGGTTCCCTCTCGGTCTTCATCTTCCTCTGGCTCTCAGCAGCTCCTACACCCCAGCCTCCTTCCCGGAATCCTGCTCCAGGCCCCAGAAGGCAGGAGCTCCCTTAACGATAAGTACACTTGCCCTCCAGGGCCCTCCACCACTTCTCCCAACAACGATGCCACGTCGTGGTCGTCGTCGGCTTCCCCAGGCTTCAGACCTCCCCCACTAACTCCACTCCGGAACTGTCCACTGGTGGCTGGGGGTGGGGTGGGGGTTCTGCTGACCCCACAAGCTCAAGCCGCATGAGGCAAAACCCGCCCCACACCTCCGGGTTTTCTTAGCCTTCTGGGGACCAGTGCCACTCCTGGTTTCTGAGGCTTAACACCTCGACATCGTCTACAGCACCACCTCCTCCTTGCCTCTGCTCAGGAGGCCCCGCTGTGCCCACCCATCTCCCATCAGCACGGCCCGCCTCTACCCTGCTGCATCCCCAGGCCGGGGTCCCCGAGTCCCCACTGCCTGCGCCACAGGTCCCCGCGCCCCACACCCTCCATGTTCCTGCCACGGAGGCAAAATGCGTCTCAACCTGCTCGACTGTGGATTCTCCGCAGACCACTCCCTCGAGTCCGCTCTTCCCAGCACGTGCTTCTGTCAACGCCTCCAGTCCCTGACAGAAACTCTAGGCAAACTAGACTTCTTGCTGCCAGAATACACCCTGCTCACTCTGACCTGACGCCTGGGACAGCTCCCCCTGTGTGCGGTGGCCTCATCCCGCCTGCTGACATCCCACCCGGTCATTCCTCGAGTCCGTGACAGGTAGGAAAGAGGACAGACAGGAGGCTGTTCAAGATGTTAGAACTCCTCGTGCAACCCTAACGAACTGACAGATCTGGGAAAGCATCATCAGTGGCTCTAAGACATTGTGGGCATGCTGAGGAAGCAGCCTTACTACCTATTAAGTATCCTCGCAAAAAATATTTTAAGACAAAATCTGATCAAGTCTCTAGATTTAAATACCAATTTCAGGAACTAGAGGTGATAAACACATTAAATACCATGAGGATGCAATCAGCAAAATTCAGATTATGGGAAGCCATACAGGACAGATTACTCCGTCGTTTTATTTTGAGAGGGCATGAGGAGGGGAATGGGGAGGGAGGGAGAGGGAGAGAGAAAATCTTAAGTAAGCTCCATGTCCAGTGTGGAGCCTGACACAGGACTCAGCGCTCGATCTCATGATCCTGAGGTCATGACCTGAGCCAAAACCAAGAGTCAGATGCTTAACCAAATGCATCACCCAGGTGCCCCTCTGTTGTTCTCTTAAAGAAATGTAAGGACAGTCTGTAATCCAGACTGAGGAGGAGGGGGGAATCTACAGATTAAAACAGACACCATAAAACGCAATTTCATAGATCTTATTTGGATACTGATTCAAACACACTAGAAAAATATGAAGGAGAGACGCCTGGGTGGCTCAGTGGGTTAAAGCCTGTACCTTCGGCTCAGGTCATGATCTCGGGGTCCTGGGACCGAGCCCCGCATCGGGCTTTCTGCTCAGCGGGGAGCCTGCTTCCCCCTCTCTCTCTGCCTGCCTCTCTGCCTACTTGTGATTTCTCTGTCTGCCAAATAAATAAATAAAATCTTAAAAAAAAAATATGAAGGAAGTGGAGAAATTTGAGCACAACTAGATGTTTGCGGATACTGATGAATTAGTATTAATATTTCAGGTGTGGCAGTGGTGTTGTGGTTAAGTATGAAAACGTCTTTCTGGCCGCCTGGGTGGCTCAGTCAGGTAAGTGTCTGCCTCCAGCTCAGGTCATGATCTCAGAGTCCTGGGATCGAGCCCCACATCGGGCTCTCTGCTCAGCGGGGAGTCTGCTTCCCACTCTCCCTCTGCTCTTCCCCCCGGCTCATGCTCTCTTTCTCTGTGTCAAATGAGTAAATAAAATCTTAAAGAAAAATATCTTTTTGAGGTCCATAATCCATTACCGTGGAGCAAAACGTCATGGTGTCTACGACTTGTATCAGCAAAAAAGGACAGACGTAATGAAATGTCAACGATACTTAAGCTGAAGACTGAAGACTCTAAGCAACTTACTCTTTATCTTTTTAATTCTGCTCCTGGAATTCTAACCTAAGGAATAATTAAATCTGGGAGGAAAATTCTATTGCTTTCCTGCAAAGCACCAAGACATTCGCAATAGGTTTATTTACAAGTAACCCAGAAACAACTGCCAGGCCCCACAATAAGGGTACAGTAAATCATTTGCCGACTAGGAGGTTTACATAGCCCTGAAAAATGATACTTCCCTAACATTTCCAAACCGCTCGCTAAGCTATCCATGATGTATAAATTAAAAAAAAAAAAAAAAAAAAAAGCAAGCAGTTTGGGAATTTTAATATAGAAAAGTTGCTTTGGAGAATGTTTAAAATGAACAGAAAGAGGCAGAAATAAAAAGTGAAATGTCATTGTCTCTGGGTGTAGGGTTCTTCTTTGTTTCTCCACGATTGGGGCAAAATTATAACTAACTGAGGTGGGAAGAGAAATGCTACCCATCTTTCAAACTCCAACCCAAATGTCCCCAGGCATGTGAAACATCTTCCAAAAATGGTCTCCCCTAGCTGGAAGCTTCTCTTTCCTTTTCCTTACATATGGTCACCTCCTGCTATCTCCTCCCTCCTGTGTGGGAAGTCCCTGAGAGCCAGGCCCTTGTCCCAGAGAATCTGCATATTTGCCACAGTACCCTGCAGGTGCTGGGTCCGCAAAAACTTTTGCTGAAATGCATCCAGGAGCGTCCTTCCACCATCTCTATCTACTAAGTGAAATTCAAGAACTGTATAGGTCTTGGGTAAATGCTGATGTACACGATCCCAAGAAGTAACAATTCCTTACACTTTGCACCCGGGGTGTCTTTCTTGCCCTGGTGCAGCCCTGGTCCTACCCTGGGTCAGTCCCCACGCCTGCTTATTGGAACACGTCACCGCGCGGTCAGCTCTGCCCTCGGCTGCATACCCTCAGTGCCGCCTACCCCCCAAACCAGAGCAATGCTTTACAGTGACTCCAGCCCAACGACTTCTGCCTTTAACTCCAGTAGCAAAACTACACGTCCTGCTGAAGGCTTTCAAACTTGTTTCTATGTTTCTACAAACTCAACTACAGCCTATCTTCCTAGAAAATGATCTGACTCGGCTAAGTACATCAAATACAAAGTGGCACACATTGCCACCCAGTTATTACAGTCTGGCTAAATAGCCTGGAAGTTACAAGTTTATTGCCTCAAACCAGACTCCAAAGAACAAACTTTTAGCCCAGGGTTACCTAAGAAAACAATGCTACAGACAACGTGAAACGGCAGCCAGACCCCTATTAAGTCAATGTTAAGTCAATCCTCGTGGGGAGGAAGGTGGTGTGCGGCTCACTAATGCTTTTTTACCTCTTTCCTTCTGGACCCCAGCATCTGGTCAAATGCCATGTTCAGCACACAGGCGACAGTCCGGTCGCTTGCTGGCCGTTAGTCAAGGACAATTGTGACTCACGGAGAGCAGAAGCTCCCCCAGACAGCAGTGACGGGGGCCGGGGCCCGGCAGAAGCGGTGGGACAAGAACCTACCCTTAACGAGATGAAAGCATGTGCACCCTCAAATCCCCTTTCCTCCCACTCTGACTGGGTCGAGACCACCCGAGGGGCGGGCGGACTGCCTCCCGTCCGCGGGGGACGTGAGGAGAACTGCATCCTAGCCCGGCCCTGCTCGAATCCTCCACGGAAACTTTGACTCCCTAGATGCAGCCGCCCCAGCACCGTGTCGTCAACGGGGCACCTGAGGTTGGCACCGGAATCCTGCCGAGCCCAGGTCCCAATCTGTTACAGCACGAGGAACCACGAATGCCAAATACAGCAGCCCAATGTGATCTCCGTGCTCCTCTGTGGGCCACAGAGGCACACCTGACCCCTGGGACAAGATGCTGCCTGCCCTAGAGGTGGCGGGGGGGGGGGGGTGTCCTGGGGCTCCAAGACAGGCCGCAGACTGCAGGTGAAGAAACTGAGCCGAGAGCAGCCTCTGGGAAGCCTGCTGTTCCCCAGAGCACGCAGCGCACCTCCCCACACGAGACTCCCACAAAGGGCCCCGAGGTCGAGAGAAGAACGGGAGCAAAGAAAGATCACCGGGTGTTGCCTAGCTTCTCTCTCACTGAAGGTACTGCGGAACCCCAAAATTCTAGCATTTCAAGGAAGAAAGCTTTTGTACAAAAGCAGGATATTCCATCGCCCTCCTGAATTATTCATCCTGTGTTGCCTTTTCCATTAAAAAAGGTCAACTGTGCTTGAAGCCCCTTCCCCAATTGCACACTGGCCCCCCGCGCCGTGCTGACAGGAGGCGGCCGGCTGTACCTGGGCTCACACAGGAAGGCTGTGTTCTCGCCATCTGCTCTCCAAAGAAGCCACTCCCTGAAGGACGGGTGGCAGAACATGCGGGTCTTGTCTCGCCTCTTAATGAGGAAGCAGGAGAGTGCCTCCATCCTCTGCTGGAAGTCCTCCCATCCCTGCTCCCCGTGTATGTGGCCGGCATTAATGGCCTGGAAGATCTGCTCGTCGGTCATGGGGTGGAGGGAGGCGAGGGCCACGTTCAGAATGGGGAGCGCCCTCTCGAAGGCAGACTGGGTCATGAACTTCATGTTGCACTGCAGCAGATAGAGCTCGGCCAGAGACACGGGCACCACCTTGTAGCTGGCGCTTTTGATGACCAGATGTCCCCTCTGGAAGAGGTCCAGGGTGAGTTTGAGGTACAGGTAGGAGCCGAGGCTCCGCAGCACCAGGTGGCTGCTCACTTTGCCGATCAGGGCGGCGTCGGCCTTGCCGTTGAGGGAGATGTTGCTGAGGATGTCCTGGCTGCTGTGGACCCGGTGCTGGACGTAGGCATGCAGGTCACTGTGAATGTCCTTGTTGTCCGGGAAGTCATCTAGGGAAAGCTTGACGAAGGGCAGCGTGCTTACGATTTCCTGAGCGGGAGCGAGAGAGGGAAAAAGAAAAAAAACAAAACCCAAAAACGCACGGCGTCACTCCACAGAGATTGCTTTTTTATGGGAGCTGCGTTTCAAACCAGATTCACTAGTTTTCTTTCAAGGAGGATTTTCATGGATTACAGGGACTCATTGTTTTGTATTAAAACATGTAATAGGATAAGTTGAAGATAAAAAGCTTATGTGAAAGAAATCCTGATGCGAGATCGAATCAATAATGGCTTTCCCGAAGCCCTCGTCCAAGGGCTCGGAGCCGAGCGAGACCTGAGGGCCGCGAGCAGACAGCGAGTTGGCCATACCAGCCGAGGGCCAGGGAGCTCCCGAGGTGACCTGATGCCCACAACCCTTTCATTGTGCAGAGGTTACACAAGCACAGACACACACAGACCAGCACTGTGGATCTAAGACTGCGGCCAGGCACCGAGATAAGAGGCATCCCTCACCATGCGTCAGACACTGGGGCTGCAGATCGGAGCCGGGAAATCCGAACCGGCCCCCACTCCCCCGCCCCCGCAGGCTGTGCCCCAGCCCCGGCTGCCCTGACAAAGCTGCCTACTTCACACTTCGGTAGAGCCTACCATCTTTTTTTTTTTTTAAACTGCTGTTCTCTCAAAGTAAACTTTGAAATGGAAGTATAACTTACAAACCATCATTGCATGGTGTCATTAATTTTCAGAGTCGAACATACCTGTGTAACCAGCAGCTAGAAAGAGAACATCGCCAGCTCCCAGAAGCCCCATGTCCCCTCCCACCCCAACCCCATCCTGAAGATCAGCACTATTTGACACCTCGCAGCAGAGACAAGGTTTTGGTTTTTCTCTTTAAACTTCCGTCATTTCTAAAGAATTTAACTCCATGTCCTCGCTGAATGTAGTAACTGCGGGGGGCAGGCTGAGTTTAAGTACTCTCATCTTACAAAGATGTTAACAGACCTGTCAAGACTCACGCGGCTAGTACCGAAACTATGGGACTCTGTTCCTTTGCGCTATGGATTGCCAAATTCTGCTTCCTGTGTGATAAATGATAAATGTGATAAAAGGGTGTGAATCAAATGGCCAGAAAAACAAACATCAGGGTTGGCTGAGGCCTAATGCCACTTTTAATGAGAAAAGAAAGAACCCAAATGCTATTTTTAAACAGACATCATCATAAAAGGCAAAAATCAAAATCCAAGAGTAATGTCTTTACTAAAAAAGGACAGGGGTAGAGGGAAGGAGTCAAAGGTTGGTAAGATGTAATTTAGGGTTCAAATGAGGGGAAAGATGGGGAAGAGAATTTAAAGAAAAAAAACAAACTATCTGGCTGCAAGGGGTAGCTCATGCTTAAGTTTTATGAAAAAATGGACCTTCTGTAGACCTTAAAACTCTTTCCTTTCTCTCTACAAAAAACAAACAAACAAAAAACCAAAAAACCAAAACAAAGTCCCACTGCTACCCACACAAATTAATGTGTGTACCCACTGCTACCCACAAAATACCCAGCAGGAATGACTTTAAACTCTCGGGAACAAGCTGGCTTATATCTACAGCTGACCCCTGCATTCTGAAAGTGCAGGGACCATACTCTGCTAACAGGAGACTTTCCTGACCCCTTGATTCATGTGCCTCACACAGTAGAAAGGTCCTAGTTTCACCCATCTGGGGCTTTGTGGACTATTTCAAAGTCCTAATACGGTTTTCAATGCAGCAGCTACATGCTTTCTAACAGTTAATGTTGTTAATCACACCATAAAATTTGGGTATGGGGTCTTGGAAAGAGATTTGAGAATTCGTTCTTACCTGAAAATTCGCTCTTACAGTCACAATCAACTTCAGCCAGGCAGGAAATTTAGAGATAATTTTGGTAATAAATGAAGAAAGCGTATCTCCATAGTCAGGCTTATGAAACTCAGCTTCATTTAAGCCATCTATCAAAATAATGTATTCTTCTTCAGGAATTTTCTGCTCTGAAGGATAAAATAATTTTTTAATTAAGAAATTATACCTTTCTATAAAATGGCACCACCCAGTGTATTTTAATGCACACTTTAAAGTGTGAGGAGAAAAGGCTTACATATCACAGGAGAACTGGTTTTCACAGAAGCCTATTTTCTATTAAATTTATAATGAAAACCAGAGCACACAGCCAAGAGAAAAACAAAACTTACAAAGCAGTTTTCAGAAATACATTGCATTACACCCCTTAGCAGGATCTCACCTATGTATATGATACAGTTAGCTCTTCATAAACTCCTGTCACTGGGGTGAGCTATGGCTGAGATAACTAGCACACGTGGAGATGAACTGTGGAGAAGATTCCAGGTCCTCCCCACAGAACTCTCTCAGTGGATGTCAGGGAACAAAAACAGACCCTCAACGGCAAAAAAGCATCTGGTCCAAGGTACACAGGCAGCCTGTGGTGAGAACCTCTTTTATAGACTTCTAGAACAGGGCTCTTTCCCACAAGCCTCCATCTAGTTTTCCATTTATTAGCACCGACTTTCTGCCCAGGAAGATGAGGAGAAGATGTGGCAGATGTGTTTCAATCCCCTTTTCTCTAGCAGAAGTGTTAATGCAGGCAGATAAACTAGCTAAAAAGGTGAGGAACAAGGAGGAGAAAGGATAAGAAATGCAAAAACCCATAAGAGCATTGACATGTCCTACCTTGCTGGATATTTCAAGGATAAAAAGGAAAGAAAGGAAGGGGGGGGGG
>CM052810.1:109513685-109597857 GCA_028533885.1 Nasua narica | reverse complement strand
CAGGCAAGAGTTTCCAGGGCATAAGTCCTCTAAATAATCTCCGGTTACAAATTCGCTGCTTGGGAAATATTCAACTGTGGAGGTAATTCTTTATTAGAGATGTTTCCTTTACAACGACACCCTTCAAGAAGCATGGAAGGGCTTTGGGGGAGTGTTTCTGGGGAAGAGAAGAAACAGTACACAGATTCACCCACATCCTCCCCAGGTGCCTACCCTCACTCCCAACCATCCTGGGAGCTCTGGCCTCCTAACAAGAGAAAAGAGAGAGAGAGAGAGAGAGGGAGACATCACTCCGAGGTACCGTTTCTTAGGCTGGTAAGTGGTTCCAGCACTCCCCTCCTGAAGGCAGCCACGGGGTCCTGCACACAGGACCTGAGGCTCAGCATGCTCTGGAGCTGGGGCTCCTTTATCAGGAGGTCCCTGTAGGCGGCCAGCTGATGGGACCGGCAGAGCAGGGCTGCGATGCTGTGCACGAACTCGGGCACCAGGCACGTGTACGTGTTGTCGGCCTGGCAGTAGTGGTAGGCCACGACCTAGGCAAGAAGCACGGCCATCAGCGTCCCCCTCCCCCGCCCCCCACGCTCCCTCCACAACCCCGGACAGACGCGGTGTGCCCATCCGCCGCGGTCACGAAACTCATCGGCTCTATTCGCCAACACGGAGTCACGATTCAGCTTTACTCGTTCAGTCATTCTCTCATTCACACGCTTTGCCAAGTTCTGGGCAGACTTTTAATTGCAGCCACAAATCCGGCTCGATTAGCACTAAGATCGGCACATGTTACTCCGTATGGAAAATAAGTGAATAAAACCCATTCATAAAAACCTAAAGCCTACCCTGGTTTAAAGCAATTCCAATAACCCCACTGTACTCAACAGCCGGAAGTGCCCTAGTCAGTGCATTTCTGCTTTGACCAACAGCAGCATCTCCTTGCAGGCTCCTCTGCTGCTCCCCCAGGCCAGGTAAGGTCGGCGAGGGCGGTCCTGCCCAAAGTCTGAGCTGCTGCTTTTCCCAGGCCAGAGGGCCGGGCAGCCTGGCTCAAACCCTCGGCCCCCTCCCCACGCCCACACCTGACACTGTGGAGAAGTTCAACAGCAATACGGTCCGAAGGACCCAAATCAGAAACCACCAAGTGTCTGCCGGTCCTGTGGTTCAGACCTTTTACTTGGAGCGCTCTATCGCTATTTTATCAAGAGCTACATTTTTGCATTATTCTATGCAACTGTTTCTGTTTTAAGATCCGTCTTTAAATTCCTTTCTCAGAAGCCAAACTAACAAATCTCTCCCCATGGCCCCTGTCTCCGGAAGGCTCCCCAGAACACGAGATTACCTTAGAGGCCAGGTATTTCACTGCATCCTCTCTCGGTCTCTGGTTCTCAGGAGCTTCGGATGCAGATGCAGTGGCTGTTTTAGCCATGTTGGTGCCCCCTGCAGAAGGACTCGGTGAAAGCAATGGGGTGAAAGGAAGGTCCTGAGAGGAATCTGTAGCTGCAGAGAAAGAGACCGATTTCACTATTACAGCACCAGAATAGGGCCACGGTGAGATACTGAACATTTTTCTTGATCAGACACAGAAAGTATTTTAATAGGTAATGAGTAAACAGGGTCCCAAATGCAAAGGTCCAAAGGAGGACACAAGTGTCCCTCTTAGCCCCGCCTCCCCATCCACCCAGATACCCTTCTGGGAGAACTGCCGTTTCTGGTTTCTTTTATTCAATTCTTTATGCTTTTAAAAAAATAATAATCTTTCGTGGCTCACTTGTTCCTGTGCACCATGTTAGAGACACCTTCTTTTAATAGGCTTATTATACATAAAATAAAACATGACTAGTCAAGTATTTACCTATTATATCCCATATTAAGTTAGTTTTTAAGCCTTTGGTAAATCCAGCATAGAGGGCAAAGCCTGTGGAGAACAAGGTATAAGAGAAGCACGCACAGACTCCTCCTGGCTGCTTCTGCAGCTTGGTTTTCGGACCCAAACTCCCCAGGACGCCCGATCAGGCCTCACTGCCCACATAAAGAGGGAGACAGGCCGTACAGCCGGGGGAAGACCCGGAAAGGCTGGCCTCACCCCAGGGGAGGGAGAGAAGGGGCATTGAAATGGTTCTCCCACGTGTGCTGGCAGATGTGAAACGGCAGCTGGAGCGATGTGAGAACAGAGAATGGAGGCCTGTCCAGGCCACGTCCTCCCTCTACCTTACATCCCATCATCAACTAGACCAGCATTAAGCACGCACATACTTCTAGGCGGTGAACCGGGGCTGCTGGAAGCAATCTGCCTCATGCGGCTTCCGTGGCAGCTAAGTGCCACCAACTTAGAAATGATGGCTGTCTTCCCAAAGCCCACGTTTCCAACAACCACGGCGCCTCTATTTTCTGGCAGTTCTGTGTTCCTCAAGTTTTCTTCTATCTGATGGAAGAGCCAATCCCTTCCCACAAACACAGAGTCTGTTGTTATGCTGGGTACTTCAAACAACAGGGGTTTCAACAAAATGTCCTGTGGCTTGTAGGGAGCAAATCGTGCTTGGGGGGGGAAAAAAGATAATTATTTTAGAAAAACGTCATCATTTTACGCACTTAAAAACTCAATTTAGCATTGCTTGTATGTTATACTTAGTACTATAGCCTTTAGTTTTATGCCACCCGGGATCTGTAAGTGTTTTCAATCCGGTTCTATTAATACTTCCGTCATATCTCATTTATAATGCCCCATTCGTTTTACAAAAGGTTCTATTAAAATGACCGGCTAGTTCTGTTGTCACAACTCAAGACAGACAGGCAGAGGATCAGAGAAAGTAACGTAGGTGGCCAAAGCAGGCGTCCCCGCTTTGTCTGAAACAGTGCCTAAGACAGGTCTCTGCTGCTACCGTAGGAGGCGTCTTCCTGGAGACAGGGCCCCAGCTCGCATCCGGCCGTGATGACGAGGGGCCCCCTCGGTGAGGCTGCGGACCACCCGACTGTGCATTACGGGAGGTGGCCAGTGGCCAATGGCCCGTGGACCTGAAACAAAGCTGATTCTTTGCTGGTGACAAGTGAGTGGTATCCAGTGAGTGTTAAAGTACCCCTCACTTCTAAATAACATATTGCAGAATTATTATTATTTTTTTAAAGATTTTTATTTATTCATTTAACAGAGAGAGAACACAAGCAGGCAGAGAGGCAGGCAGAGAGGAGCAGGCTCCCTGCCGAGCAAGGAGCCCCATGCGGGACTCGATCCCAGGACGCCGGGACCATGACCTGAGCCGAAGGCAGCTGCCCAACCAACTGAGCCACCCAGGCGTCCCGCAGAATTATTTTTCAACTGCAGAAACGGGGTGGTCAGAGATTTTTAAGGAAAAAGCCCCACTGATACGGAGGGCCTCCCAGCACACCTAGTAGATAAACTTTCAGCATGCACACGTCATGTTTTTAAACGAGCTGGCTTAAACGCTGGTCATCACAGATGCTCAGTGTTGGGTGAATGCATTCATGATATCCACTGTCCCAGCAGAAACAAAGGTAAGTACCTTTAACTTCCTGTGCCCTACCTCCGGCTGTATTGTGCCACGGCAATCTAATGGACGTTCGAAGGGGGGCATTTCTCTGCCCGTCTAAGTAACTCAGATCTTCCAATTTGGTCGAGCTTGTTGCTGAAACAGTAAACTCAAGTTTAGTCTTTTCAAAGTTGAGTTTAATATCACACCCAAACTACTATCAATCATAAATCACTTAGCACTAAGCAATTTCGTTCAGGCTTTTAACAAAATTGACTTCATGGTAATTTCGGTTTTGTATGCCCACCCCAGCTTATTTTTTCTGGCAGTGAGGTTAACCGAAAAATGGTAAACACCAAGTGTTCCTTGTTCTTAACATTGTCATGGTACAAGAGACTTCACCAAAAATGTTTATGAAGCAACTTTCACTCAATCAGGCTGCCGTACTTACTGCAAACACACAGCACAGTACTAGTCGTCTTGGAAGCTCCGGAGAGCCTTCCGGGGTTGCTGGAATTCCAACCTTGTTAATTAAATGAGCAGATTCTGCAGTTCAGTCCCACAGTGCACGAACACTAGAAGTCAGCTCCTGACCAGAAAGGAGCCGTGTGGATTTCATCAGAAATAAACATATTCCCAAACTTTAGATTTTTATGTGTAAATTATGTACTTTTTTTTAATTTCTAAAAAGAAGTAATATTGATCACTGATCAAATCAGTAAGACTCAGAGCACACAGGTACCCGTTAAAATGCATTAAGATCTATTTGAATATACACATGTTGGATTATAAAAACCAATACAAAATAGTGTTACTAATCCTTAGCAAATCTTAACAATAATTACATGATACGTGTTTTTGCCCAAAAAGAAAAAAAGAAGAAGAAGAACCTCCTCTTATTTGCATATATATCCCAGGCCACAATGAGAGAATTCTCAATAAAATTAACCTAATTTGTTTGTGGGTTAATTGGCCCAACATAAGGTACTGCTGATCCAAAACATACAATTCTCTTCCAGGACAATAAAATAATGGCATCACTTGAGGGTAAATGAGTGGGAGCAGGAGTTGACTTCCAAGGGCGAAGGCTTCTAAGGACTGGCGAAATCATTAGCGGGACCAAGTTTCGAGGGACAGAAGTCAAGTTGGGCCATCTGCCTGCTGAAAACCTCTGGCTCACAGCAGCCAGCCCCTGGCCAGTACCACCTGCTCAGTCTGGGTCCTCCCTGTTTCTCTCCTGAGGCTTTCATCCTTTTCCTCCTCACTGTCAGCAAGCCCCCCGCCCCCAACCATAACTCCTTCATCCAACAAGCACCTGCAGGGCTGCAAGGTTTGGCTCTGTCGTGGCATGTCCCCTCTTGTCCCCTCTTGTCTCATTCCCCAGACGGCGATCCACCGCACGCCCGGTCCCAGGAGAGACAGCTGACACCCTGACTTCACAACAGCGTACACTTAATGCTCCCGTATCCCTCTGGTGAGTATCCACAGTTTATTTACATGTCGTGTGCACACGTACGTCAATACCCCACACAAATCTCTCCCGTGAGAAAGATTCAGCTAATTCCTTAGGTAGGACTTCTAAATGGACCTAATTTCTGGGAATCCGAAGACAGCCTCTCGCTTCTCTGTATCCTTTACAACTAGGGTGTGTGAAACTTCCCGGGGGGCCACCAGGACCAGACTCCTCACGCTGGGTCCCTACGCTAACAGCATCTGGAACGTGTGCTTCTGGGCTCCTGCCTGGGACCTGGGACTCTGACCCAGACCTCTGCAAATGCCCTCTCCTTGACACATCTTACCGTGAACACACCTGTAGGCTGGCGGCTGCAGGAGAAGGGGCAGCCGCCGCTCTAACCTGTGAGCTAAGTGCAGCTCACAGCTGGCACAGCCCCAACTATCTGCCCTGCCACTTCGGCCCTCGGCAACTCAAGGACACCCGGGGCCTCCCAGAGGTTTCCTATTTTCCTTCTTCTCCTGACCCCTCAGAACATGACACTCACTTCATCATTTCATGACAACTGAAAGGATAAGAACACGAGACTCTATAGAGGGCAGTGCAAAGAGAGGATTGGAGGAGCCCTCGCTGGACCCAGATGCAGGAGATGGTGGGGCTGCAGACAGCCCTGTTTGGAGATATCCAGTCACTATAGCTCTGGCTCCCATGCGTGCAACTAAGCGGCCTCACCCACTCCCCAGCTCTGATTCTGTCTCAAGCATGATTAAGATGCGGTGAAATGGAGTGGCTGGGGGGTGGGGGGCTGCCAGCCAGGAGCTGTGGGCCACCTCTGCTTCCTAAGCAGTTGTCAAGGCCACTGAGAGAGACAAGTCGGGATAGCGGAGCTCCGGCTGCCCCCTCGGCCCCCTGGTGCTCTCCCCCAGCAGAGGGGGCTATCCCGACCCCACCCTGCCTTCTCACACACATGCATAGTAGATTCTCAGACAGGGAGACTCACTTCTGGCATTTAACAATAAATGTTTTTGAAATCCTCAGCAGGACTCAGGGCCAAGAAAAATCAGAGGTAAAGCAATAATTTTATGCTGCAGTAAACTCCTGCTAGTAAACCTACAGTTAAATTACACACTCATTGCACTCATACACACACACACTCACGGACACTAAGAAAGACATCTCCGAGGCTAAGAGGGGGGAGAGCTTTTTAGGGGGTGGGGTGGAGGGAAAAGCAGAAGGAAACTGCCCTAAACCGAACAAAAAGAAACACCTATTGAAGCACCATGGCCTAACATATTAAAGGTAAATGCCATGAAAAAAGTCTAGGCAGTTATCAGTTAGAATTTCAAGAAAATTGGCTGGTAGTTTGTTTGTTGGTTTCTTGGAAAACTAAACACTGTGTCTGTGATCCACTTAGAAAGCATTTCAAAAGAAAAGTTAGTCAAAAACAGTAGAACCTAATCACCCAACTTCTAGATTATCTAAGATATCATTTTAAAGTCTTCTCTTCTGTTTTCCAACAAAGGAATGAGGTGTCCGTGCCACTCATTTGATGTGGTATAAAGTTATAATCTGATTGCAACATTTGAAACCAATTCCACTCCAACAAATACCTTTACACAGAAAATCTCTGTACAGTGAATCTCCAAACCCAGGCAACTTATTTTTATAGTCTTTGTCATGAGAATTTTACTGTACTAGCCACAACAGTGAAGAGATAACCACAGTTCTTGGTAACAGGCTCACTGACAGTAAAGGCTGGCAACCTCAGGAACTTGCTTCCATACCCTCACCCTCCAGGGGAGGCCAGAACCCCTGGGGCAGCTGTGAACAGTGGCCTGGCATCCCCTTCCCTTCACCTGCCAGTCCTTACTCTGCCCTCCTAGCCAAATTTAATCATTTGATGTTCCCCCAAACGCCAATTTATTTGTGTTTATGTGGATCTTCACATGCAAATACTTCTGAGGGATTGCAATAATGGTCTTGGACATATTATTTTATTTTATTTTAAGATTTTATTTACAAGATCACAAGTAGGCAGAGAGGCTGGCATAAAGGGGAGGGGAAGCAGGCTCTCCACTGAGCAGAGAGCCTGATGTGGGGCTCGATCCCAGGACCTGAGATCATGACCTGAGCTGAAGGCAGAGGCTTAACCCACTGAGCAACCCAGGCACCCCAGGACATATTATTTTAATCCTTCTAACACTGAGGATTGCCTACTGCCCCATCTGTAGCAGCTGGCCTTCTAATCACTAGACAGAGTGCTACACACAGTCTACACAACCTGAATCTTTTATTCTTTTCACCCCACCCCCTAAAAATCTTCCCATGACTTCTGAACTGAGGTTTGGCTTAGGGGTAAAGGAAGGTGGGCAGGGAAGGCTCTCCCAGACTCCTAGCTTGTTAACAGATACCCCGAGGTAAGAAACTTGCTTATATCCAAAATAAGCTTTTAGCTGATAAAACCTGCAACACAGAAGAAATGAACCAACCCATCAGGCCAGGCAGCCACTGCTCAAACCCGGAGGTAAAACCCTCCCATTCCACAGGAGGTCTAGCTCGAGTGCGTACATAGACACTAATGAATGAGCACAGCAGAAATCCGAAAGCCCTGCTCTATAATCACTGCACTGTCCTGGAAAGGCTCGGCTCCTACCCCCTGTCACTCCACATGGCAGGAGACCACATGAAAGAACATCAGGCAGAAAACAAAACCCCAAATGGGGGGCTTTCAACACTAGTAATGTAGTAATGTGTTTACTAATTTTAAAATAGCTTGACTAAATTGAATACAAGTTTGCTCTTTTGTTGAAGTCAATAACACTATCAAGTTCTGGGATCATACAAATGAACCATTCATCCTAACGAGGTAGCCTCAGTATAAAACGCCTCGGGTGCATCATACTATACAGTCGGCAGTGGGGGAGTGGTGGGAGGGCATCGAAGCTTTTGGAAGAACCATCACTCAACATGCAGAACACTCCCCACAACCTCTTTCTGGCAGACACACCAAATCCCTCGCCTGGAACAAGGCCATTTACGTCCTTTGAAAGTGAATTAGAGCTGCCTCTCAGAACTTTTCCATTAGGGCCATTTATGTATCAGCTGCTTCAGAGTTCCATTGGGGGGAAAAAAAAATGCCCCACAACAACCAGACTGGCCTGCCATCTCCCCAAGGAGCAGTAAAAAACAAATTCTTTAATATAGGAAGAGAGAACCTGGGTCTTTGTGTTAGCAGAGGAGTTTTATGTGCTACGTTGGAGACGAAGAAGGACTGAAACAAGGTCATCTTCTAGATTCGACCCCGGAACACGGAGTTCAGAAACTCGGGACCATAAACGCAGGCAGGACAGCTCAGAACCAGCGTTTCTTTCTTTGCCCACCTCACCCCCCCCCCTCCCCGCTTGGCGACCACCCACTATCAACCAGGAACGGTTGTCCCTTCCTGGGTCCTCGTCTCGCTCCAGCTGCCCCATACTGCTGAGGGGCACCTGCCGTGCCTGCCTGCACGCCCTCTACCGAGAAGCCTCACTTCCACCACGAATGTTTTAAGCTGTGAGCTCCCCTGTAACTGAATGGTACAGAGAGTGGACCTCCCATCTCTAGGACGGGCCTCAATTATAAAAAAAATAAGTTTGAAAGTTGGATCAGAAATTCTTGGAGCTGATATCAAACTCATTCTAAATAAGGATTCCTGTTTACCAAGACCTAATACAAAGTTATGAATTTACTCAGGCTTAAAATATTGAAAACAAGGACAAAGTTTTTGGCACTTTCTTCCTTCGTACACAGAAGAGCAGAAGAGTCTAAATATTAGTTTTAGAGAATTCCAGAGTGGAAGGATCACTTAAAGACCATGAAGGACTGTCTTATCATTGTTACAGATGGGTAAACTGAGGCCTACACGTGGTAAGTACCCGATCCACGATCACAAAGCTGGCTTGTGTCCGGATCAGATCCCCAAGTGGAGAGAGTGAACATGGGGCACCTCGGACCCAGTGAGATAACCCTTCTGGAGAGAGGCATGGCCTTACCTGCAACTGAGTTGGGCCGTGGCATTACTAGCGAGTTGGAGCTCTGAGAATAAGGCACCGGACCATCTCCAACTGAGGCTTCAGTTTCAGGCAGCACGCTCTCCGCTGACCCAGGGGGCTCCTCTTCTGCCACTGGGGAGCAATTATCTGCCCTGCGATCATGAAGGACTCCTTTCTGTACCCCTAACCTTAGGCTTCCGTCCTTATTCCATTCCAAACTGGAGCCACTCCGGTCATCATTTTCGGATGAACTTGTAATGGTGGCTGAAATGAGAGACCAAAATACTTTGAAGGAGGCCAGGCAGAGCTGGGGCTGTTGAGAGTTAACATAAGCACACTGCCCTCCCCGTGATCAATGGAAACTTTTCCGGTCCATGCAGATTTTTATCAAAGTATGTTTCAGTGTATTTTGGTAAATTAGAGGAATGTTGCTTATCGAGGAAAATAAACTAAGCCATTCTACAGGGGAGGGGAAAAAAGCTGGTAAGATAATGAAAAAGCTGTCTAAAAGCATCTGAGAGTTAACAGTAAATCCATGTAATTTAGAGATGATTTATCTTCTCTTTGTTTAACAAAGATAAACTGCTCATGAAAGAATTCATATCTCATTAAATTCCTCTGAACCTATAAATATCTTTTCCCCAATTAAGGGACGAGGCGATAACAATGGTTAATGCAGAAAAGATAGAGGAGAAAAATCTCTAAAAACAAAAATACATTCTAAAGTCAAGCAGAGAATTTGATCCTTAGAATTAAACTTTACAACAGCTGTTCAGGATCAACCAGAGAGAGTGACTTGACATTATTCCTTCAGCAGCATAGAGTGGAAGACCTCCCAACACACAGAAAACAGGCATGGCAAGGGATGCTGGCCTGCACAATTATAATCTAACCTCTAAGAAAGGAAACCAGCATGGAAAACCATCTTGGCACAAGAGGAACATGATGTAAGAAAACAGCAATACCCGCCCTGCGTGGCTTCCACTGACCCAAAGACTTCCAATTTAAACACCCGAGCCTCTTGCAAGCCCAGGTGACCATGGACCCAACGCTGGCTTGTGTCCTTGAGAACAAGGGCCACGTCCTCTGATCCCTTTGTGTTCTGTGCTGGGATCCCCGCAGCCCAGGCCCTTAACAGAGAGAGCCAATGGGATGAGGCCGATCAGAGTGTAAAGAGAACTCAGCCTCCTGGATTGAGCTCCTTCATCAACGTGACTCTAGCACCAGGTTGGTGAATCAGCTCCAACAGCCTGTTATCTAGAATCAAAGGGTCTGGGTTTTTTCGTTTTTTGTTTTTTTTTTTACAATGCTCTTTAAAGGTTTAGGAGTGAAGACAAAACCATTTCCTCACTGTGATGCAGGATCTTCTGTCACAATTCTAAAATGGTCTTTCCTCCTGCTGTCCAGTCTGGACTCCTTACCCACTGCTTGTCTCCCTCTTCAAAAATCCTTCCTGCGTGCTGAAGCCTCAGACTCTCTCCCTCGAGCCGACAGCTCCCTTTTCTGAGCAACACAGCACCTGGCATGTACTAAGTGCTCAATAAACGTTTGCTTAGTCAACCATTAAGCAAATGAACACACTTCTCTTCCAAATGTGGTCAGAGACACTACACTAATCTCATTGTTACCTATTCAGGACTTGATAATCTGTCTCCAACCAAAATCTGAGTGGATCTGGGATGGGCCCATCACCGGGTGTCTGCCATTACTCCCAGCATTCCCAAGTATCCTATCAACAGTAGTAAAACTAATTTCTCCCTCTCTCTGGAATCAATCAGAGTCTTGTGTGTTTTTTTCAGTGGAGCATTCCTATGAGCGTAAGTACAGCAAATATGACTCTTTCCACCCTGAAAATGCTGGCGGCGGTGGTGACAGCAGCCACTGACGTCTATTTAAAGTTACTATACGTCAGGGACTATGCTAATGCTTCACAGAAATACTCCAATTTATTAATGAGATCACTGCTTGTGACGAGGCTTACAGCCTCGTTAATAAGTTGTGACTGTAATTGTTGCAAGCCTTCCTCTGTAAGTCCGGCGTTGGGACTCAGAATGCTTTTCCCACAGACATAATTAGTTAGGTTCCCAGGCTACGTCAACTTCTAAGTTACAAGAAAAGCGCCAGAGTGGGGATGATCTGTTTGGTTTTATTTTGTGGCGCATACCCTTAAGGGAAAAAATTCACAGAAAATCAAAGTGGTGTTTCTCCGCATTGCCTTTCCCTCAGTGCCATGCACCGCAGAGTCCCAGCCCTAAGAATGGGAGTCCTGGGTTCAGACCTCAGGCAGTGGGAACAGGGACTGGGATTTCCCTACTGCCTGCTGCAGTCAAGCAGCGGAGGCAGCGTTCTGGAATGGGGAGGGCCTGGTCAGGAGTCCCAGACTGCAGGAACGGGCTGAAGGTCCTGCTCTCACCGTATACATGTCCAGGTACTGAGGAGGAAAATTGGGGGGGGGGGGGGGTGTTCACTCAGCTACAGGAACAGGAGGGAAGGCAAGACTGAGACAAGGTTGCTGTTTCAAAAGGAGGAGAAGTTTATAAGGGTTTCTAAACAGACTCGCAAGTGCCCTCATGATGTTCAGTGAAGACACACAATGCACCGTGCAGGTAGGTGAGCAGCTCCAAAGCCGCAGGCCGTCTTGCTAAGATCACCCCACTTCACGAAGTTATTCCCGGCCATCCGGTGCCAGAGGCAGCCCACATGGCTGGAAGGCCCACGGCATACTTTCCTCTAAGTTCAGGCACCATTAAGCCCCGATGCAGATTCAAGGGGGAAGATGAAGGCCCGACACGTTTCCCCGTATGACCCAAGAAACACACTGAATAGGGCAGCTCCACAGTCGTCAAGGGAGAGAAGCTGGTTCCTAAAACAAAGGACAGGCTACTCAAAAATACCGATTTTTCTTCCAGGCTACCAAATTTCAACTCCTCCTCAAGTTAACCAGTCACCTCCAAGTTAACACACACCTACACAACTATGGCAACGTCTTCACAATGATGGCTGCAGGGAAAAAAAAAAAAAAAACGGAACTCAAAAACCTACGTGACATCTGACATTTTCTGGAGACTCCGATCGTCTTTCAAGTTCCCTAACAACTGAAACATTCTGACATTTTATTCCGTAAGTCAGTACAGATGCCAGCTTTTGTCAAGGAAGACTGGTCACCGCCATTCAGATGGGGGCTCGACCACTCCCCCGACACGCAGTGTTCTGTTAAATGAGTGATTTATCAGATCTCAAGTTTTGTCAAGTTTTATGAGGTTAGGCTTTGCTTCCCACAATTTAGTATTACTCTAGGTCTGGTCCTGCTCATTGATTTACACGGGCTACTTCTGACTCTCTGTACCATTTGAAACATCCTTTTAACCACGGATAGCACACTCTCTGCCTCTGTAGTAAATGGCACGTGTAACCAGACCTACAGGTGCACAGGGCTACGCCACTTCCAAAGCACATCCAACACCTAGTAGGACACATACATGATCCCCACTATCCTGGAGAAGAGGCCGACAGGCTGAGAACCATCAACCCACTTTAGAGATGCAAAACAGACTTGGGAGAAACTAATCTCTCTCCCCCTGTATCTTGCTTCCTCCCCCTCCCCCCCTTACTGGTAGGTCTAACACCAGCCCTTCTGCCTGCCCACGCACTATATTAAAACTCCCTTTGCCCTGCATAGCTCTCAACAAGCCAAAGTTCTCTAAGTACCTGTGACTAAAAAGTATGTTGCGGTTCATGAAGTCGGCCTTCTGAAAAACAGCAATTCCCAGACAGGGGCTAGGAGAGAGAAGCCAGTCATGGGTGCACCATAGCCCAGACGAAGTTACTGGCTGATTAGAAAGTGAGAGACAGACAGACCTACTCAGTCATCACATGTTTTGCTATATAAAGTAGTGCAATAAAACTGCACTACTCCTTCCCAGCTTTCCTACCCCCTTCTTTGCCCCGTGAAGGTTCTTTCACATGCTGAATGTATACTTAAAATAGAATTTTTAAAAATCAGTGTAAGTTCAGGGCCCAATAAGTAGTTTGATAGAATCTAAATCAAGTTATAAGTTTAAAGGAACATTAAGAAGAAATGAGTACAGTGTTCGTTCAGAATTGTTTAGGAACGAAGGGCTTTGACATCAAATGGATACACATAGGTAGAGCAGAATTCATCTGCCTTTGAGATGGAGGAGAGGTAAGAGGTAAAAAGTACAAAGACCTTGCTTGGGTTCAAACTTTGGCTTCTACGCCCCCTGAGGACCTACGAAGGTTAAGTCTCTCCAGGCCGAATACTGGGAATGGGCACCTTTTTTCCTTTATCTTATAAACAGCAACTTATGTATTTGTGATTTTTGTTTGTTTTTTGTTTTGTTTTGTTTTGTTTGAGAGAGAAAGCAAGACAAAGAGCACAAGCTGAGGGTGAGGGGAGACGGGCAGAGGGAGAAACAGAGTCTCCACAGGGGAAGGAGCCTGATGCAGGGCTCGATCCCAGGACCTGGGGTCATGACATGAGCCAAAGGCAGATGTTTAACTGACTGAGCCACCCAGGTGCCCCTGAGTTTCTCTTTACACTGGCTACTAGGAATTGTCAAACTTCCTACCCGTTGATAAGCAAGATGAAAAAAACCTAACAAAACTCACTCCCAGCTTTATCTCTTTTTCTTTTTTAAAAGATGTTATTTATTTGACAGAGACACACAGCGAGAGACGGAACACAAGCAGGGGGAGTGGGAGAGGGAGAGGCAGGCTTCCTGCTGAGCAGGGAACCCGATGTGGGACTCGATCCCAGGACTCCAGGATCATGACCTGAGCCGAAGGCAGACACTTAACAACTGAGCCACCCCTGTGCGCCCCCCACTTCACCTTTTCTCTTGTATTTTTTAATTAAAATATAAACAAACGTTATCTTAGTTTCAGGTATATGACACAGTGAGTCAGCAAGTCTATACATCGTGCCGTGCTCACTGCAAGTGTAGCCAGCCTCCGTCTCTGTACAAGGACGCTCCAAGCCCAAAGGCTGTATTCCCGATGCTGTGCCTTTCATCTCCATGACTTACTCATTCCTGAACTGGAAGCCTGTACCTCCCTCCCCCCATTCTCCCCCACCCCCCTGCCTCATTCACTTGCCTCAAGTCATATCTTTGTGGGTGGGGGGGGAATCTCATTTTATTAAATGTCTATTTGTAAGCATTTCAAATCCACTGGGGAGGAAGTATAAAGCAGCCTTAGGAAATAACAGCAGTGGCTACCATAAATATATTCGTGCTTACCACGTAGGGCTCTGATCTCAGCTCACTGAATACCCCGACCAGCCCCCCAGGCAGGAAGCCCCATAAGGCCTGAAGCCTTGCTGTGGGGTTCTGCACGGTTCTGAGCACACCAAACTATGTACCCCAAATACATGCATTTACAAGATATGTACCTCCAGTACCCTAATTTATAGTATACACCACCCCGCAAAAAAAACTTTGAAGAGACTTCTTAAAAACCCAGAAATTGACATTTTCTTCAGGCACTCCCACAGACGGGCTTGCATTCTCCATTTTCAAAATCAGGACTCTGTGAACAGAGTCCTTCATCCTTCGTCCTTCCCTGGGTTGTGGGGAAAATCAGACACAAGGGCAGTGCCTTTGTGTAAAGTGCCTCCTATCTCACAAGCACTCAAGAATGTTTTCCTCCCCATACAAGTGAAAATAAAGTAGCACTGAAAAAAAAAACAAACTTTTTTTTAACTTCTATATTCAGTTTAACAGTTGACAGAGAGTTTAAAAGTTAAAACACTGGACCAATGAATTAACGATCAAACAAGAAAAGGACATAATGGTTGCCTGGAAAAGTGGGAGAAGGGAATGAAAAAAGAAAGTCCGGCTACTGTGGACACCACCTTTGACCTGACCGAATCACAAGAACACTAACAACTCTGGAAGGAGAAACCAGAGCCTAAATGAGACTGGGTAAAGAGTCGAGAGAAAAGTCAGGGCAGCACCGTGCCTGACGCCCTGACCTTCCCGGCCTGCCAGGATTCCCTCCTTCCCTTGCTTACCCCCAACATCTTACACGTGGTTCCTGCTGCCGTGACATAGTTCGGATTTCCCCAAGGGACGAAGGGAAGGATGGCAGCGATGAAACCAGCCTGCCTGAGACCTTCAGACAGAAAAGCCAGTCAGGCTTCTCCCTCCACGCCCCCTGCAAGCTGACCAACCACACAGGGAACAGAGCCGGCTGACCTGGAGGGACTGCTTTTACCTCCCCCAGCCCAGAGAGGAGAGGACTCCAGGGAAAGTGGCCTGAGTTACCTCTGGCTCCAGGGGACTTTCTGGCTTCTCCTTCCACAGCTTCCGAGGGACCACAGTTGGCCTGTGTCAAGTGCTGCAGAGCCCAGCTCTCCTTCTGGCCTTGCCCAGGGGCGCCGGGCTTTGGCTCCAGCAGATAGATCTCTGTCGCACATCCCCGCCTCAGTGCTCCCAGCATTGCGCAAGGCCCACTCTGTTAGGACATGCAGAGAGGCCAGGGACCCAAGCCACGGTGCACAGCAGCATCCGTCAGGGGACTGTGGAAACCCCTCGAGGGTCAGCAGGGACAGGGAACTGGAGGAGTGGCCACACTGCCCACACATAGTCTGACACAGCAGGTAAGAGCCTCCAGAGAAAAGCCTGTAGATCTGCACAGCGTGAAGTTTCCTAGCGATAACACCCTACACCGCGTTTCCGTAAAGTCTCACCTTCCCTGCACACTGAAGGCACAGACGCTGGAGCTTCAGACACTGTCCAATGACTCCACGGAGTTCTGGACTCTTCTCGAAAAGAGCACAAGGCACTATCAGTGGTTGGTATTATTATCCACCTACAGCATACATCATCCATCAAGAGGTGTCAATCACCGCCATGTTTTAAACCCTTTTCGGTAACTGACAACTTCCCATGGTCTCCAAGGGCAGATGCCCACTCTTTGGTTCCACAGGTGGACAAGTTTTGAAACAGATACTGTACGTGAGCTTTACTGGGCCAGTACTGAATAGACTTGCTCCTGGTACACAGTAGGTGCCAATAAATGCTTGCTACACTGACAGAACAGCTGCCTGAAGAACCCTACCACAGTGTGAATGAATACAAGTACAGCAGGCATCCTGCTGCCTCGAATCATCGCTACGGATTTCTTTCCCACATAAAGTATATTACCGAATTATATATGTAAAGGCAAATTTTCCTCCTTCACCTGAGATGATTAAAAAAAGGCTTCTATAATTAAGGATGATTTTTTAAATTGCAGGCAATGTAGCAAAATGAATATTAACACAGATCTGAAACATGCTAAATAGTTATTACCAAATCAATTTCAAAGCATTTCAATTTAGTAGCAAGCAGGGCAATACAGGTGGCAACAAAGCAGGATTAGCATAAAATCAAAAGGGCAGGATTCACAAGTTAAAAATGAAAATACAATACAATTAATTCCTCTTGTAGGCCTCTCTTCACATCTGATCATCCCCCTTGGGACACAAAGTCCAGGAAATAGAAGGAACAAAAGGTCTCTAGCTACCTCTGGAATCACTTTCATTTTACAAGCCCAGGAGGGAATCTGGTCAAGTCATAAGATAAAAGTCAGCACACAATAAACTTTGTTTTAATATCCTAAGCAACTGGCCAGAAAAACAAAACAGTATCAAACTCTAGTAAGCACCGGCAGGATACTAATCAAGTACTCAGTATTTCCTACAAGCCACTTTTGCAGGAGGAATGTTTCAGTGAAGGTACTCCCCCGCCTAAGTTTAAACCTGCCTTCCAGCTTCAAAGGGAGAAAGAGCAAACGCAAGCCACACCGTACCTCCCCAACCGAGAAAGAGGAAAAGCAGCAGGAGGAGCCTAAGTTCTTTACCCTTTTCATTTTCTGAGCACTTAATCTCCTGAGAGCTATCTGGCCTGGTGGAATGTGGTGGCTCAGGTGTTGGGAAGCCAGGCAGGTGAACAACACACCTGCTCTGCGTGGGAGACACGCCCAGCTGGGGAGCTGTGGACACCATCCACTCGGAATACCCCTCCTCCTTCGTGGGGCTGTCCTAACACCAACTCTCAAAGAGAATCAGATCTGGGCTACTACAGAAGTAATTTGGAGATTATAAATGTCAGCAGGTAGAAGCAGATAGTAGAGAAGGGCCTGGAAGGGACGGATGACTAACTTTTAATGGCCTCATACTCAGTCGGATTGCTACCTGTAAGTCCTTCTCCTGGGCACATCTATTATTAATACACAGAAAGGATTTTTTTTTTTTAAAGTCTTGATGGGAAGGCTGGGTTTTGTTTCTCCTCAGCCAATATCCATTCCCTTTCTTCTTAAATAGAGCAATAATCCATTTATTTTCTTAAAGATTTTATTTATTTATTTGTCAGAGAGAGAGAGAGAGAGAGAGAGCGCACAAGCAGGGGGAGCGGCAGGCAGAGGGAGAGAGAGAAACAGGCTCTCTGCTGAGCAGGGAGCCTGATGTGGGGCTCGATCCCAGGACCCTGCGATCATGACCTGAGCCACTGAGTTGCCCCTCAATAATCCATTTTTTTCAAACACAGACACACACAGAATATTGATCATGATATGGACATAGACAAAAACTAAATAGTACCTTTAAATCAAAAAGTGCTCATTAAAACCTATTGCTTTCAGTGATGCTTTTTGAAATATCAGATTGGAGGGCACCAGGGTGGCTCAGTTGGTTAAGCAGCCAACTCTTGGTTTTGGCTCAGGTCGTAATATTGGGGTTCTGGGATCAAGTTCCACATCAGGCTCCATGCCCAGACGGGAGGCTACTTGAGGATTCTCTTTCTCTCTCTCTCTTTCCCTCTGCCCCTCCTACTACTCGCATACTCTCGGTCTCTAAATAAATAAATAAATAAATAAATAAATCTTTAAGATAAGTAAATACTCAGATTGGCTTTCATACACCTTCTAGTAAGTACACCTACTCATTTTTTTTTCTAAGCTGAGATTAATACAGTTTACAATTTCCATTTGTTAACAGTTGGAAGCAAGTTTATTCAAAGGAGTGTCACTAAGAAAAAACGTATTCTCAGGCACGGAGGAAACATCTATAAAAGCCACTTTTACAAAGTTTTCCTTTTGGAGCAAGTTATTAAAAAGCTACTTTATGCTGATTGAGTATAGTTTCACATTTAGAAGATCTTTACGTTACAAATTTAAAAAGCCAGACACTAATTTCTAGGTAATGCCAATGCTTTTAATATGTCAAGAGTAGGAAATTTTGCTTTCAGAATACACATACACATATTTGCAGGGAATTCAGTTACACCTATCCAGGTGAGACAGTACTTGTACATGACAGATTACACTCCTGAAGAACAGTTTAAGAACTCGGGCCGCCTCAAATCGCATGAAGTGGGACTGCCCTCCATATAACACAGTAAGGTTGGAACAGAGGGCGCAGAGGTTCTGCGAAGCTCTGAGCTCTGCACAAAGAGACTGGAAGGGGTCCAATAAATTCTTCAAAGGGTCATAATTCTGCCCTTTCTCCCACTAAGCCATTCCTAAAGAAGAAAATCCTCTTCACCCGCAATACATCAAAACCGGCAGAAACAGAACACAGGAAGGGCGGCCCATGGCGGCCCTGAGAAGGCTGTCTGACCACGTGGGAATGTGACCTTCCCTACGTGGCATCTGTTGGGCAAAAATACGTAGATTAAATATAATCGCCATGATGGAAATCAGCTTACATACTAAGAAAAGGGCTAGGAATTTCTAAGGCTGGGTTCACACTATTTGAAATTTCCCCTAAGTGCCCTAAATAAATGGTACCAATACTGTACACGCAGCTCTGAGCCCCGTGTGGGCGTCTGTAGCCCCCTAACGTCGCGCCAAGTATGTGCACTTGTCACCAGCACCCTCCCCCCCCCCGCCCGACACCTCTGCCTCGCTGACCCAAGCTCTAGGGGTGGACACACCTGAAACAACTGGAAATGGGAAACTCAATGGAAGCTTCTTCCCGCCTCTCTCCAGAGAGGAATTGAGACTACGGATCCCAACCAGCCTATCGCAAGCAGCTGCCAGGCCTTCCAAAGCAGGAAGCCAAGATATCTTCACCTTCATCTTTGCCCACTAAGATCACCGTGTTCTTGAATATTTTATTCTGTTAAGCATTTAAGATGCCTAAAGGCTGCCGTTCCCAGGCTACACCTTATAAAAACAGTCGTGCTCCTCAGGCGGAAAAAAGCACACACCCTAGCCCCAGCAATCACAGAACCACAGCTGAGGCACAGATCCCCGCTCCGTGATGAGGCCGTGAAACCGGCGGACCCTGTACTGACTCGGGAGGACGCAATCTCCGTCCTCGGCTCCCCTCCTCACCCACTCCCGCCTCTTCAAAGGGCCTGGCTACCGTCTGCCTGGAGAGGAAGTACTTGCTTTTTCTCCTTCTCCTTCCCACCACACCTCCCATGTGTCCCTTGGCAACAGGTTCCGGTTCTGCAGGTTGTGGAAGGAGAGCGAACAGAGGAACACTGTCACCGGCACAGAGCCCCCCCCAGCCTCCTACAGTCCTTACTCCTGGCAGGAGGCCAGCTAAGGCAATGAGAAGCACCATCCCCAAAGCTGGAGGGACTCCATTTCCTCGCGACTCCCGCTTCGTCTCAACCGTCACCGTTTTCTTGTGAAGCTGAGTTAAGGGAACACGTCTGACTTCAGCCAAGGAATAAAGGACAGCCTCAATGACATGAAATGTGTCATTTAACTTTAACAACAAGACACAGCTTAGAATACAGGTGACATTCACAGACCGACAATGCCAACTTGGAACGGGAATCTTGCACAGCTTCTTTAGAAACCAACTAAACATTCCCTCCTCTGATGCAACGTGACAGTGACAACGACTCTCTTTTCCTTAATTTCTCATTCCCAACACCCTGCAGATAGCCAGACTGATATAAATGAGAACCACGCCTTCTCCTCTGTATGGAGACAATAATAATAAAACAAGATCAAGTAAACAGAAGGAAAACATTGAGGTGCTCTGGAGAGCATGTAATAAGGGGACTAACCACTCTGGGACTGGATGGGATGTATTCAGTGAAGTTCTCAGTCAGAGCCTTGGTATTCCTGCAGCTCAACCATTCCGTGACAAGACAGAAAACCAAACTGGTAGCTTTCCCTCTTTAAAATACTTTTTAAATTGCAGCACTGTTTCTCAATGAAAGAGAGAGAGAGGAGAGGATGAAGGCATGAGGGTCCTCTTCGGTCACTGAAAAAGTTTCTGTCACCGTAAGAAACTGGCTTGGTTATGTTCAGAGGCATACGATGATGATGCCAGGTCCTATAAGGAGAAGAGAAAAGGCAGTCTGAAAAACCGTGTAGCACTGAACTCCTTGATGGAAGATAAACTGTAGGGAGGACAGGACCTTTCAGGAGAGTGAAGGATGCTGTAAGAGGAGATGGCTGGCTATCGCAGAACACCACAGGCCTGGCAGCGGCGGGCTGCTCAGAGACGGCATGAGGACAGAGTAACACTGGGAAAAATTAGTTGGGCTAAATGGCAGGTGGGGAAGCAGAGTGAGGTGGGAACAGGAAATCGGCAGACTAAGAGTTTAAATTTGCTCTGAAAACCTCAAGCCACCGCTTTACTGCAACGTCCAGAAGCAGCTGGTATCCACGGAGAGAGACGGTAGACTACTGGACGAGCGCGGCTGGGGATGTAGGGGGACGGAGCATGACTTCTAATGGCTGCGGGGTTCTTTGTGGGGTGAAACGTTCTGAAATCAGATTGTTGCGATGGCTGCACAACTCTGAACAGACCAAAAACCATTCGGTGGTTTAAATGAGTGAATATTATGGTACGTGGTTGCATCTCATGAAGACGATCAAAACCAAACGAGACAAAGACCTACTGGAGTGAAAACTGAGGGCAGAGGCGGCCGTCCCTTTGCAAAGGGCCCCTGAGAAGCCTACAGTGAGGTCTATGCCAGGAAGCCCACCACCCAGCCCCAGTGATCTCACAGGGGCTCTTCTGGGGCAATCTCCAAAATATGAAGTACATGAACCTCCAACTTGGTTTTGCAAATTACACTTGAAATAGCAGGTGACAGAAGAAAATAAGGGGCTCAAATGTCATTCCCTTTGATTACATACGAATGTGGAAGTTACTGGGGTTCAGTCCATACCAGAATGTAAACTATCCCTCGAAGACATGTGCGTAAATCAGAAAAAGGGAAGGAGCTGAATGTGCAGTAGAGCACCAATGTCGAACAGCTGCACAATCCCCTGGTTGATTCTAATGTGTACCTGAGACCAGAAATTACTGAATGAATCAGAATCCTTACTTTAACAGAGAAGGAAAGGGAACAAAGTGTGCAAAGAACTCAAATGTTAGGCAAGTGTTGACCTAGCTCAGCACCCTAAGAGTCCGGACTAGAATCTGTGTCTCCTCATCCACAGTTTGAAACCTACTGGTGTGGGTTTGGGAGTGCGGGGGCACAGGGAGACAGCCTTAGAAAATTCTGGCCTCAAAAAGAGTGGTCAGATCCCATGAAAAGAAACTCGAGAACAAATACCTGGAAATAAGTGAGGAAATAAATGACCCTGAGGTTGGGCTGGGAGGAAGCCTCGAAACGCAGGGAACTTATTGCCCGGTTCTATGTCCCAGCGGGGACCAGACGCGCAGCGAATGGAATTAATCGATGAGGAGGTAAGATTTGGTAACTTCACGGGTCAGATGGGATCAGGAAAGTTTTTAACCAAACGAGCCCAGGGTTACAAAAGTCAACCCGGAGGAACGTAAAAGCCGAGGCTTCATCCTCTCGGCCGTCCACGGAGCCGGCGCCGGCTGCGAAGAGCGGGGCAGGCCCTGGCCGAGCGACCTTCACCGAGCACGCTGACGTCCTCTGAGGACCCGGCGAGCGCTCCGGCTGACGTGCGCCGAGCCATTCCGAGCCGTGCCCGAGCCGTGTGCTTCTTACCTATAATTCCACTGTCCTTGCTTTCCAGGGTGGAACTAGGGCTGCTAACGGTCTCACAGGGACTTTTGTTGGCTGCCGTCTTGCTGACACAGCGATTCAAGGTGGAGCAGGGGCTGTCGGTGCTAGGAGAGGCGGTGCTGCTGGTGAGTGTGGAGCAAGGGCTGATGCCTTGGCTCAGAGCTGTGCGCTGCAAGACGAACGGAAGGAGCGTTAGCACGGCTTCACACAGGACGCTCCCACAGTCTTTTGTTTCTGACGCTAAAGCAGTAACACGGCAGACAGGAGCAGGGAAAGCAGGTTTTTAAACTGAGCGGGCTTAGCATAGAGGTGGCCTTCCTGATTTTAAAAGAGAAATCCCTTTGTTCTTCTGTCCCCTTCCCCGGTGATTTTTTTTTTTTTTTTAATTATTATTATGAAAAGGGCAGTCTCAGACATAATTTGGTGGGAACGCACATTCGTAAAATAGAAATAGCAAACAGGCAGACTTCCTTTCATTTAAAGCCTGCAGAAGACCAATGCGTTCTTTGACCTCTGTACGGAAAACCCGGGAACCCTGTTTTTGTAATGTTTCACGAGCGCTGCAGCTGGATTCAATTCTCGAAGATTTATGGGCTCTGCGAGCAGGGCCAGGAGGCTGGTGGCCACTGCCATCTCAGTCAGTGTGTGACAGCCTCGCAGAGACCCTCCCAGGGGGCAGCGCGCCGGCCCCTCGCCGCCGCGCAGACATTACCCATCTCCACTCTGAAGGGGCAAGGCTGCCAGCTCCCTAGGATGCGGAAGGCTTCCCCATGCACAAAGCATTTGATCGCATCTTATTGTGTCTCTGCCTCGTCCCCGACAAATCTTTTCCTCATCTCACTGACCCTCTAAAATCTCAACCCTAAAAAAACCTCACAGGAAAGCATATCCCAACGCAGCCAGCTGAGAAGCATGGCGTTACAAAGATAAAAGTAGTTATTGTTCCGATGAGATTCTTTCAGCCCCTTCAATTCATTTAGCCACTCTTCCCTGGAGGGTGACTCGGAGGTTAACAGGGATATTTTCTTCAGTCCTGCACCCTTCTGCCTCGCCCCACCTCCCCGCTGCAGAAATCACCAACTGCTGAAGTACATTTCAATACACAATAGCCCAGCCTCATTTGACTGAACCATGCCCCCCCTCACGCAGGGAGGGGGAGAAGAGGGTTGTGCCTTCCTTCACGCATCCTCCGAGCACGTAGGATATGCAGTGTCTTCCTGGGGCATTACCATGGTCTCACTGTTTTCTTCAATGGTTATGTGTGTGGCACTTGGGATCCCTTCTCCCAGTAAAAATCCCAGCCTTGTCAACAGTTCTTGAGCTGCCGGCGAACAGCTAGGTTCATTATCGGCCTTTGCTTCTGGAACAAAGAAAGAAAACAATGAAGATGCCCCTCTGGGGAATTTCAGGTTTTCATCTGGAGGAGCTGGTGTTACAGCTGCTTGTCACTGCTTTTGTGTATTCTTATAAAATGCACAAAGTTTGACAATGCTGCCTGTCCTCTAGCAATACATTCTAATTAAGAGGCTGTGACAGGTTAAGAAAACAGTGAAAGAGAAACTCCAAATGCAATGAGTGAAATATCTGACCTGAATCAGAACACGGGGTGATTATAGGATAGCAGTCCCTATTTCCACGGCATGTGAAAAATGGGCACACCTCCCACACCAGAGGCAGAAAGAGGCTTGCCCTTCGTCTTCACTCTTTAAGAGGTTAGGATGGCCAGTGCCCACAGGAGGTGGAGATAAAGTCAAACCCAAGTGGCATGTTGGCAGAGCCCCAGGATACTTAGATGTCGGGGTAAAACTAAAATCCAAGCTCCCGTTAACCAAAAACAGGGGCCGGACTAACTTTGGTGGAAACGTGCTGTGCCTACCCCACACCCACAGAAGTCAAGTCAAAACCAGGACCGCAACTCGAGGGTCAGTCGTCAGGAATCCACTCTGAAACAAAGATTTTAAATCCCAGCGAAATGTGTCCCAGGAGACAAAGCCCAGTGAGACACACTCTGCTGTTTGCTCGAGATGGAGAGAAATCAGGCTGCGTTCTCTGCACGCTCCACAGGAATGCTGGACACACGGTTAACCTAAAGGTCACAGCCCACACCTGCAACCTTTCCATTTTCCGGCCTCCCCCCCGCCCCCCGCCCCCAGGCTGGTCATCTCGCTTTGTGCACTTAAAAGAATTCTGTTGTTGGGTTTAAATGTTGAGCTATAGGCTCACCTTGTATCCAAAAGCCTAAGGGAACTTAATTACGGGCGGCGAAATGATAGTCACATCATTCTAACACCTCGCCTCTATTTTTAAATCAGCATCCATCAGGGAATGAAATAATGTATAAAGCAAACCCTGCTTACAGAAGTTAGAACTTAAGAACAACACGCAACCTGTAATATACTCACTCATCTTAATGTTTTGTTCTTTTTTGTTAATCGTCTAGAGACGCAGACCCACACATTGATGAACCGATTTTTCCTAGATGTGGAAATCTGCAGATAATAAGTCTTGGAAATATAACATGAGGAAAGAACAAAATAGCAGTGTTACCTGTGAGCTACAGCATCACCCCCAAAGTTCAATGCTAACTTTGCCTTTTGCACGGAACCGCAAAATCAAAACCGGTAGAGCTGAGAAGACCCTTTGTCTTATCCTCGCTCACATACCAGTTGTGCTCAGTCATGCTCCCAGGATAGCAGCGACAAGGGACACCAGGCTGGGCCGTATCCTCAAGGAAGGAAAGGCATCCCGCCCCTTGCTTACTCTCAAAAGCTCCTGATGTTTTGCAGTAAGAATTGTGGTTTGCCAGCTTGGGTGGTTTTGTTTTTTTTGGGGTTTTTTTTTTTTTTTTTTTTTTTTTTGGTTTTTTTAACTGCTCTAGAAAACTGCAGGGGTAAAATAACCAAGGCTTGATTGTTCCGGGTTAAGAGAGCCTGCGTGTTTCTGGATCATTTGTGTTAAACTCCTACCAAGCCAAAAGGGGTAAGAGAGCACCCCAGGGCAGGTCAACCACACCCAGAAGGCCACTCCACAAAAGGTCCCTTCCCACCAGAGATTTCCAACCATATTTTGATTCCCAAGGTACTTGGGCATTTGGGAAAAGCAGGCAGGAACCAAACCAAATCGGCAAAACCCAGGCACACCCAAGGGCTGAACCACTTCAGAACAGGATCAGTCCCACCCTCCCTCGCCCCAAGGCTCAGGCAGGGCGGCCCTTTTATCTCAGATGGCAGCTGGACCAGAGGGGCCGAACAGGATGCCGCTGGCAAGGGGAAGAAGTGGGGAAGGGGGCGGAACTCCGCAGTTTCTCTACTCCACGCCCCTTTCCTTTCGAAACAATCTCTATACTGCTCCCCCACTGTGAAAGTGCCCCTGAATGTCTAGCTTCTGGTTCAACCTGAAATTCCAGGGAAAGTGCCAGAAAGGACTCCCAGTTGGCAGCTGCTGTGGAAGCGCACAGAACAGCTGCGCGGGCTCGGCTGCCGCAGAATTTACCCGGATGACAAAAGAGGCAACAGCCTGGGGCTCACATGGAGCTCACTCCGAGACCCTGCATCCCACATAGGTCCTTGGGGAATAGGGTGCCCCCTAAGGAGCCACTGCTGCCTCCACGTTGTGTCTGCAGACACCCCAAACTGCCAAGGTTTTCATGAGAACATATATATATATTGATGCAAAGACAGCCTGACCTCTCATCCAAAGTCCTTATCCAGGTTGGGAGCGGTGGCAATCCCCAGGTTCAATGTCTGAATTGAGAGGACACCCCTCCAAGCTCACAATCAACTTGTCCTCTTAACCATTCAGTCTGCACTTGGATGCCACCAACATTCCCAAACCTTACCTGGGTTTGGGGTACATGAACAGATGTCCTTTATTTCGGATTTAGCAACCAGTAAGTCACTGCAATTTCATTTTGTCCAAAAGCTTCCCAACTGTCTTTTCATATTATTCTCTTTGTTCTCAAATGTCATTCCAGTGACCTTCCCCTCAGAAGCCCCCTTCAGTTTGAATCCCTTAATCCATGTCAAGCCATCCACATTTTCCCCTCCCTAACATATAGCTTTCTCTCTCTGAACTTTTCATTCTGGCAGAAGGACCCCTGGGTGAAGAGTGCCATTTTGAGAGACGAGTTGCCTACAAACTCACACTGATACACTGGACTGTGAACTTAAAATACCTTTCTACTTCCACAGCCGATCGCCAAATACTGAGATTTGAATAGTGAGAGAAGATTTCCTTAGAGCTCGTTCTTCCAAAATGACCCCCAACCCCAAACCCAGTGGGACACTCTAAATGGAAAGTATTTTCACTCATGTAGTTAACATGAAATCTCTCATCAATAATCGGTGTACCTTACCCAAAACCAGCCAGATAAGTACTGGAGAGAAAGACATCGTGTCTTAGCAACGCTTTACATCTCACAAATTCAAATATCCAAAGAGTTTATGACGGCTGTACTTGGAGTTGAGAGAATAACTGGCCTCGCCCTTCCTGGGAATCCATTAGACAAGTGGGGAGTGATTCCTTCCCGAGAATGTTTGCATGGAATCCTCACTATCACACCATAATGGAATAATCAAGTGGAGGAAGGCAAAGGGAATTTCTTGGGTCACTTCCTGTCTCTTTTTAACTAATCACACTTGGACTTGCGGCACCAACCCTCAGATACAGTCCATAAACTGACCAGCTCCCCGGTTACCACCACCAAAACATCAAATCCATCTGTGCCCCTTATAACCATCTCCCCATCCTTCCCTACAGTCTCAGAAGAAAGGACATCTTCTCCTTACCAAAGCTATTCTGGACCAATCATAGTGTGAACCTCTCTAACCCTCAAATTCCTCATTAAGGAAGTGGCCATAACCACTTCTTAAAGGTCGTGAGCTTACAAAAAAAAAAAAAAAAAAGTGAGAAAATACTTTATATACCAAGCATTTTTGAGATAAGATGCTATATCAAAGTTGGTCATTATTTCTACCAACTCTAACACCAAGAGCTTACTTTCTCACGATTATTTCATTTTCCAGTATCACGGATTCCTATCTATATTCAATTTCTCTTAGCTAACAAAAAATAGTTCTTTGTTTATGACTTTTCTGCCTTAAGTAACTTTTTCTGAATTCTTTATTCCTTCAACACAACAAAAAATTTCCTCCTTTTTCTAATTGTCAAACTGTTCCCACTTGGCCCTAATTGCTTTCATTTCTTATCTCATCATTCTTCTTAAAGTCCAACTGTGTTAGAACCGTGGAGGGTCCTGGGGATGACCAAAGGATCATTCTCTCAAGAGAAGCCCTTTCTCTGCTCTCATCTGCCTCAAACTCTATGAGCTTGGACACCATTGACATTGTTCAGCCATTTACTACCTTGTGACCCTGAGCAACTGACTTAATATCAGTTTCCAAGATAGTACTTCTGAACTGAGTCTGTTAAATGAGACACAGCCTTAATGGATGTTATAAGTCCTTCCTCTGCTTCTAAATGTCCATGATCTGCCTCTTACTAAACTTCTTGCCCTCCTTGCCTTCTATTTGCAAGCATTTTCCTGTTTCTTTCTGACTGCTCCTTCTTCTAAGCCAAATTCCCTCCTTCTTGAATTTCCAAAAATAGTATTTATAGAGGAGCACCTATCCATGAACCTGAGCTAACTGCCATTAATTGGCTTCTAGTTCTTAAAGATATCACACAAGTTATCTTTAAGCTCTCCGTCCCATTGACCCTGTACTGAAATTGTCATCAAAGCTTACCACTTTCTCTTTCAAAATGTCTCCTGAATTAGCCTTTCTTTCTAGTCCTACTGCCACTTACAAAGTCCTCATCCCCTCAAGTCTAGATAACTATCAGATTCTGAACCAATTTTCTCATCTCTTTTTATTTTCTCCCTGTCTTTTTTTCCTTCCTCAAAGCCAGTGGTTGTCAAACTTTTTGTCTCAGGTTTACTCTTAAAAATCAAGGACTCCAGGGGCGCCTGGGTGGCTCAGTTGGTTGAGCAACTGCCTTCGGCTCAGGTCATGATCCTTGAGTTCCGGGATTGAGTCCCACATCCGGCTCCCGGCTCCACGGGGAGTCTGCTTCTTCCTCTAACCTTCTCTCCTCTCATGCTCTCTCTCACTTTCTCTGTCTCTCAAATAAATAAATAAAATCTTTAAAAAAAAAAATCAAGGACTCCAAAGAGCCTTGGCATATGTGGACTATTGATATTTACCATATTAGAAATTAAAAGTAGGAATTTTTTTAAATCTACATTAATTCATTTTAAGTTCATAAAACCTACATGTCAAATATTTTTAATAAAAATATTTTTTCAAAGATTTTATTTTTAAGTAATCTTTATACCCAACATGGGGCTTGAACTTACAACCCTGAGATCAAGAGTTACAGCTCTACCAACCCAGCCATCCAGGAGCCCCCAAAATATTTTCAGTTTAAAAGGTTAAGAATGGCATTGTTTTATACTTCTGCAAATTCTTTTTAATGTCTGATTTAATAAAAGACAGCTAGATTATCATGTCTGCTTCTGCATTCAATCTGTTGTGATATGTTCTTTTGGTTAAAACATGTGAAGAACTGTGGCCTCAGAGATATGTAGCTGGGAAAGGGAGGAGCCGTCTCAATTAATTACAGACATTCTTCTTTGATACCACACCAAAACTTGACAAGTAGCAATTTCTGAAAGGTTAGTTCTACTGTTTGACTTTGAATCTATATCAATACACTTTTTGTACTGTTACAATAAAAATTCAATAGTCTAAGCGTCAAATGGATTTTTACCCATGCATGATTTTTTTAACATTATACATTGCATAATTTGGAAAATATTGATTTTGCAGATCTTGCAAGTGCTGACACATTTTATTACATAATACTCAAATATCAAAAAAAAAGAAAAAAAATACTCAAATATCACATTAATATCACCACATCTCAAATGAAAAATCCTGAGACGCCATCAAGCTCAAGGTAACAGATACAAATTCTCAAAAACATAATCTTTCACTTGAAAGGTCAGATTTTATCATTAGCGAGGAATCCCTGTCAGTTTTTTTTTTAATTGAAATGACACGCTCATTTTGTTCCTTTTTGAGAAAATGTGTGTCTAATATCCAATTTTGAATAATCATGGTTTGCCAATCATTCTTTCAAGTAAAAATGGGTGCTCTATTACAAAACTGGCTAGGTCAGCCTGCAGTTCCAACGGTCACACAAGTGGTTTTCTCTGAGACCACCATCATACTTCAGCATGCAGTAGAAGTGCTTTATGGAGACTTCCCGTTTCATCACACAGACTATTAAGATCAGTCCAGAGTCAAGATTTAATAACCTTATTTTCAGTGCTTTGTCAGGGACCTTACTGAGTTATTATTTTTCATGCGAGTGCATGGTGGTGGAAAATACTATGCCTAGCTCTGGTCCAGCAGGTGGCCCTACCTCAATGTGCACTAAGGCACCAGAAGTCTTACCAACAATCGCTTTTGCACCATCAGTGCAAATGTCAATGCAAGAGATATGAAAATGTCTTCCTAATATCATTACAAAAAGAGTTTTGACCTCACAGACCTCAGTGAGGGGCTTGGGGATGCCTAGAAGTCTAGAGCCTACACTTTGAGAACATCTGCTTTAAGTCTTCATTTGTACTAAATTCTCCTTTTTCTTTAAAAAAAATAAAAATTAAAAATGATTGCTGCATACACCTCTCAACCTATTAACTGATCTCTCATCTCCCCTTACCTGCTCAAAGCCTTAGAGTAAAAATGGTCTAGCCCCACCAATTTCATTTCCCATTCGCCTACCTACAACTTAAAGTCATTCACCTTTGCTAGCCTCCTGAAACAGCCCTGGTAGGCACAGTACTTTCATCTTTTTAAAAGGCCGATCTCCTCTTCTGATTTTCCTGTCATTTTTGAGCTTGCTAATTCTCTGTCCTACAAGGAGGAGAGTGGCACCTGTCACATCAGACTCTCAGAGAGGAAATCCGTAGTTTCCAGGATTTATTGTATGGTCTTGGGGGTTCTTCTTCTATCCTTTCTCAGTTCTCCTCTCCTACTGACCCTTTCCCTAGTCGGACACACCTCTCATTTCATCACGTTCCCTCTAAACAAAAGTTCATACCCAGTATTTTTGAGACCCAGTTTGATCTTCCAACTGTTCGGCGGGCACTTATGCCGAGATGTTCCACCAACATCTCAAACTCAATGTACCCGAAACTGAACTCAAACCAAAACGGACATTTTGGTTCCGGCTCTTCCAGTGCCCTCTGAATGTCATCTCAAAGCCTTCAAGTCATCAGCTTTGTCTCTTCTGGCTTCCAGGATCATGCAAGTTCTCAAGAATCTTCCTATCCCTCACCTCTTCTTTCCTGATCCTGTTCTAATTTGAGACCTTACTCTGCCTTATCAGACTAATGAAATCTCTTCCTCACCATCTTCCTGACCTAAGTCTCTTTCCTGCCCCACTGCATCCTCTACTTTGTTGTCAGGTCATCTTAAGGTAATCAAATCCTTCCCAGCTCAGCTCCTCCACTGGCATCCAGCTTGGATTAGACAACACCACTTCCTCCTTGTATTACCGACCGCTGCATATCGACAGGTCTTCAATCCCCAACCAGACTCTAAGGCTCCACGGAGAAAGAACCTATGCTTGCTAACCCATCTCAAATAGCACCCAATACAGTGCTTTTCATGGCATCAGAATTAATATTTATTTAAGGAAATGCAGAACGAATGGATACCCTACCTCTGGTCTCTCTCCCCCGGCACACATAACAGGCACATCCCCTTTCTGAACTTTCATCTAACTAAAACCTTCATCAACTATTAGTCACATGGTGCATCACCATTCTAAGAAGCTGAATGCCTGAAATAATAATCAAAAACATAAAGTGTCAGTATTTACTTAAACATATCTAAAAAAAGACACTCCTCCCAAGATAGCTTTGCATGTAATTATTCTGCTGGTTCGTATGTGTTAGTTTTTACTTGCTAACAGAATGCCAGAAGAAAAGTTTCATCATATTTTGAGATTGATCTTCACCAAGCAGTGACTCACTGGACTAAAACTTTCTCACCCCTCCCCATCAAAGCTTGCTCAAATAGCTAATGACAGATGGAAGCAAACCTAAATGGACTATGGTTGCCCCTAATTCAGAGAAATATAGCTGTGAATCCTACTGTAATTTAATAACCCTCTCTAATTTATCTGTTGTTTAAAATTTTCCCTTAAGGCAGAGGTATTGTCTTGTGGGTAAACGACATTCTCCCCCTAAACAATATGTTGGTTCAGCAATAGGAAGCTCATTTGTGAAGAACATATTCTGTATGACACACAGGTTATTAGAATTATTTGACAGGAAAAGGGGATTGTACTTTGTTTGAGGAACTGATTAAGTCACTCTTTTCTTTTCCTCCAGAGTAGAAAATGCCATTTTTCCAAAATATTTTAGAATATTGAATAAAGTAGAATATATTTCTCTAAAGATGTTTCCAGGTGATTGTAAACTTTAACAGATTGATTCTTTGCATATAATAAAGATTTCATCAGCCCATATCATACAACCCACTTTCCAGATGGCTAAAATATGCAAATGTGCATACATAAAATTACTTATAGATTAACGAACAAATTCAAAGTGCTCATTGGTTTTGCTTTACTTTGATTTAAATTTCAAATAGCTGAGAATCAAGAATTTATGGAGCTAAAGCATAAAACGAGGCAGCTTAGTCTGGGAAGGGTATTTCAAACATTTAGGAGTAACTCGATATTTCATGAGCCTATGGGAAATTTTGAAAGCATTTCACAAAGAGCTGTTTTCAATAGTTTGTTAGTCTGGCGAATACTGAAATGCTGTCATTGAGAGCATTCAGAAAAACATCTTAAAATTGAAAAGAAAATGCTCAAAGAAAATATGAAAAGGATAAGACCAAATTTTAAGTTAAAACTTAAGTGATGACGCTTGATATTCAACCCTAGAGAGTAGGTTGTCTCCCCAACATTAGTGTGTGCTTGGGTTAATACTCAAACTCAATCAGTTGTAGTTTGCTCCAGCCTCTCCTTTAGGTTCACTGACCTGGATATAAAATTTACACTTTAATATGGCAGATTTTATTAACCCTATTGAAATGTAAAAGATTCCACGGGGATTACAAAACACACCATCCTTTACAAATTGTTCAAGCTGAACTGTGTTAAGCAACCACTTTCTCATGAACCAACAGATAACTGCGGGGGCTTCCACCAACATCATGACCATCCACACAAGACCATATGCTTACAAACAAGAACCGGATCTCTTTCCCTCTGCCTGAACACTTAAAGGGAAAATGCACCCTACTTCTTAATTCTAGGCCAAACTTCTGGAAAC
Organism: Nasua narica; assembly: GCA_028533885.1. Classification (NCBI taxonomy): domain Eukaryota; kingdom Metazoa; phylum Chordata; class Mammalia; order Carnivora; family Procyonidae; genus Nasua; species Nasua narica. The sequence continues at coordinate 109,565,587 of CM052810.1, read as the reverse complement.
TTCTGGTCTGTGTCCACAGCCCAGGTACGTCACAATTTCAGTCCCCTTGGAGACAGACAATGCCCAATCTGAGGGCGTGGGTCTCAGGAGTAAAGTTCACCGGCAACCAAGCAGGAGAATGGCTCCCCCAAGAAAGCGGATTCTGCCTTGGGCAAGAGGAGAAAAGTTGACAATGGGAACTCTTTTTAACCTCCCTTCTTTGCCCAACACAAATCCTAAATTTCTCCCCCATTCTTATCCCAGAGAGAGTCCTAAATGCTACACAGGACCTCGAGGAGGTTTATCATGCAGTCGAGGCCAGTCAAAACACCATGGGCGTAAGTAACTAGGACTTCGAAGGCTTTGGTGGGGGAGGATGAGGGTTAGGGGTGCCTTACTCTGAAATGGGCCAACAGCTTGGTAAATCTGATTACTGATATTCACTTCAGAGGACAAGGCTTTTATTTTTCTTTCAAAACCCAGCATAGAGATGAGAGAAGAGACCTGAAAATGAACACAGCACCTCTTCCCTGCCCAGAACGCCCAGCTCCTGGCCCCATCTCATCTCCCACCAATTCCAAATTCTCCTGGCTCAGGTTTATTTTCTGCCAACTCATCTTCTCAGCTCATTCTCAGGTTTCCTTTCACCACCATCCTACTTACTCCACTTTCCTACCATGTCCTACTTTGTACCACTCCAGAGTATGTATCCACTCAAACACAAAATGCACTCGCAGTGGTTAGAACATAAAGGAGCTGACCATAAGCTGACCAGGAGCTGAACATAAAGGAGCATCCCTGACCACCCACACTTAGGAAGAGGAGGATGCCAGGTATTCCGAAGGGAAAATATGATGAGCTTTCTCTTTCAGCAAGACTGCATGAACTTGTATCTACACTGAAGGTAAAATGGGCTTCTCTACATGAGCCAGGATTCCTAACCACATTTCTGCAGGAAAATGGGATACAAGTTCAAAACATACAAATTAAAGGACCAAAGAGTCATGAGTTGGGGACCCCTTGCCACCCCGCAATGGAACAAATGGAGAATTCCCAAATTGATTTAAAAAATAAGAACAATTAATACATCTATGAAATACTACAGTTTGTAATGTCTATTACACTTATTTCCAGATCTATGAAAAAAAAAAGATACAAAATATCTTTACTAAAAGATTTCAATTAATTTGGTCTTTTTATTTTTTATTTCTTTTTATTTTGGGGAGCTCTTAGTTCAACACTCCCTAAAGAAAACCTTTAGATATTAAACAAAAAGCGGGGCACCTGAGTGGCTCAGTCGTTAAGCATCTGCCTTCAGCTTGGGTCATGGTCCTGGGGTCTTGGGATAAAGCCCCAAGTAGCGCTCCCTGCTCGGCGGGAAGCCTGCTTCTCCCTCACCCACTCCCCCTACTAGTGTTCCCTTTCTCGCTGTCTCTATCAATAAATAAATAAAATCTTTTACAATAATAATAAAAAAATAAAATAAAAAACAAAAAGCTTTCAGGGACGCCTGAGTGGCTCAGTGGGTTAAAGCTTCTACCTTCGGCTCAGGTCATGATCTCAGGGTCCTGGGATCAAGCCCCGCATTGGGCTCTCTGCTCAGCAGGGAGCCTGCTTCCCCTTCTCTCTCTGCCTACTTGTGATCTCTCTCCCTCTGTCAAATAAATAAATAAAATCTTAAAAAAAAAAAAAAGCTTTCAAAAGCTACCAAATGCTTTTAAGGTGGCTAGCTATCACAGAAACTTGTCCAAAGTGTCAGGTTTTCAGCCAAAGCCTGTTGAATACTCCAAAACGATGGAACACCAAGAAGCAAAACAAAACAGCATGCTGGAAGCCGTCTACTCGCTGGCTTTCCTTACCTCCCCATGCCAGGGAGGTCAAAACTCAGAGGAAATAAAGCTCAACCCTTAAACAATGCATACGCACCCACTCAACCATTCCTACGCGGTGTATATAATTCCAAGAATTTACATTAGCTCAACAGATCTCTGGAACTGGCCGAGAGGGGAAAAAACCTCCCAAATACATTCAATTTGTCAAAGCATTCCTACAAGAGGCACTCAAGTTTCACTCAGAAATGGAATGTCGTCATGTGAAATCTTCCGGGGGGGGGGGGGGGGTAGGAAATCATTGAAAATATATTCTTACCATTCTCATTGGGCTCTGCTGCCTTGGTCACGTCTCGGAATGGGATTATAACTGCATCTCCGGGCACTCTGGGACTTTCCACATACTTGGGCTTCCTGATGGGACCTGCGGTGGAAAAGATCTGAGTGTGGCTAATTTTTTCCAGACGCAAACAAAGCTTCGGCATGTACGGTGTGTGTCCTCACCAGGACCCAGACATGCCTCAAGGGAGAGCCAGCCCCTTCTCCTCCCCTGAACGCACACGCGGTCCTTCCAGGACAGATGTGGGAATGTCCAGCCTGGGCTGCCGAAGCAGAAATGGGTAAGCTCAGCTTCGAGAATGTCAACTCTGACAAAAACAAAAGCCGCTCTTTCGCTGTGAAGACGCTACAGCTGTCTTTGGTGTACGTCAAAGAAGGGATTTTGACATGTTCAAACCTGGACAGCTTCTGGCAAAGGGGTTTTTATTTGGAATTTGTCTCTAACTAGGACAAAGACGATTGGGTTGCTTGCTATCTCCAAAGTCAGGAGGCAAGGATTACAACCCGCCAGGCTGCAGCATCAACACACTCTGAGTGGCCACAGAGCGCCGGCATTTTATCACTCTGGTGACGTACTGCCGATTGTGCAGGGCAGGGAGGGTGACGGCTTTCTTGGCACATGACAGAGCCGCCTTCAAAAGGGCACGGCAGCCAGTCCAGCGTGCGACTCAGGGACACAAGAGGCCCGTCCGTCCTATCTCTCACCTTCCCCTCAACCTCAACTTATCATCGGAACATCTGGCATTCTTAGTAAGACTGAATAGACCCCTCTCACATTGGTGGTGGCCATGAACAGGTGCAGCCCGTTCAGAAAATGGTTTGGCAGTTCCTGAAAAGCTTACCCACACGGTTATTATACGGCCCAGCAGTGCCATTTCTATACTCACACATGTTCACAGAGAAGTTTGCACGTTCGTGTTCGTGGTCCCGTTATCAAGACCCAAACGTCCATCAACGGATGACAACAAAATGTGATCTATCCATGCAGTGGGAGAGTACGGGGCCATACGGAGGGATGGAGTACTGACTTAGGCTACAACAGGATGAAACCTGAAAACGCGACACTACGTCCCCACAGACCACATATTCGTATGGAATATCCGGAATAGGCAAATTTATAGAAACAAAGAACAAATGGCTGCTAGGGGCTGAGAGATATGCAACCTAGTGGGGTGATGGCTAAAGGGCACGAGACTTCTTCTGCAGTGATTAACATGTCCTAAAATTAGTGGTGAGGGGCGCCTGGGTGGCTCTGTGGTTAAGTATCTTCCTTGGGCTCTGGGTCATGATCCCAGAGTCCTGGGATCAAGCCCCACGTTGGGCTCCCTGCTCGGCGGGAAGCCTGGTTCTCCCTCTGCCCCTCCCCCTACTTGTGTTCCCACTCTCGCTCTCGCCCTGTCAAATAAATCTTTAAAAATAATAATAAAATAAAATTAGTGGTGATGGCTCACGACCTTGGGAATACACTAAAAACCGCTACAGTGTACACTTTAAACGCATGCATCCAAGGACATGTGAATTGTACCTAAATGAAGCCACATAAAAAAAGAAAAGACGGCCTATCCTCTCGGTTCCTTTCAAACATCACATTACACTTGGCCCAGAATCACCCACTCGACTTTCATTTTCCTTGGTTGCCTTAAAGTGCGCTTTTCACAAGGTCACAGAGACAAGGCACGCTCCACACCCGTAAGGGAGAAGCTGGCGGAAAGAGTGGCAGACAGGGGTCCGCAGCCCTCCCTCCTGTTCAACCGACCCTCCCAAGCCTCAGCTCTGTCACTGGCCCAGTGAGTTGGGCGGATCCTGAGCGTCCTTCAGCATCAAACATGCGTCTAAGGAGTTCTGTTCAGAATGTGGTTTGTGGTGAGAGATGCTGCCATCTAAAGGCTTCCTGCAAAAGCATCTACATCAGTATAAAAACATCCCAATTCCCAGCTGCCTACAACGTACTACACATTAAAACAGGCGACATTATCAAAGTAGTGTATGGGACTTGACAAATAGGGACAGTATTTCAAACTTTGGAAATCACGGTTTTTAAATGGCTACCGGTATTTAATCACATGGCCGTCTCCATAATTTATTTAACCCTGCCAGAAAGGGGATTTTTCAAAGGTTAAATTGCAACGGTTGTGGGGAAAAAGGAGAACATGTTCACAATATGAATGGACATAGGCTATACAGCAGAATGCAAAGCATTACTCAGATTTTATCTAAAACCTACACATATCCCTATATAAATATTCATGGCGAGAAGACTAGGGGGAAGGAGTAAGGGGAAATGTAACATATTTGCTATGGAGGAGACACAAACTAGGAAGGAGGGCTCTAATGGAATCAGGACAAGTACAAGAACATTTCCAAGCTTTTGGTTCCTGATCTATTCTATCCTGTGGTAAAAGAGATCACAGGATCTTTTCCCCCACCATCTGCTGTCTTCCACTTAAAGGACTCTGGGGAGGTAACGCCCTTTATTATTATTGTCCAATAATTCAAATTGCCCCAACCAGCAACCATGCCATTGCTCAAGAGACACCTGTAAATTTCTGCTCATCTAAACTCTTCAGGGTATAGTAACAGCAAATCTAAGCAACAGATCTATTTACAGGCTCCAATCTACCTACCCCATATATCCTTCAAAAATATTCTCTAATAGTGAGTACTCCAAAAATGTGGGCTATTTCACATGGATGTACAATGGTTTTTATGAATGGCTGGAACACTGAACCCCAACGTCACCCAGAGCCTGCAGAAAGCATCCGTGCCCATCCACTTAATGGTCCATCCCTGTGTTCTGCTCAGAGGCCAACTGCTAACTATAAGAAATACTCAGCATTGAGGAGTCAGAGTTGTTAAGAGCAGAGCCTCTGGAATTGGGCAGACCTACCTAGGTTCAAATACAGTTCCCAGACTCCCCAACTGGGGCCTCAGTAATATCCCAGAGATGAAAGATGAACAAGTAAGCCTCCTGTTCCAAGGGGAACACCCAGGAGAGCTCAGACAGGTGGCTCTGGTTCCCAGGCTTAGCATAGTACCTGGCAGAGTAAATAATGATGCCGGATAGGAAAGGAGACATGGAATATCGCAAAGTAAAGAGAACGTCTATTCAGCAGTCACACAGGCTAAGCACTTACGTACGTTAACTCATTCAGTGGCAGTAGCTTTAGGAGAAGAGCACTACATCCATTTTTAGGTCAGGACACTGAGGTGCAAATCAGTTAAACAAGTTTGTTGTGGCCCACAAATGGCAAAACACTAGTTCTGTGGTCCATGCAGGTTTGAAGCCCACGTACTCAACCAGCACGTGGCACTGAAAAAAGCAGGAAACCCAGATGAAACGTGCAGTCCTAGAAAAGGCCAGAGCAATAGGACCTTCCACCACCACCCAGTCATCCACGGACCTTAGGACCGTCAACAAGTATTTCACTCATACTTGTCTCGGATCATCCCTTTAAGAATTGAGATATTATAAAGTGATTACAGGCATACTGGAAATATTGCAGATATTGTAATAAAGTGAGTCAAATGAATTTTTTTGTTTCCCAAGACATATGAAATTATGTTTACACTGTGGTCTATTACATATGCGATAACATTATGTCTAAAAACAATGTGCATACCTTAATTCAGAATTACTTTACTGCTAAATAATGTCGACTATCATCTGGCTTTTTAGTGGGTAGTAATCTTTTTGCTGGTGGAGGGCCTTGCCTTGATCTTGACGGCTGCTGACTGATCAGGGTGGTGATAGCTGAAGGTTGTGGTGGCCGAGGCCATTTCTTAAAAGAAACCAGGGAAGTCCGCCCCGTCAATTGATGCTTTCACGAATGAATTCTCTCTAGCATGTGATGCTGTTTAACAGCACTTTTACCCACAGAATTTCTTTTACAATTAGGGTCAAACCTCCTAAATCCAACTACTGCATTATCAACTAAGTTTGTATAATATTCTAAGATCCTTTGTTGTCCTTTCAACAATCTTTATAGTATCTTCACCAGGAATAGATTCCATCTCAAGAAACTATTTATCTGTAAGAAGCAATCCTCATCAATTAAAGTTTAATCATGAGATTGCAGCAATTCCGTCCCGTTTTCAGGCTCTACTTCTAGTTCGAGTTCTCTTGCTCTTTCCACCCATCTGCAGTTACTTCCTCCACTGAAGTCTTGAACCCTGAGTCCTCCATGAGGGCTGGAATCAGCTTCTTCTTAACCCCTGTTAATGTTGATATGTTGACCAGTTCCCATGAATCATAAATGTTCTTAATGGCAAGCATATGGAATGGCGAATTCTTTCCAGAAGCTTTTTTTTCTTTTTTCTTTTTTAAGATTTTATTTATTTCTTTGACACAGAGAGAGAGATCACAAGTAGACAGAGAGGCAGGCGGGGGGTGGGGGGAAGCAGGCTCCCTGCTGAGCAGAGAGCCCGATGCGGGGCTTGATCCCAGGACCCTGAGATAATGACCTGAGCCGAAGGCAGAGGCTTTAACCCACTGAGCCACCCAGGCGCCCCTCCAGAAGGTTTTCAATTTACTTTGTCCAGATCCATCAGAGGAATCACTATTTGGGGCAGCAATAGCCTTACAAAATATAGTGCTTAAATAAGACCTGATAGTTGAAATTACTCCTTGAACCATGGGCTGCAGAACGGACGCTGGGTTAGCAGGCACAAAAACATTAAGCTCGTTAGACATCTCCACCAGAGTTCTTGAGTGACCAGCTGCGTTGTCAAAGAGCAGTAACTAATTTTCAAGGAATTTTATCCTAGAGTAGTAGGTCTCAACAGTGGCCTTAAAATATTCAGCAAAGCATGTTGTAAACAGATGTGCTGTCATCCAGACTTTGTTGTTCCATTTACAGAGCACAGGGAGAATACATGTATATTAATGCTCAAGGATCCTAGGGTTTGGAGAATGGTAAATGAGCAGTGATTTCCACTTACAGTCACCGACTCCATTAGTCCCTAACAAGAGACAGCCTGTCCCCTTTAAAGCTTTGAAGCCAGTCGTCGGACTTCTCTCTTGTTAGAAAAGTCCTAGATGGCATCTTCAGGAACCAACGTCTAATAGCATCCAACTTTTCTTCTACAGTTTCCTCATCTCTCCTCAGCCTTCATGAACTGAAAAGAATTAACGTCTTACTCTGGTTTAGCTTTTGTCTTAAGATAATATGGTGGCTAGTTTGATCTTCTATCCAGAACACTAAAACTTTCTCCGTATCAGCAATAAGGCTGTTTTGGCTTTCTTATCATTCAGATATCACTGGAGTGGCACTTTTAACTTCCTTTAAGAATGTTTCCTCTGCATTCACAGCTTGGTTAACTGGGGCAAGAGGCCTGGCTTTCAGCCTATCTCAGTTTTTAATAGGTCTTCCTCACCAGCATCATTTCTAGCTTTTGACTGAAAGTGAGAGATATGGGACTCTTCCTTTCACTTGAACACTTAAAGGACACTGTACGGTTATTAAGTGACCTAATTTCAATACTGTTGTGTCTCAGGGAATACCGAGGCCCGAGGAGAGAGAGAAGAGATGGGGGAATGGCCATTTGGTGGAACCCAGTCAGAACATATCCAATTAAGTGTGCTGTCTTATATTGGCACAGTTCATGGCACCCCAAAATAATTACAATAGTAACAAAGATCACTGACCACAGATCACAGTAACAAATAGAGTAATGAAAAAGTAATGAAATACTTTTATCAACATGTAACACAGAGACATGATGTGAGCAAATGCAGCAGGAAATATGGTGCCAACAGACTTGCTGGACACAGGGTTGCCACAAATCTTCAATTTGCAAAACCGCAACATCTGGGAAGCGGCGATACGGAGAAATCCCATAAAATGAGGTATGCAGGTATAAACAACGGCTCTCCAACATGATCCTTTTATTTAAATTGCTTTCCACAAACAGCTGAACCTCAAATGCTATAAAACAAGAAAAATGTATAACTATATAGGTTCTGTTCCTTCTTCCTCTCAATCGCTCATTAGAGAATCTTCGCACACTTTCCATTAAACAAGCAGATGAGCGCTCATTTGCCTTTACTCCTTTTCAAAACATCATTAGAGTTGCAGTAAAGGGATTTGAGAGAGACTGATGGGGAAAGGAGAACACCACGGGCAAGAGACCAGGCTTCTGAGAGTGGAAAACTGTTTGCCAAGGAGCAGTGAACTGAGTGGGCTAGAAAAGGTTAGTGCTGGGGTAGGGCCAGATGACTCAGTCTCAGAGATGGGAGGCACGTCTGAAGATAGGGGCATGGATGGGGCTACACAGGATAAGGGCTTAAGAATCTACTTAAGGGAGAGTCAGACCCTCAGAACCAGGAAGCATTCCCTCTCATCCTATAGCCTGAGGTTTTTCTCTGGAAAGGCCGAATGCCAAGACCACAGAGACTCAAGAGCTAAACTCTTAAGTGCTAAACTAAAAAACTGGGATTAAGAAAAATTCCACATGCAGACTGGGCAGCCCCGGTGTACCCCCACCCCAAGCTGTGAGATCAGGGGCAGCAAGCTCGCACACCAGGGCAGAAAGACATTAGAGGATTCCACCCTGGGGAAAGTCACCAAGAGAAAAGACCAATAAGTAAGCAGTTGGGCACATCTCCTCAAAGAAATGGCAGATTCCCCACCAACCATGGTACCACAAAGCCTGTCCTCAACACCCATCCAGCACTTTTCATCAGCTTCTTCGCTCTTCAGATACGAACTAGGATCAGACAGTCGAGGACGACCCTACCCTGAAAGACAGCAACTGCGACAAGAACAGTACTGTGAGGAGTCAGAGAAAACAGGAGAACAGCCTCCAGGATGAGAAGAGTTACTGCTTCCACTGCCGAAAGGACCACCATGGCAAGGGGCACCTAGGGTCCATGTGGTGGGCCGCTGAGTAGACTGACTGAAGGATGAGGGGAAGAGAGCCCATGCTCGGGGGCAGGGGGAGGGAAACACAGGCACCCATCTCACACCTGAACTGCTATTAAACCACAGTGACACTGATGGCTACACCACTGAAACAAACTCTCCTAAAATGAAGCAGCCGCCTTGTCAACAGGGACCCAAACTGAGAATTCCATCTCCCCAGCACCCTCTCATTCAGCAGATGCTACGGCCCAACACCTTTCCACACACAGCTTTTTGTTTAAAATAAAATGCTCAACAATCCCAAGCATAAGCTACCTTAAAAAAAATAATCTCCTCCTTCAACTATCAGGTTAATCCCCCACAAAATAACCAAATTATAATACTACATAATTATGCAGAAAGCATGGCATGTTGGCTACTATGGCTTTTTTCTTTAGGGGGGGGGGGGGGCAAAAGGAGAGAGAGAACCTTGTAGGCTCCATGGCCAGCATGATCTCACAACTCTGAGATCATGACCTGAGCCAAAATCAGGAGTTAGACGCTCAATGAACTGAGCCACCCAAGGTCCCCCTGTTGGCTACTGTGTGTTAAGGCAAGCGTTTCTTAAAAATAATACGTGACTGACAGCTATTAGCTTGAACATCAGCAAGGGGAACCTGGCTGGCTCAGTCCATAGAGATGCGACTTTTAATCTCAGGGTTCTGAGTTCGAGCCCTGTGGCAGGTACAGAGATTACTTAAAAAAAAAAAAAAATCGTGGGAAAATCAGCTCATGTAGAGGCCAACATGTTTCCCTGTCATAGTGGCCTCACGTCCCAATCATCCCTGGGCAGCTCAGCCGTTAACACTGGTACAAAGCACTTTTCAAGCTCTACTGTGTATAGAGAGCACCTGAGGGGGGGGGGGGCGCTTGTTAAAATGAAGATTCTGATGTCCTTACTAGGTATATACACCTGGGACCACGGCCATACTTCAGTAGCAAAGGACAGCAGAGCCACCACGGGCAGGGCCCCTAAGGAAGGCCACCCTTCTTCCGTCAGGTCTGAGAAGGATCTAGGGTTGTGTGGTTGGGGAACCGACTTGTCCAGTTTACAAGGTTTTAGACAAATGAGGATTGTTCTCAGCCATAAATGGGACTCATTCTTGATCATAACCCATTTCACAGCAAATCTGGATTCTTCACCTCATCCAGTCTCCCCCACTGCCCACCCCCATTCTCTACTATTTGATACAGGGGAAGGGTCCTCAACTTTAAAGATAAAGGGCTCTGAAGATAAAGAGACACAGAAGGTGCCCCAGAGGGGTTAAAGAGGTTCTCAGTACGCAGTTTTCACAAGAAGAGCTCCTGCCAGCTCTTTTCATTGTATAGAAGGGTCTGTGTGCATCTGGGAGGGGGGTCGGCAAACCGCCCTGAATCATGTCAGTCTACAACCTGGGAGGCAGGCCTTCTCCCCATTTAGTCCTCTGCCATTTATGTAAAACTCCAAATATACTTTTCCCAGCAGCCAATTTTCCTACTCTTTTTGACATTTTAATCACACAGCTAACTATTCTGCTGCTTAGAAACTGCCATATAAGGAGGGATGCCTGGGTGGCTCAGTCGGTTAAGCCGCTGCCTTTGGCTCAGGTTATGATCCCAGGATCCTGGGATCAAGTCCCACATCGGGCTCCTCCCTCAGTGGGGAGCCTGCTTCTCTCTCTGCCTCTGCCTGATCATGCTCTGTCTCGCTCTCTGACAGACAGACAGACAAATAAATAAATAGAAACTGCCATATAAGGAATATTTTTTTTAAAGGATGGCAGAAATAAACCAAACTGGGCTTTATTTCCAGGCAGTGAAAGACAGAAGGGCAGGGGTTACTTATCATTTCTGAGTGTTTCAGTTAAAAATAATTATATAGATAGATATGAAAGCAATATTTGGGACTCAGAACACCTGAGGCTACTTACTGCATTTAAAGCAGTCTTATATTTTTCACAACATCTGGAGACAATGAAAAATGACACTTTGTATTATCATTTATATATATAATATATATATAATATATTATATTATTATATAATATATATAATATATAATATATATATATAATAAGTATCTTGAAATTCACAGACAAGATTCCTTGTCTGTGAAAGGAAGACAATCAATACAATTGAATGGTCTGGGATTTTCATTTTACACGGGGAAATGTTTATAAAAAGAGGGGAACAATAAAAAGGATAAGTAAGAGAATTTCCTTTGGGGGAAAGGAAGCTTTACCACTAAAGCAAATGTCATTCAACAGTCAATTCCCAAATGGTGAACTGTAGTGAACTATCAGATCATAATTGGGATTTTTTAAAGGCATGATACTTAGAGCTCCCAACGTCTAACCCCTCTCCCTCCTGTACCTCAAGGCAAGTGTTGCAGGGAGGAAGAAACACACTTGAAACTGAAAAGGGGGAAATCTGGCCTGAGGGCACGAAAGGCACAGCTAGCTGGGACCCGGCTGTCCTGCCTCCCCGCTGCTTCGCCCTGTGCTGAGCTGAGGCAGGGCAGGTGAGCTGGTGGGACTACCCACAACCCTACCTGTGAGCATTGAGAGCTTCTTGGGGAGATTCACTTTGAGGGAAGGAAGAGCCAGAAAATGAACTGACCCAATCAGGAAGCCTCGACCCAAAGGGAGGGTAACTTCAAGCATAGCATGTTGTCCATCACTTGGATTTCTCCCACAAGAAGCAGGGAAGACACTGCAAGTAAAAACCTAAAACACTGCTTGAGATGGCTCCACTCCACTGATGGACAGAGGCCGCCCGAGGCTCCCCTACCCCACATGCCCGAGTACTGAGAGCTGATGAGAGGCAAGGCACCAGGAGAAGTGCCTCAGCTGCCTCAGCAGGAACTTCTCTGATATGCCCCCTGGAAGCTTCCAGAAACTTCTAGAAACACTTTTACAACTGCCTGGGGCCTTGAGCAGGGAGAGGACAGTAACTCAGTGCAATCTGAGCTGTTACTACTGTGTATAACCTCCTCCATACCCCAACACCCTTACTGGTTTAGGGAAATTCAGGCTAATTCCAGGGAAGAAAAAAACAGAAGGTGAGAGAAAATCAATGGGTCACCTGCTAGTGATAACTGAAATAGGAGAGTTCCCTGACTCTCCTATAAGCCTTTTTCCTATATCGAATACCTTATTTTTTAAAAGCGCACTGAGAAGGGCACACAGCCTTTATTCCTTCACGTAATGCACAAGGCCCTGTGTGATATAAACGTGCATTGCCATTTGGGCACTTACATCTAGTAGGAAAACAGTTCCAAAATGGAGCCACCTTCCTTTCAATAAATCAGCTTTAAAATAAATGTTGACGATGATTTTCTAGTCTCAGTTTGTAGGGTGCATGTTTACAGCACTGAGAGTATAATAAACCCCTAGCTCAACACAATACCCCGAGTAATTTTTCCACTTTCTTCCAGCACAGTTTCGTCTGTCACGCTGTTCCTATACTGAACCTGTTTTTATGCACTAACGCAGGGAAATGCATTCCTTCGCCTTACTTATTTACTCACCAAGTACCCACTGCCATCCACTGCACGCCAGGCATAGGGCGAGAATGAGACATCGACAGGCTCTCCCGGAGCTCTCACATGAGGGGACAGAACTATCCTATTGCCTAAATTTTATCTCCAAACACTTTGACATAAATAATTGATATAAGTGTGTGTCCGGTGCCTTTAAGCTACTACCTAAAAGCAATTAGTTGTCTTAATCTGGAATCCAGACTCCAGAGATTAACTAGTCTTTTTCTTTTTTAAGATTTTATTTAAGGAAGAGAGAGTGAGAGTGCACGTGCGGAGGGGTAAGGGCCAAGAGAGAGAATCTCAAGCGGACTCCAAGCTGATCGCGGAGGCTGACACAGGGGCTCAACTTCCCAACCCTGAGACCTTGACCCCAACTGAAACCAAGAATTGGGTGCTTAAACAACTAAGCCACCCAAGCAACCCAAGGTTAAGTAGCTTTTAAATAAAGGCGGGGGAGCACCTGGGTGGCTCAGTCAGCTAAGCGACTGACTCTTGATTTCTGCTCAGGTCATAATCTCAGTGTCGTGAGATCAAGCCCCGCATGGGGCTCTGCCCTCAGCAGAATCTGGAGATTCTCTCCCTCTGTCCCTCCCTCCACTCAAGAGCACAAGCACGCACGTGCATGCCCTGCCCCTCTCTCTCTCTCTCTCAAATAAAATCTTTGAAATAATAGGGGCATCTGGGTGACTCTGTTGGTTAAGGGTCAGACTCTTGATTCCAGCTCAGGTTATGATCTCAGGGTGTTAAGATCAGACCTGTAGGGACTCTGTGCTCAGCATGTAGTCGGCTTGAGATTCTCTCTCTCCCTCTTCCCCTGCCCCTCCCGCTTGTGCACACACGCTCTCTTTCTCTCTCCCCCAAGTAAATAAAATCATTTAAAAAATTAAAAAATAAAATAAAAGACCACACTCAAGAGCAGACCACCACAAGTCAGTCAGTTAGCCATCTTTACCACAGTCATACAAGTTAGCACACTGGAGGCCAAAAATGGACTTCCACGCTGGCTAAATCACTAACTTTGTTAATCAATATTATGGTTATTGGAAGTTTATTTTCCTTGGTGAAATTCGTATTTGAGTTAAGAGGATTAAGCATAAACATCCCAGAAACACTCTGGCCTTTGTATGACCCAGGTATGAAAATCTAGGAGACCCTCAGAAAGGTGCCCTAGGCTTAATAAGTAAAGGGCTGATGATTCCAGGGAATTATTTGGCCCCAGTGCAAAATGGCAGATAACTGAAATTCTGTCTGTGGTAGACAGAACCTTAAAAGATGTTATTCCCAGATTCCTGTCCCCTGGTTACCAAACAAATCTGGGTACTGCTGTGAAGGGGCTTTACAGATGGAATTTAGAATTAAGGTGACCTTAAACTAGGGAGATAATCCTGGATTATTGAGTAGACCCAATGTACTCACATTAGCCCTTAAAAGCAGAAGAGGAAGACTGATGAGTCAGTCTTCATTCCACATGTGTGATGCCCCTGAGAGGCCTTCCAGAAACACCTTTACAAGGGCCTTGTATAAGGAGAGGAGCATAGCAGTCAGTGTAATCTGACTTATTACTAATGTGACCTTGTCCATACCTTAAGAGTAGGAGGTGAGATAAGGCAGAATTTGGGGAATGTGGTCAGAGAGACTCGCAGCATTAAAAAGGAGTCGATGCTTCTGGACTTGACACATTGATAGCTTTGAAGACTGAGGGAGGGAATCACAAGCAAAGGAATGCATATAGCCCCTAAAAGTTGGGAACAATCTCTAGCCCCAGGGACCTCCCTCCTATAGCCACACGGTATGGAAGTCTGCCAATCTAAACACACTTGGGAGTGTCGCATCCCCTCAGCCTCGAGAAAGGATGCAGCCTGGCCAACCTCTTCAGTGGGCCTTGGGAAATCAGAGCAGAGAACCAGCTGTGACACTCTGTGCCTGACTTCTAAACTACAAAACTGTGAGATAATGACTTCATTTTAAGTTTTGTACTTGTAGTGATTTCTTAGGGCAACAGTGAAAAATTACTACAATGTCTATGACATACTGTCATACTTACTATAGGTAACCATGAATGCAAGGTGCTGTCAGGGCACTGACCCCCTTAAAGAACCAAGCTGGAACTTTACTAGGCATATAAAACAGGTTATATGGTTGCACTGAAGCAGCCCGCTAATGAATCTACATGTGGACAGAACCTTGTCCAAGCCTTGTTTTCATACACACCTGGGTTTATAGGAGAGAAATCTTTAGGCTTTACTTCCTTTATTTATTGGTGGCAATTATAACTCACCATCAAGATCTAATGAGCACCTGGGTGGCTCAGTGGGTTAAAGCCTCTGCCTTCCGCTCAGGTCATGATCTCGGGGTCCTGGGATCGAGACTCGCATCAGGCTTTCTGCTCAGCAGGGAGCCTGCTTCCCCCTCTCTCTCTGCCTGCCTCTCTGCCTACTTGTGATCTCTCTCTCTGTCAAATAAATAAATAAAATCTTTAAAAAAAAAAATCTAATGACTGAAGTTGGTTTTATCATACTGGTAAGAATCATTAGCCAAACCATCACAAATAAATGGTTAACCACAAATTCTGGTTTTCAGATGTCCCCAAGAAAAAAATCTGACTCCTTCCTGAAAGGTAATTTCAGCATTTCCCTAAGAAACTACGGAAGAAGCCCCTAAGAGAAAGGGTTCTCCTGTTACTCACACAGCAGGAAATGAGCCCTGTGCCAAGTGAAGTACCAACTCTTAAAAAGAGGGAGGCGGTATCCCAGAGAACTTTCTTTCCCTAAAGGTGCCGACCAATCATGTTCAAAGTATGGTCCCTAGACCAGGAACAAGAGCATGACCAGGGATATTGTTCGAAATGCAAACCTTCAGCCCCACCCCAAACCAAAGTGATACTGATGTCCACTCAAGGTTTGAAACCCACTGGGTTAGCCTGTCCTTTGTAGCTATACAAGACCTTGCCTGTGCCCCGAAGCAGCTTACAGTCAAGTATAAAGATCAGATGGGAACAGCTGCCACGAAGGCCAGTGTTAAGTGACTTGGGGAAGACAGCAGCAGTAGTGGCAAGAGGCAGGACCTGAGCAAGGGAGGGAGGAGCTCGCGAGACATCACACCAGACAGGGTGCAGAGGTGGGAGAGCGAGTATTTTCCTCTTCCCATTCCTACGCAGGATGAAAGCTGCTTGAGGAAGAGAGCCTTGCCCCTTGTTGGCTCCCTTAGAGTATTGTGTACTCAGACAGTGCACAAATACTAGTTCTGACATGAAAAAGTGTCTGCTCTTTAAATGAATTACACAAACTAATAACTCCTAAGGAATATCCTGATTTGGGACTATTTTTCAAATATTCAGCACAGTCACTACTATGGAATCCTGTTCTAACCTCATTCATCCTTTCTGCCAAGGGTGGGGGATGTGGGGGTAAGGGAAGAGGTGGGAGGGAAAAGCATGGGTCCCAGTCCATCCAGAGGTTCCCACCTGTAGGCAGGTGCTCCATGAGACCTCCCCAACCACTCAGGAGAGGGCAGGAAAACAGCAGTCCTATGCCTCACTCATCAGCTCTCTTCCGCTCTCTTGAGTGGCCAGCTCAAGACTTCTCCACTCTCCTCCAACAAACCTCGGATGGACGCACACCCCGCCCTCATCCTATACAGGAACCCATCACAGAGATAACGGCATCAAAAGGAGCCACCCGAAACTCTGTTCCACTCCGTCCTCCCACTCACTTGCAATAGTACTCATCCTGTCACACCCTGGCAAACCGATCCCTCTGTGTTCTTGGTGACAAGCTCAAGGGCAAGAAAAGGCAAGAGATTTAGACTCCCACAGTTTCTACAGAGAAATATCAGAACTGTTGCTTTGGATAAGAGAGTTTATAGGCTTAATAAGATTAAGTCGAAAGATTAGCCATGGATATTGTTACAACCTGACTAGGTTGCACTCAGACCATTAAAAGGGCCTAGAGCTCGGACAATGAGTTATCACAACATACCTAGAATGGTAAAATTGAAAAACAAAAAACTGAGGAATAAAAAGTGATGGTGAAGATACAAATCACTGAGAACTCTCCTCCACTGTTGGTGGGGATGCAAAATGGTACAATCACACTGGTAAAGGGTTGGCATTTTTATATAAAATTAAACACACCATGGGACAAGAAATTCCACAATGAGGTACTGACCCAAGAGAAATGAAAATGTATGTTAACCCAAAAGCCTGCATGTACATGTTTATGGCAACTTTATTCATAATCAACCAAAAGTAGAAGGTACTCAAGTGTCCTTCAGTGGGTGAAAGGATAAAGTATACTGTATCCATACAACGGAACGGTACTCAGCAGTAAAAAAGTAAAACAACATTGATAACCACTACAATAGAAATGAATTTCAGGGGCACCTGGGTGACTCAGTCAGTTAAGCTTCTGCTTTCAGCTCAGGTTGTGATCTCAGGGTCCTGGGATAGAGCCCCGCTTCAGGCTCCCTGCTCATCTGGGGGTCCGCTTGTCCCTCTCCCTCTGCCCTGTTCGCGCTCGCTCGCTCTCAAATAAAATCTTAAAAAAAAAAAAAAAAAAAGAATTTGAAATGTACTATACTCAGTGAAAGAAGCCAGACTCAAAAGGCTACATACTGTATCATTCCATTTATGGAACATTCTGGGGCTTCTTCCCTAGTTTCTTAGGGAAATGCTGAAATTACCTTTCAGGAAGGAGTCAGATTTTTTTCCTAGGGGCATCTGAAAACCAGAATTTGTGGTTAACCATTTATTTGTGATGGTTTGGCTAATGATTCTTACCAGTATGATAAAGGCAAACTCCAGATTTACACAACAGATAGGTGGTTCCCAGGGAGCAGGGGTGGACTACAGAGGAGCAGCCTCTGGGGATATTTTGGGGTGAGGGAGCTATTCTGTACTTGACTGTGGGGTTGCTGATAACACAACTCCAGGCATTTGTTAAAGCCCATAGATCTGTACAACAAAAAGTAAACTTTACCATATATAAACCAAAAAAATTTTAATTAAAAAGAGGGAGGTCTGACTTAGGGTATCCATCCATCTGTATGGGGGAGAAGCACTAGTTGTAGGATGCCTCCGTTCCGGGCAAATATCTCTGACCTACTGAGAGGCAGAAACAGTGAGGCCAGTTCCAGCATCTATCATCTCCTTCTACCTTGGTAAGAAAGCCCTAATTTTTAACTGGTCACTATTTTAAAAAGTACCCAATACGTTGAAAGAGGCAGAGAGATTACAGAGTGTCCCTTGAGTAGAGTGGTAGGGAGTGTTTACCCAAGGCAGACTTTCCAGGACTATCTCATTCTATACTCTTGCCTGACTGACTAGCAACTGGACTATTTTATGGTTGTGCGCATTGTCAAAAACTTAGTAGCAATGCAAATGATTCCTGTCCACAGCAATGGAAACGAATGTTGTGTGACGGAGAATATAAATCTCTGTAAATCCAAATTCTCATTTAAACTGGTCTTAACATCTTACTCATTCCCTCCTTAATTAATGAGCTAAATAAAATTATTGACATGTGACCTTTTATATTTGCATGTCCTATTTTTGCCTTCTTGAAAATTATACTTCAGCAGCACAGGGAATTAAACAAATCAAAGAGTGCCTTTCCCAGCTTCCTAGGCAGCTAGGTAAATGCAGTCACTGCGAGGAAATCCAGTGTTGGGTGGGATTTCAAGGAAGAGTGTTTAAAACAAGCCAACCCTCGGGGCACCTGGGTGGCTCAGTGGGTTAAAGCCTCTGCCTTCAGCTCAGCCCCTGGTCTCAGAGTCCTAGGATCAAGCCCCACATGGGGCTCTCTGCTCAGTGGGGAGCCTGCTTCCCCTTCTCTCTCTGTCTGCCTCTCTGCCTACTTGTGATCTTTTTCTCTATCAAATAAATAAATAAAATATTTAAAAAATAAATAAGATAAAACAAGCCTACCCAGCTGAGAGGGGCCCCTTATGACTTTTCTCACTTTCTTCCACCTGGCAGGAAATGTTGATATGCTAGCCCTAACAATCATACTAGACCACGAGGTGACCTTGAGGGAGGAAGGTACAACCGGCCCAAAAATATGTCCATGACCTAATCTCTGAAACCTGTAAATGTTCTTTATTTGGAAAAGTGGTCTGTGTGGATGTGATTAAGCTAAGGCCTCTGTGGTGAAGGAATCATCCTGGGTCATCCAGGTGGGCCCAAAGTGCCATAATGACTATCCTTACAAACAATACAAAGGGAGACCAGATCACTACACAGAGAAAGCTGTGTGAAGACAGAAACCGGAGGGAAGCTGCCACAGAAAAAGGATCCCTTGGAGCCCCCTAGAAACGAGTAGAAGAAGAGATTTTCCCCAGAACCTCTGGAGAGAGTACAACTGTGCTAAAACCTTGATTTTTGAATTCTGGTCTCCAGAATGATGAGAGAATGAATGTGTTGTTTTAAGCCACCCAGCCTGTGGTACTTTGTGACGGCAGCCCCAGGAAACTGACACAGAAGGAGAGGGTAGGCCCAAGACAGGGGCCTGGTTCCCTGACAGCAGACACCTTGAAGTTACCTCAGCCCTGCATCATCTAACTCCAGACCATTCACAAGAGATGATCAATTTTTATTTTGTTTAAGCTATTATTTGGTCATTTTTACTTGAAGCCAAACTTAATACTAATACAGTAACATACTGTAATCATCAATTACTGCCCCCAACTCCAACCTGCCTCAGTAGGATTGGTCGCCCTACAACCTCAGCAAGGTTGAGAATGAAATGAAGAGCTGAAGAAGTCAAAGTATCCAAGTATTGATGGGACTGTGTTACCTTTAGAAAGAAATTTGCCATTGCTGGCATACTCAGGAAATATGTCTTATAGACAGTTTTTAAACGTTTTTATATATGGCCTATCAGAGTATCTGACTGATTAGCTTTGTGGTTCCTATTCACAGTATGTAATTTTTAGCTTTAAGTGAAATTCATTTTAAATGTAGGACTTTAGGGGCGCCTGGGTGGCTCAGTGGGTTAAAGCCTCTGTCTTCAGCTCGGGTCATGGTCTCAGGGTCCTGGGATCGAGCCCCGCATCGGGCTCTCTGCTCAGTGGGGAGCCTGCTCCCCCCCCCGCCCCCGCCTTCCTCTGCCTACTTGTGATCTCTCTCTGTCAAATAAATAAATCTTTAAAAATAAATAAATAAATAAATAAATAAATAAATAAATAAATAAATAAATGTAGGACTTTAGATTATAAAGATTTATAAATTGAGTTAAAAGGCTATGGAAATCTATGTTTAAAATTATTAACCCTAATACCTTGAACAGTAATTTGAAACCCTTATCATCATCTGTATACAAAATGCTGCTCTCGGACATCAAAAGACTCATTTTAACAATGGTCTCTCCACAGTATAAAGTCAGTCTCTCACCTTCAAAATGCTCACTGGAAGGAGTTCAAGATGGAAGGAAGGAAGGAGGGAGAGAAGAAAGGGGGACCTAAAAATTCCCTTAACTCCAAGTTTACCACAATCCACAGTCCATGTCCCTCTCACAGCCCTTAGCCAGCCAACAAAGCTAGCCACCATTCATTTCTAGTCCTTCAGCTGAATTCCAGAACCTTCCATGGGCCACCACAGTCCCCATGGTCATCACACTATTCTTGTCAGCATCCCCCCAGACAACTCACTCCTCTCTGTTCCTGGTGTCTGAACACAGGTGGCACTCTGCTCTGAGACACTCTCTCTAGGGTCAGAAGCAGTACGGGGTCAGAGGGTGGTGCGTCAGGCCACACACCAGTGGGCCCTAACAATCCAGGGAGTCCCACGACAGGCTCATCGGAGACAGGAGACCAGAAGCAAGAGCAGAGCAGAGGCTGGGCTTGTGAGCCTGAGGCGAATGTTCTTCTGTGACCTCTTTGGTGAGAAGCTCACACTTGAAAGCATGTGATTGCCGTTATCTGAAATACCTCTTGGGAACAACAGGAACCTAAGAGAGCAGCAGCAGAGTGGTATCTGGAGGCTTAGCTATTATCTCTTTCGAGCTTGAACAGGACAAATTGCACTCACAGATGACCCAGGTAACCCAAGACACCACTGACGAGGAACCAGCTGAAGAGGCACCAGCAGAGCGCATCTCCTTATAGGCAGCCAGCCCCTGCCGTGACCGAGCCCGTCTCAACCCTCCTCCAGCAACGCCAGTCTCTCTGTGTCCCGACCCCAGGGGCAGGGTTTGCGCATGGAGTTACAGTATGGTTCAACGAACTTTTCTTATCCATCAAAACAACTACAATGTTACCTCACTTTCAAAAGCTGGTCGAGATTACCATTCCATTTAGAATTCCTGATTCCACGCTGGCTTATGCCAACAAGAGTGGCTGCTTCTTGATTTTTTTTCTCTTTAAACCAATTCCAATCGGCGGTCACGCTGACCTCCAGCTTAGCACTTGCTAAGTCACCAGGTCAACCACGAGGCACCCTAAGTTACCCCGCCAACTCCCCCACCCCTCCCATTCCGAAGACTCCTCCTGTGGATGTACACGCTCCGGGGGACAGAGATCCAGGGGTCCCTCTCCACCCCCACATCCCCACACATCGCAGTGGGCATTAGCAGTCTCCCAACCTGCTTTCCTCACAGGCTCAAACACCTTAAAACCTTCAGCAAAGAAGAATGACAGTCTTAAAATCAGTCCCCAACCTGTGTAACCCAAAGAAAAACAGCTCCAGAAGTTCAGGGTTTCAACCTGTGGCACTTTTATGCCTCAGCAAATTTTGAATAATATGAAAGCTTACCTTAAGATACCCGGACACCCTCTGGACTGGGTGATCAAAGTTAGCAGTTACTATGCCAAAAGAAAGAACTATTGAGAATTTTAACCATCAAGTGTTTATTCTGTATGTACACCTGGTGATGTCAACTTTGATATGAAGTTGATACAACTTCAACTACAAAGTTGATACAACTTTGATACTTTGATACGAAGTCAAAGTTGTAAGTTAGCCACTTTTAAGAACATGGGTCAGAAGAGTCCCAGAATTAGGCAGACATTGTTCCTCGAACACACTCATCTTTCAGCATCTACCACACGGTGGCGCTGCTTCAATGCGGATTTCAGACCAAAGCCACAAGGGCATTTCTTCATCAGAGAACAATGCTTACACCCATTAGGAGCTGAGAGGATGAAACCCAGAAAAGCTTCTTCTTGATGGCTTTAGGTAACACACATGTGGTCAACAGTCTACATGGAGGAATTAAACAGCAGACGCAGTAGCTCTTTGCCCAGGTTTTAGGCGGGACCTCACAGAATTCTGACATTTTTCGCCCCTGCAAAGAGCTTCCCTTCACTTACAATCCACAAGGCAACATGTAAGGCAGAAGGGCTGAGTGTCCCTGACTTGGCCGTCTCACGGTGCAACCTGAAATGTCATCTACCCATGAATCTACAGTAAATGAATGGAGAAGAAGAAATGCAATCTCCATGCGAAAATCCCAATTTATGTAGATATCCCATTGTCAAGGAGAGGGAGGAGAACACCCCACTCTTCTTAAGTGGGCTGCTCATGGCACCTTTCCTCCAGAGAGTAGGATGTGGAGAGTGGCCTAAGAAGAGAGAGTAACTGTACTGTGGAAAAACCTGGAAACCGCTACCCTGGCTGGGTGGCCAAAGTTAACATAAACTATGATAAGTCACGGTGCTGGTATTCACCATCAACACGATGTGATAAGAAGGGCACTTTACTTCTGTGGTCTTCTGTGATCTCCACTTCTGTGGTCTTCCTCTCCAAAACCTCCGAAATCTAGTCTTCAAAGAGCAGAGCAGCGCTAACTCCATTTTGCACTACACCCGCCATCTTGTGTATAACCCCCACATGACCTGCTTCTGAGAAAAACCACAGAATGTCAGAATATTGCCCAGCCCTCCCTTGAGCTAGTTGGCTCTGCCCGCCTGCAAGTTAGTTTGAGTTAGCCAATAGGAATGCAGAACCCCTAATCGCCAAAGAATGTAAACCCCGCATTTTGCCCACCAAACTTGTGTGCCAATTCTGACCAGAGTGATAGGCTAAGTTCAAACAGCTACTATAGGGTAAATTGTAATTCAACTGGCCACCTGCATGTGACCTAACATGACTATGCAACTTTCTGTGTGTGTTACAATCTCATTGGCCACTGGCCCCTATAAAACCGCTATGCTTTTTGAAACTTGCTCTTTCTCTATATCATGCTGCTGTATCGGTGAGTGTGGGAGACTGAGCTCGAGCTAGCTCGAATAAAGGGCTCTTTTGCTTTTGCATCGGACTCGGCTCCCTGGTGGTGTTTGGGGATCTCAAAATCTGGGCATAACAGTCCAATCATGAGAGAAGCATCAGACAAATCCCAACAGAGGGGCATCCTACAAAATCCCAATCAATATGCATCAAAACTGCCCAAGTCATCAAAACCAGGGAAAGTTTGATAAACTATTACAGCTAAGAGGAGCCTAAGTAGACACGACAAATAAATGTAATGTGGAATCCTGAATAAGATCCTGGATGTCAGTTATAAAGAAACATGAATGAAGCAGACTTTAGTTGATAATACTGTATCAGCATTAGCTTATTAATTGTGAAAATATATGGGGCACCTGGCTCAGTCAGTTGGGCATCTGCCTTTGGCTTGGGTCATGATCCCAGCGTCCCGGGATCGAGCTCCCATCAGGCTCCTTGCTCAGTGGGGAGCCTGCTTCTCCCTCTCACTCTGCTTGTGCTCTCTTTCCCTGTCTCTCGTCAAACAGATAAATAAAATCTTTTTAAAAAATTGTGACAATATACCATTAATGTACTTTGTTAATAATTGGAGAAACTGGGGATGTGTTAGATGGGAACTATCTTTGCAACTTTTCTATAAATCTAAAACTATTCTAAAATAAGAAGTTTAGGGGCACCTGGGTGGCTCAGTTGGTTAAATGTCTGACTCCCGATATTGGCTCAGGCCATGATCTCAGGGTCATGAGATCGAGCCCCATGTCTGGCTCCATGCTCAGCGAAGAGTCTGCTTGAGATTCTTTCTCTCTCTCTGCCCCTCCCCCTGCTCTCTCTAAAATAAATAACATCTTTAAAATAAAAAGTATATGTTTAAAAAAGTCCATTCAAGGCTCATATGGTAACCAATACCTTCACATACAGGACAATGCCCTTTATCTTCTGTATTCAGGAATTCAGGCTGTGTTCCTGACAGTCCCCTGATACCCACCACAGAAGAGGAGCAGTGTTACAGGCTGAATGGTGTTCCCCCAAATTTCATGGGTTAAAGGCCTAACTCCCAGTATCTCCAAATGTAACTGTATTTGGAGACTAGACTTTTTAAAGAGGTAATTAAGTTAAAATGAGGCCACTGCCGTGGGCCCTAATCCCATCTGGGTGGGGTCCTTACAGGAGGGAATCTGGACCCACAGACACACACCAGGGACACACAGGCACAGAGGAAAAAACCACATGAGGACTCGGGGAGGAGGCGGCCCGCTGTAAACCAAGGAAAGGGGCTAGAGGAAGAAGCAAAGCTTCCAGCACTCTCATCTGGAACTTCAGGCCTCCGGAACTGTGAGAAATGCATTGTTGTTCTTTAAGCCACCCACTCTGTGGTTCTCTGCTATGGCAGCATCAGTAACCATACAAGAGGGAGGCAAAAATCCCCGGCATCACGGAGGTCATGGGGGTGAAGAGCTTGATGGCTTCCGTGCCGCCCGTCCCTGCCGGGAGGGACGGGACCGAATGCTGCCGCTCTGGGCAGCAAAGAGGTGAAATGGGACTGCCTGGGCCCTCGAGGTCAGGCTGACAGAGCTTCAAACCCCAGCCAGTCAGCAACAAGCTGTGCAGCTTTTGCACAAATTATCTGGTCTCGGGTCTCTCCATCAGCTACAAATGGGGTTAGGACCTACACCTCAGGGTTAAATACAGAGTGTCTAGTACATGGTTAAGTACTAAATAAATACTAACTTTCCATTCTCCCCACCTTCCTTTCCTTTAAGCTGGCAAGCTGTGCAATCTGACCCACTGTGTGTTTTTATAAACAGAACATTAGTGCCCAGAGACATGACCGTCCACTTACGGACCGACCGGGGCCCATCTGTGCTACAACAAGAAGGCTGAGTAGTCACAACACAGACCCTATGGCCCTCAAAGCCTGAAATATTTACCAAATGACCTTTGACAGAAGAAATCTGTCAACTCTACTGTCATCAATTACCCGTTTCCACAAGCGAGCACCTTTTATTCCTTATTGTACTTGAACTCCCAGCCACCGCCACAGATGCCATGTCTTGAACTCCTTCCTCCTCCCTTGAGCACTTCGAGCTCAACTTGCAACTGCACTTGCAACTCCCCAATGCTCTTCCTGAACAAGGCTCTGTGGAGCATGTGAGGTTCAAGATACTCAAACTCTCCACCCCGCCCAACCAACCAACCTGTTTCTGTACCCTACATTGTAGTTCATTACACAGCGCCTGCATCTGTCGGTAGGACAGAAACAGCAGGAGTTGAAATCCCAGAACCGGGGTTGAAATTCCAACTGTCAGAGCCCTACCTAAATTACAAGAATAATGATCACCTTGGAGACGCTCTCTAATAATTACATAGCAGGAAGGGTAGAACCACTAGGGCAACATCAATTTTTTGAATCCAGACCCACCGAGAAAACCAAGCTGGAGCCTTTGGCAAGATACCCAACTGGTTTGCAATGAGTGACACATGTGCAGAGATGTGGCTCCCTCAGCCGTCTGGACTGCTGGGCAGGCTGGGGCAGTGCCCCAGGGAACAGTCCACTTACCCCAACTGCCGAACAAATCTCTCCCCTGAACCATAGTAGGTAGGACAAGCGATAGCAAGGGCTGGTCAGAGCCATTCTGCACTTGTCTTCCTTCCCTCATTCTCAGGTTCAAACAGGTCACCACAACCCATAGATTCTTTTCCCTACAACTTTCTCAGACGCTCACCTCCCTCCATTCTCCTGTCTCTGCAGAGGGTTTCATTACTAGACATCACCTGAATCATTACAAAAGAGTCCCAACCAGCTGCCTCAACTCCAAGATGGCATGTAGAAAAATAGTTATTGTCCTAAAACCCCGATTTATTCCTTCCTTCTACTTAAAAATAATGGTCAAAAAACACCACTGCCAAAAGACTAAAATCACTCCTGGCTCCGGCCGAAGTTGCACGCTCTTTTCGAACACTGCCGGCTGCACCACTATGACTTGTGAGCTCCGGCCAGCGCAGCCCAGTCACTCACATTTCTGCACGCCCTCCAGACCCCACACAAAAGTTCTCCTGCCCACCCAACCCCCGTTAGCTACGTAACCCCTAATTCACGCGTTAAGAGCACCTTCTAATGTCACATGCAGTAATGTCGCCAGCTGCCCCCAGAGATTCTCGCTCTTTGCCGTGACATCGCAACTCTGTAGACAGCTCAAGGTCTCACAAGTCATCACTTCTCTCGCCATTCTGGGAGGTGCCCGAGGTTTATGGCCAAGCATTTGTTTACCTTCCTACCTACCTCACCTCCATCCCACAGGCCAACACACAGCTACTGCTCAATAAGCCTGAATAAGACAAATGTTTACAGAACCTCATGAAATCACCCAGTGAAGGGAAGACTTAAGTAACTCAGGGGGCCTCTGAGGACATTCGAAAAAATAAAGGTCACCACCACGAAAAAGTCACATCCACCTACACAGTGTCTTCTTCTGATGAAAGGGATCCTAGAAAAGTCTCTTGCCAGCTCAGCTGCCAGCCAGCCCAGAAGAGCGGGGGGGAAGCAGGAGCTCCTGCGAGCATTAGTGCATAAAGGCCAAAGGGCACACAAACTAAGAATTTCCAGTTTGTAGGGAAGAAACAGGGAAACTAAACCACAAAAATAGTAAGAGTATCCAAACGCAAATTAAAAATGATTCTCTTGAGCAGTTTGCTAGGAGATTTCTTTCTCGTTTCAGGGAAAACATGTTGGACTCAGTAAGTTTTATTTTTTCCTTCCACTGTATCGTTAAGAAATCTACAAGCAACAGTAACAGTGAAAAAGTCAAGGTGACTCACAGGTACGAAGCTATAGAAAGATTTTTCCTGCCTAAAAGGACCTGTTATTCCTCAATTGCTTATTAAAACACCACAAACTTAAAAAAAAATGCAGTGAAACCTAATGTTGAATAAATATCACATCTTCAGAAACTGTTTCATGGGTGTTTTCCTTGATCTGGACCTGTTGAGAGCATTTCTTCCTGTGTCTTACTGGGCCCAGGTGGCCATCCTGAGGAATCTTTTATACTGGGCAGAATCAATCCCCGCTCAAGACAGCATAGAGATGCAGGGTGAACTTCTCTACATTCACCCCAAAATCTTTGGTATCAGCTTGCTTCCTTGTGAATGAATTGCTTCTCACATTCCAGATCTTGGTTACTTGCATTCTCACTGTCGGATCTTCACCACTGTCACTAAGAACTATGATAGGACCAAGAATAAAGAAACAAGGCACTTGGCTGGGAGCAACACCTACGACAGGAAATGAAAAGCAAGGAAAGATGTGACGAGACCTTTCACACAAGCTGTGGATGGGTGACCTCGTCTGCAAAGCCACACCCAGAACTGACAGGGCCAAATCCATGTATCCACAGGAAGAGGTGAGAGGTCCCTGCATGGAGAAGGAGTGCCTTCCCCGCTGTCCGGGTCAGACAAACAGAAGAGGAGGAAGTACGAGAAGCCAACAAATGGAAAAGGGGGCAAGTTATCTGACCTTAGAACTTAGGGGCAACAGCGCTTCCCGAGCGTGTTATAGGAGCCAGGCACTTTACCAACGTCTCCTCTATCCTCTCAAAGAACTAGGAGGAAACCAAGAATCAGAGAGCTTGTCAAGTCACTTCCAAGCACACAGAGCTGCTAAGAACAGGACTTCAGATTTGAACCTTGGGTCTATCCAGAAACTTCCCACAGCACTACATGGGTTGGACAGAATTACCACCAGCAGGGAGAAAAGACGTACACAGAAGTTCACCTTATGTAATGCAGACAAGATCTGCTTAAAGCTCACCACCACTTCTAAACAAAACAAAAACCATGCACTCTGAGAATCCTTTAAATGCATGTACTCAAATTTAAACATGTTTGAGCATATATATACATTCATTCAAATCTTAAAGAACACATACCTGGCTCTAATAAGAACTCTAGAACTGAGGAAAAAATGTTGTAAATTATATTTTCTGAAAGTAAACTGCTTTTAATAAAGAAAATCTCTTTTGAATTTTTGCTAAAGATCCCAAAGTCCACAATCATTTTTTAACAAAATAGGATATTCCTAGCTTCTAAGTCTCACTTCAAGATCTATAATTCCCATATCAAATATTAACTAGACCCTAGGATGTATACAACAGGCACATATTTTGAGTCGTGAAGCCGTTCACATCCAGAGTCCTTGTGAAATATCAAAATGCCCAAGACACAGGTCTGTATAGTACTGCCTGTGTTCTCAGATGCCACTTCCCAGCAGTGTTACAATGGGGTTGTGACCTGGACCCAACCACATCCCCTGCATTCAACTACACGTGCATCACTAGGTGGGGGAAAGCTTCTAGAGGATGAGAACCACGCGTCTACAGTTCCCTTTACCCCTCCCAGCCCCTACAGGCCTTCACACAATGGGATTCTGTGTATAAGGTACATGCTGCTGGTACAACACAGACCTAAGTACAAGCTACCTACTTCGTCGGGCACAACCCAATAAAGAACCCTCTGTGTCAACAGCACAAGAGAAATGACTGTGCCATCCAGAGACAGCATGTCTGCACATGACATTTATGAGCAGCTTAAGGGACGTCCAGGAGTAACCTGACACAGAGGTTTCTGCCTTGAGTGCCAACTTTATCACTCACCTACAAAAGGAGCAACTTTGTAACGTGCTTCCGACAAGTAAGTTCCGCTCAGCTTCCACCCAAGTTCTGCTCTCCTGGCCAGTGAGCTAGTGAGGACCACGCGGGAGCACTTACGCTCCATCGGCTTCAACCGACACTCACTCTGGGTTCCACGCAGAGCTCACAGGAGCTTCACGGATCACTGAGGCAGGGCCGCACCACCGCACGTCCCACCTTTGCTTTGCCCAAATGTCCCTTTTCCGCTCAGAAGTGCTTCCTAATCCTTTGCACTTGCGTCTCAGCTTGAAGAGCTGGCTTCCTCTAGAGGACAGGCGTACAGACACAACTCTAATTGCTTCGTACAAATCTCGTGCAAGCCAAGAGAGGAATAATAATGCAAGCAGTTGGTGGCCAAGCTGGAATCAGAACCCAGACAGTGGGTCAGTCAGCGCCCTATACTGTTTTCATGTCCCGTTCACAGAGAATAAAGCCTGCTGCCCATCAGGAAGACACATGCTCACCAGGAAACACAGATATCGGAGGACGAAATCCGTCGGGGGCAGAGGGCAGGGGTATCTGGCTGAGGATGGAGAACTGAGACGACTGATACTATGAGAATGCATTCTCAGCCACCAACTCAGATGAAGGAAAATGAAGATGGGCTCTAAGGCAGATGGCTACACTCAAACAACCCCCACAGAAGAGCTTGTGTATGAGGCCCTATAACTCACAGTCTTCATCTCATTTAAATTTCAGTTACCCTATAAAGAGAAGCGCCATCATTACCTCCATCTCCCAAATAAGGAAACACCTATAACCTACCCGAGCACACCAAGTAAGAGGTGAATCCAGTTCCAAACTGCCTGGGACTAGGGTGGATGGAGACTTCCGCACCTATCAGCACCGTAAATATTTTAGTCAGCTAAAACAGAGTCTCACAGGTTTCTGACTGATGGTGGGTAATACATTAGGCTCTTCAAAAAGTGAGCTCAATCTGAATAGGCCTATAGCTGTTAAAGAAATTGAATCAACAAATAACCTTCCAAAATAGAAAGCACTAGGCTCAGATGGGTTCACTGGTGAACTCTACTAAACATTTAAGGAAAAAATCATATGAGCTCTCTACAATCTCTTTCAGAAGACAGAAGTAAAAGGAATACTTCCTAACTCACTGTAACAGATTCTATGGAGTCAGCATCCCTCTAATACCAAAACCAGAGACAGGGGGACGCCTGGGTGGCTCAGTTGGTTGAGCAACTGCCTTTGGCTCGGGTCATGGTCCCGGCGTCTTGGGATCGAGTCCCGCATCGGGCTCCTTGCTCCGCAGGGAGCCTGCTCCTCTCTCTGCCTCTGCCTGCCTCTCTGCCTGCTTGTGTTCTCTCTCTGTTAAATGAATAAATAAAATCTTAAAAAAAAAAAAAAAGAGACAGTACAAGAAAACTACAGACCAATGGCTCTCATAAATATAGATGCAAAAATCCTCAACAACATATTAGCAAATCAAATCCAAGAATGCATAAAAAGAATTATAGGGGCATTTGGGTGGCACAGTCCGTTGAGTGTCTGACTCTTGGTTTCAACTCAAGCTGTGGTCTTGGGGTCATGGGATCAGGCCCCAAATCAGGCTCTGTGCTCAACACGGGGTCTGCTTCAGGTTCTCACTCCCTTTCCCTATGCCCCTCCTGCTTGTGTGCACATGTGCTTTCTAAAATAAATAAATCTTGAAAAAAAATTAAAAGAATTCTTTATCACAGTCAAGTGGGATTGATTCTAGATGTGCAAAGCTGGTTCAACATCAGAAAATTAATGTAATCCATCACATTAATAAGCTAAAGAAGCAAAATCACATGATCATATCAATAGATGCAGAAAATACATGGCAAAATCCACCCGTGATCTATCAAATTCGTGATAGAAACTCAGTCAACCAGGAATAGAAGGAAAATTCCTCAACTTGATGAAAAATATCCACAAAAACTCTAATATCATACTTGATAGTGGAAACAAGAAGTTTTCCCACTAAGATCAGGAACAAGGCAAGGATATTCCCTCTCACTACTCCTTTTCAACATTGCCCTGGAAGTCCTACTTAATATAATAAGACAAGACAAGAAAAAGCAACTAGATCAACAAGAAGAAATAAACTGACTTCTTCCACAGATGACATGATCATCTATGTAGAAAATCTGAAATAGTGGACCAAAAAATTCCTGGAACAGGGATTATAACAAGCTTGGAGGATACAGAATTAATATAAAAAAGCCAACTGACTTCCTATATACCAGTAATGAACAAGGCGAATTTCAAATTAAAAACAATACCAGTTGCATTTGCACCTCAAAGAGTGAAATCCTTCAGTATAAACAAAATACATAAAAGATCCACATGAAGAAAACTAAAAAATGCTGATGAAAGAAATCAAAGAATGGAGAGATAGTCCATATTCATGGAAGGGAAGACTCTATATTGTCAAGATGCCAATTTTTCCAACTTGATATATAGGTTCAGTGTAATCTCAATCAAAATCCCAGCAAGTTATTTTGTAGATATTAGTCAACTGATTCTAAAGTTTATATGGAAAGGCAAGAGACCCAAAATAGTCAATACAACTTTGAAGAAAGATGGACATTCATATGCAAGAAATTAAATCCAGACACTGACTTTATACCCTTCACAAAAATTAATTCAAAATGGATCACAGACCTAAATGTAAAAGACTAAACTATAAAACTCCTAGAAGATAACATAAAATAAATCCTAATGACCTTGGCTATGTCAATGACTGTTTAGATACAACCCCAATACATGAAAGAAATAACTGATAAGCTGAAATTCATTAAAACTAAAAACAACCCCTCTGTGAAAGACAATGGCAAAAGAATGAGAAGACAAAAACTGGGAGAAAACTCCCACAAACTGGGAGAAAATATTTGCAAAAGATATATCTGATAAAGAACTATAATCCAAAATATACAAAGAACTCTTAAAAAGAAAACAAACAACCCAATCTTCAAAATGTTCAAAACCTTAACAGCTCTGGGGCGCCTGGGTGGCTCAGTGGGTTAAGCCTCTGCCTTTGGCTAGGGTCACGATCTCAGGGTCCTGGGATCAAGCCCCGCATTGGGCTCTCTGTTCAGTGGGGAGCCTGCTTCCTCCTCTCTCTGCCTGCTTCTCTGCCTACTTGTGATCTCTGTCAAATAAATAAATAAAATGTTTAAAAAAAACACACACAAAAAAAAACCTTAATAGGTCACAAAAAAAAGATACACAGGTGGAAAATATGCTTTGAAAAGATACTCTATAACATATGTCATCAGGGAACTGCAAATTAAAACAATAAGAGACCATCATACACCTATTAGAATGGCCAAAATCCAAAAAAACTGACAACACCAAATGCAAGTGAGAATGTAGCATGACAGGAATTCTTATTCATTGCTTGTGGGAATGCAGAAACGGTACCGCCACTTTGAAAGAAAGTTGTCAATTTTTTATAAAACTAAACATATTCTTAACCATATGAGTCAGCAATCACACTTCTTGGTATTCACCCAAAGGTATTAAAAACTTATGTCCACACAAAAACTGGCACACAACTGTTTATAGAAGATCTATTCATAACTGCCAAACCTGAAAACAACCAAGATGTCCTTCAGGGGGTGAAGGGATAAACTGTGGTATATTCAGACAACGGAATATTATTCAGCTCTAAAAAGAAATAAGTTATTAAGTCATGATAAAGACATGGAAAAACCTTCAGTGCACAATTATTAAGTGAAAAGGTGAGTATGAAAAGGCTACATACTATGTGATTCCAATATGACCTACCAACAAAGGCAAAACCATGGAGATTGTAATTACAAAGGTGAGTACTGGCAGGGGTTCAAGGTGGGGTGCATGAGACGGATGGAACGGAGCACAGAGGCTCTCTAGGGCAGTGAAAATACTCTGTAGGATACCCTAATGATGGATACATATCATTATAGGTTTGTCCAAACTCAGAATGTCTAACACGAAGACTGTAAACTTTGGACTTTCGGTGATGATGGCATGCCAATGTAGGTTTGCCGGTTGTGACAAACGTCCCACTGTGATGGGGGATGTCGATAATGGGAAGGCTGTGTGTGGGGACAGGGGTGTATGAGACACCTCCAGATGTTTCACTTAATTTTGCTGTAAACTGCTCTTTAAATAAAAAATTCTATGAAAAAAATAGTGAGCCCATCAACCGCCACTAAGGACCTCTGACCAATAAAGGAGGACCTGGTTGGTGATGGAAGTGACAAGAACATCACACCTCCCTGGAAGAGTTTCTTAAATTTTATTTCTCAGAACAAAGGGTTCTCACAGAACCCTTTCTCTTGTGCAAACAAAGGGTTCCATGTGTAACTATTTGCTAGCTTCTCTCTACAAGCCACCAGACGCAAAGCTCACTGGTTTAACACTCCAGGCCTGGATATCGAAGATTTTCCCTGTGGTCCCAGTTTTCCCTCTGTAAGGCACTCCAGTTCTTACTGAGCTCTCCTCAGGAGATCCCCATTCTGTGTTCCCTTCAGCTTCCCAGCGCCAGGCTCTGCACACCCCTGCCCCTCCGCCTGGAACACAGCCAGCCATGCCTGCCAACACCCACATAGCCTTGTTTCACGACCAGCTTGAGGGTTCAAGATGGAGCATCAAGCTCTCCTTCCCTATCTATTTCTACTTTAACATTCACCAATGTTAGCTACAGGTACCATAGCTTCCATGGGCTTCTGTTACTTCTCTGAGAATCAGAAATGATCAAAAAGAAGAGATTCCCACCCCAGCTCTCCCTGCCCCCATCTGTTTTCTTGAGGTAAAAAGACTCATTTCTGAGTGTGGCCCTGGGTTTGCTCTCGCCGCCATCTGACACCACCACAGGGTGCAGCTGACGTGGCTGTCAAGTGTGACTGGAGAAAGCCTCTAGTCATCATTAACCGCAGGCAGTGGGAAACATGCAGCAAAAATGCCAAGAGGCTGAGAACACGGGAGAGTGACAGGAGCACAGAAAAGGAGGGTTAAGGGGCGCCTAGATGGCTCAGTCAGTCAAGCATCTGCCTTCGGCTCAGATCATGATCCTGGGGTCCTGGGATCAAGCCCCACATTGGGCTCCCTGCTAGGTAGGGTGCCTGCTTCTCCTTCTCCCTCTGCCCCTACCCCCTGCTTGTGTACTCATGCGTGCGCTCTCTCTCTCTCTCTCATTCACTCTCAGATAAATAAAAGAAAGAAAGAGAGGGAGAGAGAGAGAGAGAGAGAGGGGGGGAGAGAAAGAAAGAGAGAGAGAGAGAGAGGGAGGAAAGGAAAAGGAAAAGGAAAGGAAAGGAAAAGGAAAGGAAAAGGAAAGGAAAAGGAAAGGAAAAGGAAAGGAAAAGGAAAGAAAAAGGAAAGGAAAAGGAAAGGAAAAGAAAAGAAAAGAAAAAGTAGGGTTGAGAAGGCCCCTAACAAACCCAGCTTAAAATATACTCCCCTTTGCTCACTGCCTACTGATAGCAAAGCCCTGACAGAGAGAACCTTAATTAAAGAATCAATTCTCTCTAGATATGGGAGAAACTATGTTTCTAGCTTTATCAATGTAAGGTACCATTACACCGAAATTACTTAGGTGTCCATTAGTATTTTCAACCAATCACATGGGGCTGATGACTGCCAATTACTAAACTCCTATCCATTTTAACAGGGTAACTGAAAGAAGTGATTAGATCCTATTTCCAAGGCTTCCATGGGGAAACAAAGACAAGAACCAAAGACAAGGAGCTCTGGGAACATCAGGGCAGAGACGTGCAACGAACGTCTCTGCAGAGGGAGAAGGAAGCACGGTGCTACAAGTGTTTGGAGCAAGAAGTCACTGCTCACAAAGGGAAAAGGAGAGACACAAAGGAAGGCTGGCTGGAGCAAAAAATGCAAGCCACACATGAAGTAAAGTCTGACAGAAGAAGTTCGGACCTCAGGAACCAGGAGGGGAACAGAGTGAAGGGGAAGTGGGACACTGCGCTGGTTTAGAGCATAGCAGTGACTTGGTGAAAGGCCATTCAATGGGGAAAAATTGTGTTTTTTTTTCAGTGAATAGCACCAGTTCAACTGGATAACCACACATAAATGATGATGGCCTCTACCTCAAACCATGTATGGAAAATTAACAGAGGCATAAGTGTTTGTGGCTTTCGATTCGGCAATAGTGTCTTAGCGCATCCAAAGGATAGGGACAAAATAAACTGGACTACACCAAAGTTAAAAACTTGTGCTTGAAACAACAGTATCAAGGAAGTGAAAAAAGACAATCCACAGAATGGAAGGAAATTTCTATACTGCGGAACTTGTAATTAGAATATAAAAAGCATTATTACAACTTAATATAAAACTACAAGGAGATGCCAGTTCACATGCAGTAGGGCAGTTGTAAAAAAAAAAAAAAAAAAGAGGGACAACAACAATTGTTGAGAGGAATGTGGAGAAACTGGAAATTCGCACTCTGCTGGTGGGAATCGGAACTGTTGCAGTAACTTTGGAAAATATTTTGGCAGTGCTCCAAAATGTCAAATATACAGTTATCATATGATCCAATTCTATTTCCGGGTATATACCCAAGAAACAAGAAGATCCATACACACAAAAATGCACACACAAATGTTCACAACGGTATTATTTATAAAAACCAAAAAGTAGAAATCCAAATGCCCATATACTGAAGAACGGATTTTTAAATGTGGAATATACATACAATAAAATATTAGGTAATGAAATGGAATGAAGTACTGATACATACTACACACAATGTGGATGAATCTAGAAAACACTGTTACATGAAAGAAGTCAGTCACAAGAGCCCACATGTTACAGGACTCCATTTATATGAAATGCCTAGAATAGGCAATTCAGAGATAGAAAGTAGATTACTATTTGCTTAGGGCTGCGGGATGGTGGATTAGGGAGAGCGGGAGGGAAGTAGGGAGGAATGTGGAGTAATTGCTAATGTGAATGGGTTTTTTTAAGGGAGATAAAAAGGTTCTAAAATTAGATTGTGGCAATGGTTGCACAACCCTGTGAAAATGCTAAAAACGCTGAACTGTAAACTTTAAATGGATGAATTATATGGTATGTGATACATCACAATAAAGCTGTTTTTAAAAAATGCAACGGGATAAATTACAATGGAAAAGTACGTAAATTTGAACTGAAAGAACAAAAAACTTTTGTAGGTCATAAAACACTTATAAATCTAATTAAATGGAAAACGATGATCTGGGAAAATATTTTCGTGACATACATGACTGATAGCCTTAAAACAAACGACAGGAAAGCTGTAATGATTCAGTAAGAAATACCTATTGCCCAAGTAGAACATTACACAAATACCACAAAAAATAACCCAAAGAAAAAAGTGCAAATGACCAGTAAGGATATCACAATCCATTCTCAACATTAGTACCCACCCAAGAATCCCACTTGCATAGTCTATCCAATGAAAATATTAGAGATGCCCTTAAATATTGATATACAAGAACGTTCTTCCACTTTATGTTCTTTATTTGGTGGAAAACTGGGAACCTCTTACATGTCCTGTGCTCAGGTAAATGGGCAAATGCATCACATCTGTACTACAAAACAGGGCAGGAAAGACATTGAACTGAGTATCCAAAGAGATGGTCTTTCCGGGGGTATGAGGAAACCAAGATCTACTGTACCTTTATTTAGTTTATTTTTGTAATGTCTCTTCCTCCTCAAATATTATTTCTAAAATTTAAAAACTAAAGATAATATTAGTACATTTACCTTCATTAAAAAATATGTGATTATCTCCTATAATTCCAATTCCTTACCCAGTGGTTCTCAAACTTGGCTACATATTAGGATCACCTGGGAAGCTTTTTTTTTTTCCTTAAAAATCCCAACACCCAGGCCGTACCTCGTATGCATTAAATCAGAATCTCTGAAGGCAGAACTCAGGCATCAGTCTTCTTTAAAATTCTGGGGGCGAGTCTGAGGCCCGGACAAAGTGTATATGGGTGAACAAGGATCGTGGGTGCGGAAATAAAGGGCACTCGGAAAGGTCCTCAGGTTCCCAGTGGAGCAAAGGCATGCACACGGGTTCAATGTGTAAACACCGAAGAACAGAGAGTGTGTGTCCGGGTCACGGCTGGGCGTGGCAGGGAGGCACAGGCAGCCGCCTACTCCCTGGAGGAGGCTATCGGATAACAAGTCTCCAGCAGGAAACAAAGAATGTTTTCCAATTCACCGCAGCAGTGGGAACTGTCCTTGCTGAAAATCAGAGCCCTAATTGTGGCCCGGACCACTTAAGTGAAAGCAGGACCTAACACTAGCCCCGTGCTACAGGCAGGCTTGGGCTGGGGCTGTGCATTTCCTGGGTTATTCTCCCCCCTCCCCCCTCAAAAAAGCCTCACAGATGCATGCGGGCACATGAAGCCTGTGGCCTCCTGGGGCGCAAGCAACCAGAACACAAAGCCCCATCATTTACAGCTCATGTGTCAACAACGAACAGGCAGAACAATGCAGACTGGCATCAGAGAACATGCTGGCAACAGAGCGGGGGACCTGGGTTTAGGCCAAAGCTCTACCAGTAACTTCCACAACGGGGCGAGTTCCATGCCTTCCGTATCCGCAAAGAGGCCTGGCACGGATGGCCTGACCTGATCCGGAGGCCTCGCCAACTCGAAAATGTCTATGACCCTGGGGAACCTGGCTGGTTCAGCGGGTGGAGCATGACTCTTGATCTCGGGGCTGTGAGTTCGAACCCCACATTGGGTGTAGAGATCACTTAAAAATAAAATCTTTAAAAAAAAAATAGAAAATGCCTATGATTTTCCCCACATAACAGAGAGTGTGGTTGTAGCTAAAACTGGAAGCCAGCAGAGTGTTTTTCTGACCATGAACTTGATCTGACTCAGCTGCAATCATTCCCCTGACACAGTATCATGGAAGGAAAGAAAATGGAAATTGTCTGAGCAGTACAGACAGAAGGGAAGTTCAAAGAGGAAGGTGACAGGAGGACTTCTCTCAGCCCCTTCTATCTAATTCGGACAAAGCACCACACCAGCACTATCCATCTGAGATCATTCCCAGAAGACTGTTAACTTCAAAAAGAAGCTTCTCAAAGAATGCGGGAGGACTATGTGAAATCAATACAGCTCTTCTGGAAAGTGACTGGGCAGAATGCATCAAGAATCTTTAAAAATGCAGTCCATTTAGTTCAATAATTCCACTTCTGGGAACTTGCCACTCTTACAATATCAGATGTGCACAAAAATTACTGGACGAATACATTCACCTTAGGAACTCCGGAGACTGGTTGCACAATAATGTAAATTGTGTAAATACTTTACAGAACTGGACTATACATTTAAAAATAGTTAAGATGTAAATTCTGTTACTTGCATTTTACCACAATTAAAAAATTTTAATTTATAGGCATTGAATAGCAAAAACAAAGCAAAATATCTTGGCTCATGCTACAATTCTTAAAAACCTGAAAAATAACAAATAACCAACAATTGGAAATTAGTTAAAAATCAACCATGGAGGGGCAACTGGGTAGCTCAGTGGGTTAAAGCCTCTGCCTTGGGCTCAGATCACGGTCTCAGGGTCCTGGGATCGAGCCCCACATCAGGCTCTCTGCTCAGCAGGGAGCCTGCTTCTCCCTCTCTCTCTGCCTGACTCTCTGCCTACTTGTGATCGCTCTCTCTGTCAAATAAAGAAATAAAATCTAAAAAAAAAAAAATCAACCATGGAATATTGTAACAAAAGACATTAAATCTCAAGTTCTTCAAGCAAACTGAAAATTGTTCATGATATTCTATTAAGTGAAAAAAAGCCGTGCACGTGTGGTTTCAGGTCTCGATGAAGTAGATTTTTTTTTTTAAGATTTTATTTATTTGACAGAGAGACACAGCGAGAGAGGGAACACAAGCAGGTGGAGTGGCAGAGGGAGAAGCAGGCTTCCTGCCCAGCAGGAAGCCCGATGCAGGGCTTGATCCCAGGACCCTGGGATCATGACCTGACTGGAAAGCAGAGGCTTAGCGACTGAGCCACCCAGGCACCTCCTCGATGAAATAGATTAAAAATATATATATTTTTAAATAAGAACGCTAATTTTCTGCAAGAAACACTTGCAGGGTGAGAGAGGGAGGGCCTAGACAGACAATTAACTTATGGTCCAAGAATCAAAGGGCAGAATGACTTCCACTTCATAGCCTGTCAACTTGGAGGTTCCTCCCTTAAAGAAACAGCCAGCCAGAGGGGTTTCCAAAAAGGCTATAGCAGGAAATGGAACTGGCACAGAGTGGCAAAGGTGTACCTAGCCGGCACCAACCAGTCTCACCACACGAGCAAGGATGAAAAAAGCAGTATCCCCCACTGTCCACCCTCTACTGCTGTACCCCAGCACGGTATTTTAAAAGCATGCTTCCTGTTCATGCCCTACCTTTGGAGTGTTGCATAATGGTCCCAAAGTGATCTGGGAAATATAATCCAAATATAAAGTAACTAATGATATTACTAATAAATAAACCACAGGAAATGGGCTTTGCTCTTCTCTGGAAGACAAAAGGATACATTACAAATATTAATGAATTCTTAATCCAAAAAAGCTTGCAACCCCCACAGGACTATAATGGATACTGGCCCTTGTTTTCTTTACCAGCAAATGTAGTTTCCACTGCTGGGAGGAAAAAAAAAATTGAAACAATACTCAAAAACTGCACCTTTAGACTAACAAGTGAAAAAAATACAACTATATGGAACAAGGTAGTAGGAGAGCAAATAATATTAACCAGTAATATGAGTGGAATGTAAGAAACTCAACCATGAAAAATGCAGGGTCACATTATTGCAAAGTTAATGAAATGGTCTCTGGCCCAGAGTTCCCATGGCCCAAGAGCTAATCACCTATTGTATTATAATACAAGCTTTCATTAAACCAGGCTACTTGGAGTGCCTATTACAGGGGTTTATAGTATTTGACCTTTGCTGGAAGTTTCAGTCCCTGACAGTTTCTTGATTAGCATCAATTAGTGAAGAGTATCTATCCAAACAAGTAAAACAGGTTTAGATTTTATTTTTTGTTAATGCACTTGCTTAAACAAGAGAGAGAGAAAAGGGTCTTATCATACGAATGAGAACAGAAGTCACCACGGCAATTCAGAGCTGCATCTGAATGATGGCAAGATCCTGAAGCCCAGCCCAGCTGGTGCAAGGAGAGCGCAGCGGGGAGGGCTCAGTACCTATGGGCACAGCACACGGTATTTACCGTATCATTAGCAACAACAGTGTGAGCTTTTTACATAGATTGCTATTTTTAAATCCAATGCACGTTCACAACCATATGCCAACTCATT
This sequence comes from Nasua narica, assembly GCA_028533885.1. Classification (NCBI taxonomy): domain Eukaryota; kingdom Metazoa; phylum Chordata; class Mammalia; order Carnivora; family Procyonidae; genus Nasua; species Nasua narica. Next base: position 109,525,834 of record CM052810.1, on the reverse strand, counting down.
TTACAGGCAGGTAGAATACTAGGTCTCTGGATACTTTTCCAACAATACGGCTTAAACAGAAACCTGTGAGTGTTAGACACTGGGGGAAAACATTGTTTATTGTCTGATGTACTCTGAGTCACTGCCATTTTTAAGCAAGCATATCTGCCCTTAGCTTCTCTTTTGAATTAAAACTACCAAGATAATGAAGCCAAATTACCACTGTGAGACATGAATTTGCTGCACAAATTTGGGCGAAGCACAAACATGGCGCCGTTAGAGAAGAATCTGCTTAGTGTATTTAATTTGGACCCAAAGCATCTAATATGAAGAATATTCTCTTCGATCCATTTAAAGGTTGAATGTCACACAACTACTCCCTTCTGTCCATAAGGCCTTCTTGCCTTGCAAAGAATTTAGCAGAAATAAATTTTATTCCGATGGAGAAAAACAAACTATAAGATACTTTCTCAAAACTAAAAATACCAAATTTGGTCAGGTTGGATCTCCTCAGGGACTTCTGGCCCGTGAGAGTCTGTGACCTCTGAGGCCCTTCTGGAGAGCCACACTTTCCCTGGTTGCTGTGCCATTCACTGCTACCTGGCAGCCCACTAACACCCCACAAAATAAACACACCGGAGCTATGAGGGGATGGGTATGTTAACCTTACTGTCCTCATTTTGCAATACATACGTGCACATAAAATCACTACGTGGTACACCTTAAACTTACACGTTATAGTCAGGTGTATCTCCACAGAGCTGGAAAAATCAAGTTAAAGATTAAAAAGAAGATTCAAGTCCCACTAAAACAAACTTTTGTTAATAATAAAATTCTCTCTGAAATGCATATTCCCTAGGCTCTTATGTTGTCTCACTAGACCTAAGGCCCAACCAGCATCAATTTATTTGCAGCAACACAGACTATAGGAGGACAAAATTCTACCAAAGGCCATATCTCTGCACTCAGCACTTGCATTACCCTCAACCAAGGTCCCTTAAGAATCCAGAGAGAGGGGCACCTGGGTGGGTCAGTCAGTTAAGCATCTGTCTGCCTTTGGCTCAGGTCATGATCCCAGGGGTAAAGAGTCTGCCTTTGGCTCAGATTATGATCTCAAGGTCCTGGGATCAAGCCCCACGTCGGGATTACTGACCCAGCTTCTCCTCCTGCCCCCTGCTCACGCTCTCTCGCACACTATCTCTCCTCAAATAAATAAAATCTAGATAGGTTCAGAATTCTAATACTGGTTTTATATAGATGAAGCATACTCTAAGAAGCCATCATGCCTATCCATGCCCATCAGACACAGGCTACACATAAACTCACTGATTCAAGGGAAAAAGGACAAATGACAGGGCTGATAAAGGAAAAAGTAAAATGCTGTGCACAGTTTGTAGGAAGAAGATAACTCCAATGGGGTAACCACCAAGAAAGGCAGTGTGGGAACCACGATTTGAAAGAAGGGAAGAAATCTGACAAAGAGATATAGTGGTAGGGAATGACAAAGAGAAAGAAGGACATTCCAGGAATTTCCCCAAATACTGATAAACAGGTCAAATTCCTTGGCACAGGAAATTGCTTCATACCAAAAAGGTTTCCAAGTTCCAGCTAATGACTGGATTGTAAACAATGCTGTCCAAAATAAGAAAGCTCTAGAACAATAAAGCGTTTTGAAAAAAAATAAAATAAAGCGTTTTGGACACTCAACAATTCATAGCACCATTTCTAACATTCAGAGCCTCAAGGCTCACCTTCTTAATTTTGTCACCACACAAACTGCAAATATCCTCTAAATGATTCAGAAATCATGCCTATCACACCTCAAGTAATACAAATATTTAGGAAACCAGAAAAACAGATACCAATTTTATAGCCCCAGGACACATTTTAGACCAATTCTGAATTATTTATCTGTAAATGAGAAGAATCCTTACACTGGCATATGATCAATAAAGGCCCCAAACTATACTGCCCTCAGTAAACAAATGCTCAGCAAACCTTAAAATACCAAAGAACTCTCACGATTGCGAGTTTTGGAAAGGCTTTCCTCACATCTGAATCATAACCTCTCAAAGTTAAGTAACGTTTGCGTTTGCACTGGCAATGTTAAGTGTAAAAACTTGGTCATGATGAGGGAGGCCAAAATACTTTAAACAAGTAGTCTGTAAGACCCTTGCTCCCACCCCTTTACAAGTCTGAATTTTCAAAAAATTTTTAATTGTTCAAATGCTGGGTGATGTAATCAAAGAAAGGACATCAGTTTACAATATTAGGCAGTAATAAATGGACTACTGTCAGATTACCCTTGCCAAAATCCAGAATTTTTAAATGTACCACAGTGAGTTTAGATTATAGCATCCCCAAATTCATGACCAAGAAAACAAGACCAATGACTAACATTAATATTGATAACAAGATCTTGAGTATTTATAAAAGTCTAGCCTGAGCAATCAAAATAGTTTGTATACAGGCTGAACGAAAGAAATGAGTGTATTCGAATCATAACTTGAAGATTTTCTTCTTCCAGAAATTGCTGTAACACAGAAAACAACCTCCCAGAAAATTCCTCATAAGCATGTTTTGCTTCATTTCAATGAATGCATTACATATATAACCAAGCTAGTCTGGGTGCTGTTTGGTTGATCAGTTACCTGGGGATTTTTTATTTGATCTTGATGGCACCGAGTGAGACTGTCGAGGCAGCAGAGGCGATGAAGGCAGAGACATGGAGACACCTTTGGCCAAGCTCACCCTGTAGGTATCCTCTGCTATAGGGAGGCTGCTCACAGTGAAGTCGCCACCATGACCAGGGGGCAGGACTTGGGGGGAAGTCTCTGAGCCAAGGTCACCTCCTGGAGTGAAGAGAGAAAAACTTGAACTTAGGTCATCCATTACAGGTAGATGAATTCCTAAGAACTACATCCTTAGAATTTAATTCCCACATGTCTTATGTGTATGTTGTTTTTTAATAGTTTTTTTTTCTTCTACCACTCTTATGACTTTTTATCATGTGAAAGAAAATTCAAGTTTCACCGCTCAAGTATCAATGAACTCCATACCTCATACCTTTTTCTGTATCCTAGCAACTGGCCCAGTTTCACTCCTAACAATGGGTCCAGAAAGCCACCATTCTGAGATTAGATTTTTTTTTTTTAAGATTTTATTTATTTATTTATTTGAGAAAGACAGAAAGAGCAAGAGAGAGCAAGAGCAGGGAGGAGAGGGAGAAGCAGACTCCCTCCTGAGCAGGGAGCCCAATGAGGGGCTTGATCCCAGGGCCACAGGATCATGACCTGAGCTGAAGGCAGATGTTTATCCAAGTAAGCCACCCAGGCACCCCCAAGATTGGATTTTTTTTTAAGATTTATTTGAGAGAGAACATGAGTGGGGAGGGGGGTGCATCTCAAGCAGACTTCCTGCCTGCTGAGCATGGAGCCTGATGCCAGGCTCGATCCCAGGACCCTGAGATTATGACCTGAGCTGAAATCAAGAGTTGGATGCTTAACTGACTGAGCCACCCATGTGCCCCCTGAGATTAGATTAAGACCAAGTATGAATGATCCACAAGAAGCTATGATTTCAGCTCAAGTAAGGGAGGGGGTCTTACATAGGTATCATAGAATAGATTCAGACACTCAGATGCTTTCCAGAACTCCCTGGCTTCCCACCACTTCTCTCTAATAAAAGAACCCAAGGGAGAGTCTCCTGACCTCAACATTCCTCCCAGCACCATAAACCTCTTCTCTCATCAGATCCACGCCACAATCCCCCCAGCACAGTGACCACCCTCCTACAACTCGACCAGCCCAACTCTTAGTCATGGGACTGGAAACAGGACTCACTGATGAAGCTGGTTCTCCCTGGTATTCAGCCCCTAAATGAACTTAAGGACAAACAAGCTTACTATTACGAAATTAGATCCTCTAGGGTAAGCAGATCCAATGACAAAATACAGAGGACACAGTTACAGTATAGAGAGGACAAAAGGAAGAGCATATGTTGGCTAAGATCAGCATCTCTGGAAAAGATACAGCTGGTCCTCAAGCATTCAGATAATAAGCTCTCCTCTATTGCTCCTCCCCCATCCATCCCTTCCCCTGCTTCTGAGTGTACTAAGAAGCAACTGAGGCTGGGTGAGGAGGGAAGGGAAACCATTACCCTGATGATTAAAACATCTACAAGCTCTAATTTTAGATACGGCAGAGCTGAAAAAATATAGGAAGTATTTCACAAGCAAACCAGTCTCTCTGATAACTACTACGCAACTGGTCCTTACCAGGCCTTCCTGACTCTGAAAAATCAAGGTCTGGATTTGAGTCAGAAGCTCAATTTTTGTCGACCTTTGTGTGCAAGACTCAAAAGAGACGTGACCCAAATTCTCAAGTTCAAATTGCATCGCTGTGTTTAGTCATCACGTTAGAGGCGTGGTAAAATAGGCAGTCACCCCCTGCAAAGACTGGGGGTGAGGGTGGGGGTTAAAACAGGCAGACAGGCTCATGCCTGACTTTCAAAGGCAACTCAGAACCAGCAGAGCCGTGAATGGAAAAGCCATGGGTCCTGCAAAGGTAAGTTGGCAACCTCAGAAAGGTCATTGGAGTCTCCCCTGGGCCAGCTATGCTTGAAGGGGTTCTAACAGACTTGGGCAATTAAAGATTTATCACTGAATGTCCAAGCGACTGGTACTTGAAGAAAAGAACAGAATTACCGCGAAATCCTCACTAGAATTTTCAAAAACAAGAACATCCACACAAACATTCTGACCCGGGGGGAAGGAAGCCAGAATAAGTGGAAATCCTTACATCCTAAATCTATGTGAACAGCAACAGTCACCCACTCTGGTCCTTCTATTACCCTCACTCGCCTTGCTTCCTGATCTGCACTGTAAGAAGCCACCACCAATTGCCAGGACCCAGGAGCTGCTCTTACACTCCTAGAGATAAGCCAGAAATCTTTCTGAAACCACCTCCTTGAGGTCTTGAGCCAGAATCTGAGGTTTCCCAGCTACCTCTCCGTTGATCTCTGTCCGTGGAAGGGAACTTAAGGCACAGCTGGGGGTACACCGTAATGCCACCACCCACCAGGGCTGAGGAACCCACACACTGAGGAGATCTGAGAAGGCAGAGGGAAGGAGAGCTGTTTTCTCTGGTCCAGTTTCTGAAGCATGTGACCAGTTGCCACCACCACACTGGTCTCACCCAGGGAATGCAAGCAGGGGCTATCTTACAAAAATGGTGCCTGGTCCCCTGATTTCCTGGATATCTGGCAAAGAACACTAGGAGATGGAGAAGAACTTGGAAAGCACGGAGGCCACAGCCCCAAGAGGTACACACAGAGGATGGGGGGCGGGGGGACCTTGAAAAGGTTGTCCATGTGGTTTGCCCTGTGGCTGCCCTCCTACCATCTAAATCACAGACCTGCTAGTCCAATGGCTAGACTGGCCTGAGACAGCAGGTGCTGTGAAAAGGTACCATCTTCCCTACTCACACACAGTATTTCTAATCTGTACCCAAAAAAACCCCAAACAAAACAAAGCAAAACAATCAACCCGGGATGCCTAGGTGGCTCAGTTGGTTAAGCATCTGCCTTTGGCTCAGGTCCTGATCTTTCAGTCCTGGGACTGAGTCCCACACTGGGCTCCCCACTGCTTCTCCCTCTGCTTATGTGCTCTCTCGCGTGCTCTCTCTCGCTGACAGATAAATCTTAAAAAGAAAAAAGAAAAAAAAAAAAGCAAACCCCAAACCAGACTTCAAGCTCCTTAATTTGGATGGGGACACAACAAAATTAGGGAGCAATGCATCTATTATGACAACACCAGAAAAAAAACAGTAAAGCTCATTACTGAAAAAAGGTTTATTTTCTTATATACTTAGTATTCTCCGATGTGATACAAGCAAAAAACTGGGGAGTGAAGGGTAAAAGAAAATTAGAGAGTTATCTAATTATAAATTCTGCCTGTAAACTTTGTTTATATCAAGCAAAGCAAATATTTTCATTAACTGCAAGTATGGTGAGGATGAGTTTCCAAAGCAGCCCGTAACCATGAGGACCTCCAGCCTCCGAGACAGCTGCACTCTGACACTGTGATTTTACGGGGTCTGCAATAAAACGACACTTGGAGTCGGGGCTCGGGAAGGAAGGGTTTCTATTTCAAGTTTACTTTGACATCTCACCATAAGACCAGTCCCAAACATGCTGTCCTGTTGGTTTGTTTTTCAGACACAGCGGAAGACTCCGAGCTTCTAGCTCCCTTTTATTAGAAAGGCACAAAGCAGGGAGAGAAGTTTTACCTATGCACAGGCAGCAGGAAACAAGTGGGGTGATCCAGCAGCCTAGAAGCCAGAGGCAGCCTTCTGGAGCCTGGTGCTTTAACTCCTTATGAGCAAAGGCACTCAGGTCAACGTAAATCCAAGACCATCACAAGGACCCGGACAACGCCAGTGGTGGAAAGTAAAAATCTCTTAGGGGCATCCACAGGAATTATCCAACATTGGCTCTCTGGCTGATTTAACATTCATCAGCAGATCCTTCAGGAGATTTCAAGGGGAATTAAAACGTTTTCACCGAAATAACAGGCACCGTGGGCACAGTGCCCCTAGCTCTGGTGTTCTTTGAACTGTGACCTATTTTCTTCCCTCCTCCATTAAATGATGAGACACACTTGAATCGCCCTTCCTGTTGCTGTGGCAGAAATGCCAGCCCTGGTAGGATGAGGCATCCTCTCCGGAGTAGGAAAACCACGTTATCAACCATCCATGATCTGCCCGGCCGCCTCCCGGCGAGGGAGCACATTAATGTTTCTTAAACATATCTTCCATCCTAAGGTTTTATAACCACATAACTCATATATATTTACAGAAACCTAGAAAACTGGAAAAGATTTCCTCCCAAAAGATCCAAGAATCATTTTGGGAGTCTCTGGAAGGCTCTTTCCACAACTGAAAGCACTTCATGCTGTTTGATGTCTTACAGGATCTCCCCCAAGTAACCAGCCATAGCTACTGATTGTTAATGTACATTTTTAAGAAGAGAGTTAAGATAAACACCCACCGGCAGGTGTTTCCCATGGAACAACGACGGATCTCCAACATGCCTTCAATCTCAGAGAACACGTAGTCCAATCAGACTGCTTCGCAGACAGGAAGCTTGGACGTGGAGGTTAACTATGGAGAGCAGGGGCCATGTACCTAGAATGACCTCCTCTCCCAATTCCAGCAACTGGCCAGCTCAGAGCTCCACATATTTAAGGACTTTATTTTGAAAAAAATAGAGGTCCCCAAAATAGAGATGATTTTAAGTTAAGTCTGTAATGGGTCAGAACATTTTTGCTTTTAAGGTTAAGACTTTGCAGGTCACGTACAGCCTCTGGCATAGACACCCACACACATATACACTTTTCTTATTTTAAAATCACCACTTCTTCGAGTTCCAAAAACAAAAGATTGTGAAGGGCATAGGGGCATAAGGTTCTTCCCATGTGTAATAAATATGACTACGTACATACATATGCACCTACATACAACACAAGGAACTATAAATCCAAGTTGTAGTTTACAAAGATAATGGAATTATCAAAGGGGATAAAGCCATCCAATAAGGCATTTTAAATTGGCAGAAATGGCTTTTGATAACAGTTATTTTAAAATTGTTTTCACTGCTACAGACTGAAAAGGGATTTAAGTTCATAATGGAAGAAGATGCAAATCTGGGAGATGATGAATGTTTAAAGGTGTCTATGCAGAATAGCAATGTCCAACATTACAGATTAAAGTAAATGGAGTGCAGGATTAGAGAAGGCTTTTAAAAAAAAAAAGAGGGCAACGAAGCCAGGGAGATGAAAGCAAAATCGCATTTCAGAAAGAACAGACCTGAGAAAGGCAAGGGGGAGCTTAGACATTCAGATAAATAGGTCTGCAGATGCAGGAAATAAGATTTCCATTTATTGTGCCATTGAAGTGACTAGGTGGAGAGGGGAGGGGACAGAAGCTCAGAATAGAAAGATGTTCTGTTTATCCGGTTCCAGAAAGCGGGACTTGTGCAATACACTTAACTGGGGCATTAAATGTGTTAGGGCTTCTTTTGTGCAGTCCCTGCCTGGGAGCACATTAATGTTTCTTAAACATATCTTCCATCCTAAGGTTTTATAACCACATAACTCATATATATTTACAGAAACCTAGAAAACTGGAAAAGATTTCCTCCCAAAAGATCCAAGAATCATTTTGGGAGTCTCTGGAAGGCTCTTTCCACAACTGAAAGCACTTCATGCTGTTTGATGTCTTACAGGATCTCCCCCAAGTAACCAGCCATAGCTACTGATTGTTAATGTACATTTTTAAGAAGAGAGTTAAGATAAATGTATCCAAGAAAGCAATTTTCCAGAACATTATTCAGAATCGTGACTAAGACTCAAGACTGTCAAGAAGCAACAAAGCAGGGGGCTCCCCCCACCCCTCACCCAGTATAGAAAAACCTGGTTAATAGGACAAGTTTATCCTTTTGTCTTCAAAAATCTACCAAGTGGATTCTAAATGGAGATCAGTAAATACCATTCTCACAATTTTACTCCAAATTCTCAGTGGTTATAGAACCAAATGTACTTTGCCCCAACACAGGCAATGGGGAAAGAGACTAGAATTTCCTCTATTATCAAAATTCTCCTTTAAGCAGGTCACCAGGAAAGAGTTTCTAAGCTTAAAAGACACAAGACCTCGGGGCACCTGGGTGCCTCGGTGGGTTAAAGTGTCTGCCTTTGGCTCAGGTCATGATCCCAGGGTCCTGGAATCGAGTCCCCGAATCAGGCTCCCTGCTCGGTGGAAGTCTGCTTCTCCCTCTCCCTGCCCCTGCTCATGCACTTCTGCTCACTCTCTCTCTAATTAATAAAAATAAATAAAACCTTTAAAAAAAATACAAAAAAAGGAGCGCCTGGGTGGCTCAGTGGGTTAAAGCCTCTGCCTTCGACTCAGGTCATGATCTCAGGGTCCTGGGATGGAGCCCCCTGTCGGGCTCTCTGCTCAGCAAGGAGCCTCCTTCCCCCCGCCCCCCCCCCCCCCGCCTACTTGTGATCTCTCTCCTGTCAAATAAATAAAAATAATAAAAATCTTTAAAAAAAAATACAAAAAAAAAACCAAAACACCTCAGAAAAATTCCCACCCTCAAGCCTGGGGGGGTATATTTCAACACAATAAATGCTTTCCTTGGAGTACTATGCACTCAGACAGGGTTCAAGACACTTTATACCCATTATCTCCTCTCCTCACAATGACCTTGTGAAGTGAGTGCTGTTTTTATGCTCCTCTGACAATAAGACCACCACACAGAAAGCACCGGGTATCTTGTTCACGGACAAGGGCCAACAGCAAGAGCGGAGTCTGAACCCAGGAGGTCCAATCCAGAATCCATTCTGCTACCCTGAAAAAAAGGCTACGGAGCTAGGTCTTCCAACATTACATCATTTTGAATACTTAATAGGGAATGCCAAAAATAGTATATATAGGTCTATACGCAGTACCAGGCCACCGTGAGAAGAAACCTGTTCCCTCATCTATTTTCACTTTTCATGCCGGCTGGTTAATTAGCTCCACAGCACTCCTGGATCATTCCATTTGGGAGGCACCCGGGCCCAGATCATTAATTTTCTTTCAGTCAGTGGCGCCTTATGCTGTCACCATACAAGCGAAGTGGATCCGAGATAGACGTTTAGTCACCAAGCACCTTAAATAGTTTCTTCTCTTCCTTTGCGCTGTAAGTTCATTTAACCCTTGCAGCCTTTGGGCCTCCTCTCTCTGCTCAGGGTGGAGGCCGAGTGCCGTTCCCGCCTCATTGAGCCAAGAATCTGGCCACTCTGCCCAGCCCAGATGAAGAAGAAAGGAGTGGGCCGCCTGTGGTCAAAAGCAAGCCGGTATCTGCATAGAATCTGTTATTCTCCACGTCCTTGTCAGGGGTAGTCAGTACTCAGGTCCCCGAGTCCCGTGGAACAGCCCCCCACTCGGGTTCCGCAGATCTGCCAGGCCTGCCGCTCTGGTGCACAACCAAAGGCGCGGTTCCCAGTCCTTGCACACAGGGAAGCCAAGGCCAGTCCCAGTGAGCCTGTCAGAGCTGCGCTGGGGTGTGGCTCAGGCACCGGCAACTCTCTCCCCTGAGCGTTTCTCAGGCCTGGCCAGGGCTGAGAACACCCAAGGCAGCAAGGCAGTCAAATAATATTTATGCTCCTCTTCCAAAACAGGTGGGAGAGATGGATAAGGAAAGAAACTGGAGGGAATACTCAATCACACAGATGATTAAAATACAACGTACATTCCTTTAGTGTGTGTGTGTGTGCTATGGGTGCCTCTCTGTATACACACGCGTACATACACTATATCCTTATGTATATATAAATATATGCAAACATACACAGGTGTACATGTGTGGAGGGTCTCTAGAAGGACACACAGGAACCAGTAGCAGTGGTCGCCTCTGGAAAAGGGAACGCACCAAGTAGGAGCATGGATGGAAGATATACACTTTTATATAGTTTACATTTTATGTGGATGTTTCCTGTAAATATTTTAAATTTGCATTCCCTAGGATTGAACCATGTCTAGATACAAAGATCTTAAGTCTAAATGGGTCACCCACCATGGCCTGACTCGGCAAATGGGTGAAATGAAAATCTAGTCCACAAAGACCTTTCAAAGTGCCGGCGTGTGGGGCTGACTGCTGGAAGGGGAGCTCATTTTCCATTGGCCGAAGTGGACACAGTACGGGGAAAGCAGTACAGGACCCTGTTCTGAGGCGGTGGGATTCTCAGTCTCACTGAGCTCGCTTGCTCCCATCATCGATGGGCTCTGTGTCGGCCCACGCTCCATTTCTTCTCTGCCCACCCTGCACTCTGGCTCACCTCCAATCCAGGGCATCTCCACCGCTGGTGGGGGAGTGTGGGCATGCCTGTGGTTGTGGCACACACAGGATAATCCCGAGGTCTGCCAGGGAGAGGGAAAGACAGGCTAGAAGGGATAGAGAGGGTGGTAGGAAGAAGAGGCTGAAAGGACTAGGAATGAGGCAGGACAGGACCACAGAATCCGGGGGTACAAGGAAGAGGGGGAGCAGCCAGGATTGCAGTGGGTGGGTGGGGTGGTGGGAGGCTAAAGGTGATAAAAGCACGAATTCCTGTTTCCTTTAAAACCGCTAGCAAAAAAATGTCTCCTGGGACCCCAATGAGATACTTGCAACTACAAGTAAAAAACTCAAAAATGCAAAAAGCATAAGGAAAGATAAGGGAGTGCCAGAAAAGGAAAGAATTCCCAATAATTTTAAGGATAACAACAGGGCGACTTTGTTGTTGTTGTTGTTGAAACAACTGGGGGCCTAAGTACACTTTGCCCACTGGGTCAGGAAACCATCCTGGCCCCTACCCTGGTGTCCACTCCTGTCTTCAACCCATGCCCACCAGCAGGAAGCAAGAGATCCACGGAGGTAAAACAGGGCTGACTAGACTCTGTCTCTTTGATGAAAAGGCTCCCTCACAAACAACCCCCGAAACAATAAATGGTGGGAGAATGAAGAAACATACAGCTTATGAGAGAAAGAAAAGGGAGTATCTTCTTAAAGACTCAAAAGAAAAAAAGGAGAAAAATTCATTCAGCGAAGGGCACAGCACCCTCAATGAAATACAGGATACATGGCCTCTAGATCCTTCATGTGCTGCATTTCTTATTTTCTCTATACACCAGACCCAGATTAAAAATAAGGGAAGAAAAGCAAGGAATTTAAAAAGCTGTCACCAGATGATGATCCACATTCCAGGCACAGAGAGTAGAAGTCACACTACAGAAAATCTACTCCAGGATGAAGAACGAGCTTGAGGAAGTCTCCCCCGATGCAGAGAAGCGGGGTCAGCATTTTAATGACGTAAGGTTACAGACAGGAAAAACAAAGTGTTTCTGAGAAGAAATGAGGTCATGATCATTTCACAAACTAAAAACAAGTCTTTTTCGAATTAAAGTATGCAGATAAAAAGGACTCCCCATACCCCAGGCTGTGTCCCTTCATGAAGGGAAAACACCTTGACTCATCCTGGCAAAACTAAGTTGATAATTTTTTCTTAACCATAGAAATCCAGGTAAGTATAGAGGGGGCGGGGGGGGGGGGGGGACACAAGTTGAATGGGCTGCAAACCCACAGAGATTTTC
>CM052810.1:109424222-109505811 GCA_028533885.1 Nasua narica | reverse complement strand
AAAGAAAGAAAAAGAAAGAGAAAGAGAAAGAGAACGAGAAGAAAGAAAAAGAAAGAAAAAGAGAAAGAAAATACAGCAAGTTATTAAGGAGATGCTTAACTATCTGTAACTATCCCTGCTGGCTGATAGCAACTCACCAGGAGCCAGGTGTCAGGAGGTCCTGAGACTTTTCGTGCACAGAGGCAGAAAGTTATCAAGTACTGTGGAAAACCCAATGACTCATTTTGAGTTGGTTTTATGCCTTTTGTTTTGGTTTCTCTATAAATTTCTTAAATAGAAGCCAATCAGACCAGCAGCCTCAACACAAACCTGAAATTTTAACAACACAGGAGATGTCTACCCATGGAACACAGGCAGGTTTTAGTAACTTCAATAAAAATTCCCATGAGTGACTTTATAAGGAAATGCACTACCACACCAGGGGCCATACCAGGAAAAGGGAAGAACCACACTGGAGAGCCTCTCACACTTCCAACAGAAAAAAATTGTACCATTGACCCAGGAACAACACGGATTTGAACTACACAGGCCCATTTAGATGCAGAACTTTTCCAGTAAATACAGTACAATATTGTAGATGTATTTTCTCTTTAACACTTCTTCTCTCTACCTTACTCTTTTGTAAGAATACAGTATATAATATACAAAATGTGTCAGTCGACTACGTTATTGAGAAGGCTTCTGGTCGACAACAGGCTATTAAGTTCTGGAGAGTTAGAAGTTATACTTGCCTCTCTCAGTGTGTCTCTCTGTCAAATAAATAAAATCTTAAAAAGTTATACTTGAGGGGCACCTGGGTGGCTCAGTGGGTTAAGCTTCTGCCTTCAGCTCAGGTCATGATCTCTCGGGGTCCTGGGATTGAGCCCCTGCAGCACCAGCTCTAGGCTCAGCAGGGAGCCTGCTTCCACCATCCCCCACCTTCCACCCTTCCCCCTGCCTGCCTCTCTGCCTACTTGTGATCTGTCAAATAAATAAAATCTTTAAAAAAAAAAAAAAGCTATACTTGAATTTTTGAGTGTGGATGGGTAGATAGGAGGAGGGTTGGTGCCTCTAACCCCCATGTTGTTCGAGGTCATATAAAGACAATGAGGAGAAAATATAAATGGGCACTGAAAATTTAAGAGGTCTACCAATCTCAAAGAAATGCTAATTAAAAACAAATACATGCTTTAACTTATAAAATCAGCAAAGATTATTAAGATCTACAAATATCCAATACTAGTAAGTCATGCAAGCAGGCACACTCGCATACTGCTTCCACAAATGACAGGCAATACAATCCCTCTGGAAAACAATCTGGCAAGAGGTACCACAAGCTTCGGCAAAGTTTGTTTCTTTTCATTATTAATTCCTTGCCTAGACACATGCTATTAAAGTAATCAGAGATTTGTACACAGATACCTATTTTCCAGAGGCTTATTTCTTTTAAGTGAATGAAAAAAGCATGTACCCAGACAAAAATCCTTCATTACAGTTCAATAAAATATTAAGCATTTATCAAAGACTAAGGACATCGAAAAGGAAAAGGCAAAAGACTAAGAATATCCTGGGTCTTTTTCCTTATTAGTATTTTCCAAATTTTATTACAATGAGCACATACTCTATTGCGCACAGATTCAAAGACTCATGTTTATTTTCATCTTAACTTCTCCAAAACTGAAATGTATGTTAATAGCTGAGGGCGTCTTAAAAAAAATCAGCGCCACCCAGGCAGTGACTTCAAACCTGGGTTGTCACATCTGGTAGAGTGACAATTTTAGCCCTTTCCAGGTTTCAATCAACAAATCACTAAGGTTCAACTGTGAAAGGAAAATGAACCCTGGATTTTATCTGAAAGTTTTCCATTAAAATCTCCTTTTGAGATCATGAAAGGATGGTGTCAATGTTGTGTGGAGAAAAATGGATATGGACGAGGTTTAAAAAAAAAAATGACAAGAATTGAACTCTGAATAGAAATTAGAAGTGCTTTAACCAACCTGTTTATATTTTCCTTCAGTTTATTTTTTTTTTTTTAAGATTTATTTATTTATTTGAGATAGAGTGCATTCATACGAGCACACAGGCAGGAAGGGAGTGAGAATCCCAAGCAGATCCTGTGCCAAGCATGGAGTCCAAGGCAGGGCTCAATACCACGACTCTGAGATCATGACCCAAGCTGAAACTAAGAACTGGATGCCCAACCAACTGTGCCACCCAGGCACCCCTATTTTTCTTGTTTTATGAAAAAGCTTGAGATACATAAAAATAACTCTAAAGAAAGGAAATCTTCAGTAAGTCAAATATTTTAAGTGATAAAGTACTGTTAGTTGATAGCTCGTTCCTCCTTAGAGGTACAAGAAAAAGAATGTTTTCTAATCAATGAAATACAGTATTACAAGTGCTATGGGCAGAATATTCATGTCGAAGCTTTAAACCCCCATGTGATGGTATCTGCAGATGGGGCCCTTGAGAGAGAATTAGTTTTAACTGACATCAGGAGAGTGGGGCCCTCATGATGGGATTAGTGTCCTTATAAGAAGTACAGAGAACTTGCCATCTCTCTTGCCATTTGAGGACACAGAAGGAAGGCAACTGTCTACAAGCCAGAAGAGTCTTCACCAGAGGGTGGAAACATGCAGATTCTACTTTCCAACTCCACGATTTCAGATGTGAATAAAGGTTTCTCAACTTGAGGCTAAGGCTACCCAAGTAAGAATCAGCCCTGGGGACCATCCATCAGCTGCAGGATAACTCACGGTCAAAGCCTCATCCTCTTTAGAGGAATAGTAAGTTTAGATCATCCCTCACAGAAAAAAAAAAAGTCAATCTACATCAAATCTTTAGTAGCCTACCTCCCCACTCAAAAACTACATTTGCCAATAATTATATGAAATCAAGTTTTCTCTATTTTTGTAGAACAGAAATAAAAACTTGGAATTCTCTTCCTAGAAAATGCAAATAGTGGGGAGGCGCCTGGGCAGCTTAGTCACTTAAACAACCAACTCTTGATTTTGGTTCAGGTCTTGATCTCAGGGTCATGAAATCAAGCCCCATATCTACTCCATGTGGCTGTGGAGACTGCTTAAGATCCTCTCTCCCTCCCCCCACTCGCATGCGCTCTCTCTCAAAAGAAAAAAAAAAGTATTACTTAAAAAAAAATGCAAATGGTCACATGAAAATTCAGATACAGAATTCTTATGGGTATTTAAGAAGCTACACGTGACAAAGCTCTTTGAAAATTGGCTATATATAAAATAAGATCATTGTTTTGGGGTTATTTTACAGAAAAGCAGCTTTAATTTTTTTGAAAAAGGATTTAAATAATGAAATTAGATTTGACCCAAAAAATGAGACGCTGAACTATTATTTTATATTCTCTATTAAGTTTGCTACTACATTTACATATATACAGTCACCATCAAACAAAACGAGTTTGAACTACACAGGTCCACTTCTACATGGCTTTTTTCCCCCCCAATAAATATAGTCAGTACTGTAAAAGTATTTTCTCTTCCTCAAATTTTCCTAGCAAATTTTCTTTTTTCTAGATTATAATACAGTATATAATACATATACAAAGTATGTATTAATAGATTGTTTATGTTATCAGTAAGGCTTCCAGTCCAATAGATTATTAGAACTTCTGGGGAGTCAAAAGTTTTATGAAGATATTCAACTATGTAGGGGCTGGAATCCCTCGCCTCTGCATTGTTCAGGGTACAACTGCACATACAAAGAGGGACCCAAATAAATAAGTGTTGTTGTTAGAGAATTCTGCTACCGACTTTATGATGATTCGGATAGGCTGTGACTTGCTGGGGGTTCCTATTAGCAAGAAAACCTAGAAGATCCACGAGGTGTCTTGATTTCACCTTTTCTGTCCAGAGCTTTCTCTAAGTATGCCCTTCACAGGGAACAAGCTGTTCAGGATGGGCCAACTTGGTCCACGATATGTAGGCACCTAACACATGACAGATGCTAAGTATCTGTTTTCTTCCGTCTCTTTCATCCTTCGTGTTTCCCTAAATCATACGGGAAAGCTACAAAAAGGATGGAGGTCAGAGCCTTCTACAGAGGAAAACCTTCATTAATTAAGGATGTGTTGAAATGAAACATCCCAGAAACTACATAAACTGTACTTAGAAATCTACTCTTAAAGCTGCTGCTTACTGACTCCCAAAATCTCTTTAGCAAGGAAGAAAGTCTTTTAGTTTAACTTCACAAAGAAATAGGACAAAATGCCAGTACTTGATATAGGCTGAAAGGCAAAATAAATGATTTCCTGAGTATAAACCACCATACAAGAGACTAAGGACTCAGCTTTCCCTGTTTTGAGGAAAAGGGTGAAGATGGCCCAAAAGACTTCAGCATGCAAGGATGATGGCAGAATCCGTATTTGAAGATGGGAAGTCATGGAAAGAAGCTTCCAGAATATCACTCCTCTGCCTGAAAAGAGTCCTGCCTTCTCTTCAACCAGACAAGAACAAGAAGTCTGACAACAGTTTTGTTTGTTCAAGGTACTACACAGTTTTCTCAGGAAAGCAAAGGTCACAGAGTATCTAGCAGAAGCCAGGTGTTGAGTGAGACCCTTCTGCCAAAAGCTTCTCTTATTTAACCCTGATGACATCCTTGTCAGGAAGCTTAGTCAATAAGGAATCTGTCCAAATTCATGTAAATGAGAGGTGATCAAGCTGGGAATTGAATCTGTGACTTCCAATTCCAAAGTCTGCTTTTTCCAGACTTTGAGACAGGTCTAAGAAATAACAAAGAAAAACTGCTAACCAAGCCAACCAGAGGGAACAGCATTCCTGATTCTACCAAAAACCAGCTTGGCCTCTATTCTGTGTTTATATCCTGCCCCAATATTTTACAGAATTTGCTTAAGTGCCCTGGTAAGGAGAAATACAATACCGTTAGACCGAATTATTTCTGCCTGTTTTGTTGCTTGGGAAACATTTTTGGAGTCCGTTAACAACAAGATACCAAATATCCATAGCTCAGCAAGACAGTCACTGCACTAAATTCCTAAATAATGGTCCACAACCACAGAAAATGGGCAATGCAGCACAGAATAATCAAAAGCAGCTTCATATTTTCCGGATAAAACAAAGCATCGTTTGTACTGAGGCATTTTTAGAAGGTACCACTGAAAACCAGACTGCAGCCTGGAATGGCTTAAAATACCACATTTAACAATCACATCAATGGCTTTTAAACTTTAGAGGCAAACAGCTTCCTTTTACTACAAATTCAAAGTGAAGGATTAGATGCAAAGCTAACAGATTAATTCAGTACACACTCAAGTTTATAGAGACTATCCAATGCCTTAATTAACACCATTATAAGTGCACTTAACCGACCAGCTGGGTTTTAACGAAGAAAAGGTGAATGTCAAATCTTTTTTTTTTTTTTAATAGATTGCTTCAAACTGAGCCCCCACTGCTGAAAAACAAAAAAACAAAACAAAACAAAAAAAACAACAATGAACCTGAAAGGAAAAAGACTAATAAACAATTATTCTGGCATATTAAGCAACCCTTCCTTCATCAGTCTATATTTTAATTAAGGCAGTACCACAATTAGAAGTTCACCAAACTGTTCTTCTACCTCAGTATGGAGCTACTTTCACACCAAAACAGAGCAACTAGGAAAGCTGGACAGGCCAAAGGGCTATGGTTTCAAGATTAGCAGAGGACAGGAAATGGGATGCATACAGAGGGAGAGAGACCAACCCTCTCTCGAAGGGCGATGGGTCTTGCCTGCCTAATGCTTCCAGAAAGATGCCACTATCTCTGGGATTAAAAGAAAAAAAAAAAAAACTGTTATCAGCTGTGAGCTACAATTACATCAAAGATGTTCGATAGGAGCCCCTGGGTGGCTCAGTCAGTTAAGCATCTGCCTCTGGCTCTGGTCATGATCCCAGGATCCTGGGATTGAGCCCCACATCGGGTTCCCTGCTCAGCGGGAAGCCTGCTTCCCACACTCTCCCTGCTTGTGTTCCCTCTCTCACTGTGTCTCTCTGTCAAATAAATATATAAAATCTTAAAAAAAAAATGTTAAATAAAATCAGGAGTTATTTCATGGAGACCAATAGGAAAAAAGAAAATCCAAAAAACTAGCCACATCATTTATCCGCTATGTGGACGCAGTAGTTACTCTAACGAGCTATACTAAATATCGATGCTTGGTTTTTGTAGTAGAGGGCACCTGCCCAAGTCAATGACAGAAGAATCCTCCACAGTGCAGGCCTTGGTGGGAGGTGAAGTCTACTTTACCCGACAGAACGAAGAAGTCAAATACACATTTGTCCGGCCTCTCTTGCAGCTAGAAGCCAGGCCTGGGAACCTCAGCCATATAGATACACCGGTCCCACACTTTCAGTTCCTCCTTGGCTATTCTTAAGCATTTTCTCTTACAGGTGAATTTTCAAATCAACTGGTTATGTCATATTAAAAAAAAAAAAAAACAGGATTTTTCTGGGCAGTGAAAATACTCTGTATGATACTATAACAATAGATACAGATCATTACATATTTGTCCAAACCCAAAGAATGTACCATACCAAGAGTGAACCCTGATGTAAACTGTGGGATTTGCATGATTATGATGTGTCAGTGTGGGTTCATCAGTTATAACAAACATACTGCTCTGGTGGGGGGTGTTGATCCTGGGGGAGGCTATGTATGTGTGGGGACAGAGGCTCATGGGAAATCTCTGTACCTTCTGCTCAGTTTTGCTAGGAACCTAAAATTGGTCTAAAAGAACAAGGTCTTTAAAAAATAAAATAGTTGGGGTTTCATTAGGGATTAAATAGAATGCACAGGTAATTCTGTAAGATAGTTGGTCTAAAATATTACATCTGCCCATTTGGGAACATTATATTTCTTTCTATTTATTCAGGTCTTCCCTTAAGTGCTTCAGTAAAGTTTTCTCTTCAATGTAAGGTTTGCACATTCTTTCTTAGGTTAATATTTAAAGTTTGTTTTATTATAAAATGGGACATTTCCCCATGCATTATCTAAATAGTGTTGTTGCACAGAGAATATATGAATTCCCTACACTGCTCTTCTATCAGTTCTAAATTCTTATTTTGGTCCGGATTTGTATCAGAATACTCTCAATAGGGAGGCCTGGGTGGCTCAGTTATTAAGCGTCTGCCTTCCGCTCAGGTCATGATCCCAGGTTCCTGGGATCGAGCCCTGCATAGGGCTCCCTGCCCAGAGGGGAGCCTACTTCTCCCTCTCCCACCCCCCCCCGCTTGTGTTCCCTTTCTCGCTGTGTTTCTCTGTCAAATAAATAAATAGATAAATAAAATCTTTGGGGGAAAAAAAGAATACTCTCAATATACTTACAGTACAGTAATTATTTCATTTTTAAATTAAATAGGTTTAGGGCGCCGGGTGGCTCAGTTGGTTGAGCAACTGCCTTCGGCTCGGGTCATGATCCCGGAGTCCCGGGATCGAGTCCCATATCGGACTCCCGGCTCTGCGGGAAGTCTGCTTCTCCCTCTGACTTTCTCCCCTCTCATTCTCAGTCTCTCGCTCTCTAATAAATAAATAAAAATCTTTAAAAAAATTATAAATTAAATAGGTTTAATAATAGTGACATGAAAGTTTTTTGATCGCAAAGTTCACTTAAAATAAAAAAGACGTGGTTTCTCCTCCCTGGAGAGCCTCAAAATAAATGCCACCCTTGCTTTGAATCACGGTCCTAACATAAGAGCAGGGAAAGGAAAAAAAAATTTATATATATACAGATATAGAAATATATCTATATATATCTCCTCATCTAGCTTTCCCCACATTGTGGTTTAATATTGATTTTTGCTCCCTCAGGCCTAACTCAAGGTCAAGAGAAACACTGTGCTCATTTACACTGATGGAATAGTGGGGACAGGGCAAACGTACTTCCTCCAAAAACATTTTCAAGTTTTTAATATTGTATTCTCTGGCACAATTCTACAGCTTCCAGAAAACACGTTTTGCTTAGCTGTAAGCATTTCCTAGGTTAACAAAAAAAATTTTGCTATTTTTAGAGTTCAGTGTTCAATAGTTTAATACTATACCCTTAAATACATATATAAGGGTATATACATATAACTTAAATTTCAATACTTGCTAAAATTTTACTGGTAATTTAAAGTAGATGTGGCATTTTCTTTTACGTATAGGAACAGAAGGTGTAACAACTTTTCAATATTTCTGAAAAGTATTTGTTTTCTTTTGAATACTAAATTTAACTCAGCGATACTTTCTAAATTCTCAAAGCCGATTAAAAAAAACAGTTCAAGATTGTAAAAACAATCTACAAAGGATATATAAAATGCTGAGCTCAATGTTTTAGACATAAATATTTCCTAAATTTCTATAATTGTGAGTTCAAGTACATAGACATGAATTTTCCTCTGTCTTTGCAACAAAGATTGATTTTAATTGGAAACAGTAGAGCAAAATTTTTCCATATTGCAGGAGATATTATTACTCAAGTTTCAGGGCAGTCTCCGTAGATTAGCCAGCTTTAATTTACAGAGAAACTTAGCTATGATCTACTTATATAATGAGAGTTGGCACAGAGCTCAACATACGAATGGTCAAATTCCAAGTATTTTCCCCAATCATCTTGCGACATAACTTCATCAGGATTTAAAATTCCATCTGCTTTGTTCCCCAACTAACACAACCAGGTTCTAGTTAAGAGAAAAAAGGCACATACCATACAGATGTTTTATGAGAAATGTTCTCATTGCTTTTTCAAGTTAGTTTGCATTAGTGCAAAGCCATAGTGTGGGAATTATTATGAAGAAATGCTTCAGAAAAAAACAGTAGTTGCTCTTAAAGACCAGAGAGGGGAATAATCCCCAAATCACATGCTCTAAAACTGGAAAAGTTACAAATGCAAACTATGTTCACTGTCTGGCCGTTCTGAAAGGCAGGGTGCCCCAAATCATTACTGTACTGTTTGTTATTTCACTGGCACTGGTCAAAGAGGATGGGGTGGGGGGAGAGGCTGTTGTGAAAGACTCCATTACTAAGTAGGGAGTTTTGGCTTAGAGACTCAGGCCACTGGTTGGGCAGCTTCAGCCAGACAGACAGCTTAGGACCTAACTTTATGCTGGAAATTACAAAGACATCTAAAGGAGCAAGTAACGAAGTCCCTAGGAGGAATGTCAGATGAGCCAAAACTAGGGGTGGGGAGGGTTTAAACTGCTTTCAGAGAAATAAAGGATATTTTGGCCTTGACCCAGCAGAGGGTGAATGTACTCCCGGACAGAAATTATGTGAACCGAAAATTCTCCATAGTAACAATTCTAATTAATTATTCAAAGGTAGGGGTTGGTTTCTTAAGGTTAAAAGCTGACTACGGTCTCTTATTTCTATCATTAAAAACTGAATTCTTTTCTGTGTATCTGCTTATGCAAGGATAAGGAGAAGCTTCTAATCGAATCCAAACAGTAACTTTACAATAGAGATTCTACTTTTAGTAAAAGTTTGCCATTCTGCAAACTTTTTAGTTTAAGGGATAACAGAAAATCTAAGTTCCATATAACTAAAAAGTTTAAACCCACTTATTCTAAGTACAGAAACAGATAAACATTGTCATAACATTACATACATTATATGTAATTATATATATAGATTATATGTAATAAAAGGTATTACAAGATCATTTCAATTGAAGAGTTAACTAATTCAGTGATTTTTGGTAATAAGTACTTATTTATACTTTAATAGAAATTAAAATGGAAATATTATTCAATATACAGTAACTCAGGAAACCAGACACTTCCCAACTCTGGATTATCATAAGTTTGCAGAGCAAAACAGCACATTTCGGGGAAATTAATCCATACTAACAGACTTTTATTGTACAATAATGGAAAAGAATATGTAATTTTTCTAGAAAAATAGACCACTAATTGGTCACCAAAATAACCTTAGAAGACTTTATCACAGGGAATGCGATGAAGAATTACCCTGACCACATAAGCACCAGAAGTCTATAAACAGGAATGAAATCCAAGCTAAATTAAGTAGCTCTCTTCTAATGAAAACTAGCAGTCTGGCACTGACTGAGGCTACACCTGTTAGGCGCAAAATCTGATACTCAAAAGACGAGGACCAGTTAGCCAGCTGTTGGTCAAACACATAAAATGCAATCCCGTGTGGGGAAAAAAGAAAGGGCTTTCTAGAAACCAAATTCCTGGACACACCTGCTATCCCTCTATGTCTGTAACTCTGACTGTCTCTGGATCCAAATGATCTGTTAACATCATAAACCTTCCAAGTATTCTGGGGAAGAATTTGGTTTGTAACCCAAACTCAAATTTCACGAAGTCACTTTCCATAAGAAAGCTCAGAAACGGGGCCTCCTGGGTGGCTCAGTTGGTTGGGCGTCTGCCTTGGACTCAGGTCATGATCCCACAGTACGGGGGTTGAGTCCCACATGGGGCGCCCTGCTCAGCGGTGAGTCGGCTTCTCCCTCTGCCCCTCACCCCACTTGGGTTCTCTCTCACTCTCTCGGTCTCTCTCAAATAAGTAAAATCTTATAAAAAAAAAAAAAAAGTTCAGGAATACATTTAGTTTCTCACAGCTTCCAGTATTGCATGTGTCCTAACCCAGGACACTCCTCGGCCCCACCCCCCAGGCAACAGCCCCCCCCCAGCAGGTGTCTCCGCCCCATGGCCACCTGCTTCTCCGCACTCTACTCGTACATACCTGTCTCCTTCCTGCTCCCCTTTCCTCCCTCTCGGCTCTTCTTCAGCACAGCTTTTAACATTTTCAACGCGCTTTTGCTTCTGAAGAGAAAAGGAGCGGGGGGGAAGAGGAATTAGGGGTTGTGAGCTGGAAGAAAACTTACATACTGACACAAAAGGTAACTTGGCCTCTGAGAGATTGCTTAGGACAATATAAAGTGACCTGGAATTTTACGATAATTTTCCGTGAGGAACGTAAGATGGGGAACCAAATTTTAAAGACACAAGGAGTGTTTTGTAACTATTAATGAAGTGATCAGAAGTTCACTGACTTGTTATAAACACACACACACACACGGCATTCTCAGCATTCCACATCTAATTAAGGTTACAAGGCTAAATCTGGGCACATTACTGTACCAGGTCTGGCATAGGAACTCAGATCTCCTAGCCCCAGCTCATCAAAAGAAAACATTCGAACGGAGAGTCCACGAGATAATGGTTAAGAAGAGAGCTACATGGTTAAAGGCATGTTTTGCAGATGCTACTGATTATATAACCACAAGGAAAACATTTTGGAAGTTTATCAGATTAAAACATACCTTATAAGCATTCGCAAAATAAATACAACGGAAACACATTTGAAAGCTGATGTCAGGGGACCCAATCAAATGGCATTCACGAGAGTGGTTTTTGGTTTTTGTTTTTAACTACATACGGTTAGGACTTTTGGGGGGGATCATGAGGAAAGCAGAAGTCTGTGGCACTACAGCTGAATCCTTTAAACGATAAGCTGCATTTTTAAACAGGGTTGTACTGAGCATGGAAAAACAACACAATGGCCCAGGCCTAAGATGAAACCTAAAACTACCCCTATAGCAAGAGACAGACAAAAGGACCATTATTTCATCACAGAGTCTCCCGCAGCTCTCTTTTTCCTCCAGTAACTCAGATGAGATGGCTGGACAACTCCCAGCAGTAACAAATCCGAATGGGTTGTGTTACCCATCGCACCCTTGTTAATGCACTAAGGACAGGAAGGCGGAAGGCAAGCAGGTTGCTCCTGGAAGAAAGAGGAGGAGAGGGGCTAAGAGGGAGAAAATCGTGTGTAGAAGAGGGTGCCCCCTGCCTAGCGGGCCTGAATGCTTGAAAAGGCCTCCGTGTTGCAGCCCATATGACGGCTCCAGCCCAGAGTGAAGCGCAGCCTCTGTACAGAGAGGGAAGAGTCCCTAAGCACCACACACAGTGACCCTCTTATCATTTGGTCCTGGCCTGTATTTATTTTTCCAAGTCCTTTGTTTCCCTGACGAAGAAACAGATTCAAAGGCTGACTGCCCAGGGGTCACACAGCTAATAAATAGCAGGGCCTGAATCCAAATCTGCAGACTCCCAGCAAAGGTCCTCCTCCTCCCACTGCTCTGCCTCTCCTCTCAGAAAATGAAAGCTTTGGGCAACAATTAAACAAATGAACAAACAAAAATCAACAAACCAGGGGCGCCTGGGTGGCTTAGTGGGTTAAAGCCTCTGCCTTCGGCTCAGGTCATGATCCCGGGAAGGAGCCCCGCATCGGGCTCCCCACTCAGCGAGGAGCCTGTTTCTCCCTCTCCCTGCCTACCTGTTATCTCTCTCTCTCTCCCCCCCACCCCCCGGCAAATAAATAAATAAAATTAAAAAAAAAAAATCAACAAACCAACCTACCCTAGAGATACCAGAAAGATAATATCTTTAAGCAAAAATTTGGAGAAAGCTTTAGTGAACTTTGATAGGGTTAAATCACCTTACAAACAAATCCTCTACACACAAATTCCTAATTTACAGCCTAATTCCTCTTTAAAATGCTACGGGGGCAGGGGCGGGGGCGGGGGGGGCGGTGCCCTGGGTGACTCAGTCCTCAAGTGGCTGCCTTTGGCTCAGGTCATGATCCCAGGGTGCTGGGATCAAGTCCTGCATCGGGCTCCCTGCTTGGCAGGAAGCCTGCTTCTCCCTCTCCCACCCCGCCTGCTTGTGTTCCCTCTCTTGCTGTGTCTCTGTCAAATAAATAAAATCTTTAAAAATAAAATAAAATAAAATGGTACTTCAGTGAACCCAGGTGCAAAGATTTGGGTTTCACCTGAAGGTCAAGCACGGAATCCAGGAAGACAACCACAGTGTGCTTCTACAGGATAACGACGGAAACACAAATTTTTCTTGACGGTCATGTGGAAAACACTGCAAAATGTTGTGTAAAAAATGGTGGACAAAATTCAATAACAGTTGCCTGCTAAGCACAGATATCTTCTTTTCCAAAATCAATCAATCAGCCTTCAGGATTTGTCATTTCACAAAGACTACGTACTTTAAAAAGAATAAAAGAAAACATGCCAACAGAGCTTGGCCACAGTCTCTTGGCGAGCTCTCCGGGAGCCCCACACTTCTCTGGATCACAGACTAGCTCAGGCCCCATCAGGCAGTGAGGCTGCCCTGGATCCATTACCCTGGTCATCCCCAATCCGTGGCAGATCTGCTGTGCCACTGGGAAGATACGCCCCACGGGACAAGGACAAGGACACACTGACTCGGGCATCTCATGCCAGACACCTTGGATGCCTACTTTGGGGAGCTCAGCTGTTTTCAGGATCATCACATCTTCCACATCAGTGGTCTTGAGTCAAGTGAGAGAGGCTATCAGATAGCCACTCTAATTTTTCTTTCCAGTTCCTGCTTTCCTCCATAAATAGCAAGTCAAGGGGAAAAGCTTTAATTTATATTCTAAGACCTATTCAAACTGTGACCTGGAGAAACTTCAAATGAATCTACCCGAGTGCAAAAGTCACTTCGGCTGCCATTTCTTTAAATTATATACTTTTGAGGAAGAGAGAAAAGACCAGCCTCTATACCAGTTTCCGAAATTCCCTAATGGGAGAAAACTTCCTATCATTTTCATTTAAAAGAAAATAAAATGTGAGTATAGGACATAAACCTTAGAAGATCAATGACCTGTAGGCACCTACATTTCCTTATTTTTCTACTGTCATTCAACATCCAAGTTTCCCAAATGCCATAGGTTCTTCCTTTTAGAAGTTACATAAAGTACAAAACTTACTTTCACTTTTTGGATTTCTCATTTGCCACATAGTCTTTGAAGATAGGCACCACACCCCCACGTTATGTGTTAGAATTCTGCACCATGATTGCAGTGATAGATAAAATATAACAAAGATCACCCGGGGTAAAACGGGGAGGATTTCAAAGCAAGACAAGATCTTTTTCGGTGTGCAGCCCCAACAGCACCATCATCACCATGACCAGCTTGTCTGAAATCACACAAGAACACTAGTATTAAAATTTTCCTCTTCTGGAGTGCTATACTGCCTGTTTACACAATTCCCAGCCGAATCTGTGAGCTGAGGGCAGGGACTATGTTTATTCTTTAATACAAACAGAAGCCAGAACACAGGCTTCGCACCCACTCTGTTCTCAGTATTTGTTGACAGATTTAACTAGGCTGCAATGAACACAGATGAGCGATTTCCGCCAAATCAAGCAATTAGCCAACATTTATAGCAGTCTATAAGTTGCAAGGAATATTCCTATGTATTTTCATTCGCAAGGAATGCCAGAAAACGCGGTTAAAGCCACGTGACATCAGGCCACGCGATACTAGGGAGGAAAATGCTGCATTTCATATTACCCCTTCATGTCCACACCTGAATTGACCTTAAAAATCTCAGGATCACAAAACCTTATAATCCAGTTATCCTGAGTTTGTGCACGCTGCCTTGGAAGGAGCTTCATCAAACAGTTTATCTGACCTCTAGGCAAAGCTGCTTAAGGTGCTTCCCTTCTTCCGTCAGCATAAAGCAAACCAGAACAATAATATTAACAAGTGAAACACTGAAAACTAAGTTGTACTTTTTTTTTTTTAAGATTTTATTTATTTATTAGAGAGAGAGAGACTGAGAATGAGAGGGGAGAAGGTCAGAGGGAGAAGCAGACTTCCCGCAGAGCGGGGAGTCCGACATGGGACTCGATCCCGGGACTCCGGGATCATGACCCGAGCCGAAGGCAGTTGCTTAACCAACTGAGCCACCCAGGCGCCCTAAGTTGTACTTAATTAAGGATTCCCCGCCCCAAAAAGAGGAAGACATCAAAAACATCTTCAACTTTAAGGGTTTGAAAATTTTTTTCCAACCAAGGTTTGACTCAACAGAATAACAGCCGTATCCTCAGTATGGCTACTTTTAGAATTTACTTTCCATTAGCAATCTTTAATGTTTACCAAAAGAAAGGAAACGTGTGGCGGCAGTGGGGGGTCTGTAGCACCTTTCGAGATAAATAATATATAGAATAGAGCAAGTCAAGAAAACATAGCAGAACGGAGACCACAAAAGGAAACAAAGAGGCCTGCTAGAGGAGGCACTAGCTGTTGGCTGGAAATCCACGGAAAACTGCGTTATAGAAGCTTCCTGAAAGCAAGAGCCATATCTCAACATTCTTTCAGAGCTCCCATGAGGCTGGGAAAAAACAACCCTTGATGAATACTTGAAATTCCAGTAGGTCTCTCTCCTCAATCCCCACTTTTTTTTTTTTTCCTACAGTAGAAAAAGCCCAGGAATCAACAGACCTAATCCCAGCTCTGGTCCTCGAGTTGTGACTGGGAACAAGTCGCTGAACTTCTCTCGGATTTAGAGGATTCCTCCAGAAAAGCTGGGGAAGACAAGAGTGGCTACTGACCAAGCAACCAGAAAGCAACTGTATGAGGTTATTGCCCAATTTCCACTGCTGGTATCACTGGGCTACGATTTATTCCCCGAGTCACAAAGGCTCAACCATTCACTCTTCATTCGAAGCTACTGCAGAAACCGTACCTCTAATTCCACTGCTCTTTTTAGTTAGGCTTGTCGTAGGCAAAAAGCTTCCAATTTGAGTAAGACTTATTAAAAAGCATAGCAAATTTGCAGCCCCAAGTAATCTGAATTTAAAAGATTTCTGGGCATGAAGTCTCAAACATTTTCTGATGCACAAATTAAGTGGAAACTCTCTATTAGACTGAAATCTCTTGCAGCCCGTATTTTAAATATTGTATAGGAGGATAGAGAAGTTGCATTTAGGAAAAATTTCTTAAAAACAAAAACAAAAAAACCTGACTCTCCTGGGACCCCTGGCTGGCTCAGTACGTAAAGCATGTGACTCTCGATCTTGGGGTTGGGAGCTTGAGCCATATGGTGGGTGGAGAGATTACTTAAGAATACTTAAAACCGACTCTCCCCAGCTGGTATTTCAAGTTACTAGAAAATTACTAATGTGCAAGTTTGTTCAAAGACGTTCTCATATCATGAACTACTTGGCAGAAAGAAAATTTCACTTTAGGAGGAAAATATGAACCAGCTACTTCCTTCTGGCTCCAGGAGCCATTTTATTTATTTGTTTGTTTGTTTAGTGTGTGTGTGTGTGTGTGTGTGTGTGTGTGTGTGTGTGTGTGTGAGAGAGAGAGAGAGAGAGAGAGAGAGAGAGAGAGAGAGAGAGATTGATCGATCTGTTGAGCCCAACTGTTAACGCCGCTTCCTCCATAAAGCCTTCCCAGGCCACGGCAGTCAACTCCACAAACCCCTCCCAGCACCTAGCAATGTACCTCACAAACAACAAACACTAAGTACATTTTTTAAAGAATGAATGGCAGGTTGTTATGGAAGGGAACTCCAAATCAATGGCCATTCTCTCCCACAAGGCGTCTGGACCATTAACTTCAGAATTTTTCAGGTACCCACCACTAGTTTCCAAGTTTATGGTCAAAGTCATCTGGCCCGTACACAATCAACAACTCATTTCCACAGCAGGATCTGTTCTTTTATCAGGTCTTCAGAAGGCTGCAGGGAGGTTTTATTTCGGTATTTCAAACACACATACAGAAGGGATAAGTACAAGGACAGAAAAGCCAAAACCTGAAATCAATACATTCTCCTTCCAACTAGGAAAAGCTCAGATAGGGAGCTAACCAAGGGCAGCATCCCTGGCAATAAGCCTGATGCCTCCCAGGCCAGTGGCTGTCGTACAGGACTGAGCACCAGTCTTGTATAAAGTCCCTGCTCACCCAGAAGCTGTCTTCAGGTTGGATGCTCCTCCCAACCAAGCACCTACCTCCCATCCCAACAAGATGCTCCAAATGAGAAGTCAAAATAGCTACAATACTATTACCATCACCACCGTCCAGATGTTCATAGATATTTAGATTTGAGAAAGCAAAAGCATTTCTCAAGTCCACTTCAAAAGCTACCTCGGGATGCCTGGATAGCTTGGTTGATTAAGCAGCCAACTCCAGCTCGGGTCAAGATCTCATGGGTCCTGGGATGGAGCCCCAAGTCGTCATTGGGCTCCACACTCAGGGGGGAGTTGGCTTGGAAGAGTCTCTCTCTGCCCCTCTCCCCACTGGTGCAAGCTCTCTCTCAAGTAAATAAAGGTTAAAAAAAAAAAAAGCCACCTCAAAATTGCACAAGGCCTTCTTAGCCATCTGCTTCCTCCAGGAGGCTGTGAGCCAGGATGGTCAGACCTTGCCCCACTCCCGACCCCGGCGCAGTATTTGCTTGGGGAAGAACATAATTTTAATCCATCTGTAATTCTCAAAGGGAACGGCTGTATCTCAAAATAGACTGCCGTCCTTCAATAAATTCAAACAAACGTAACAGCCTCATCTAAAATGCGAGGCCCTGAGCACTGGAGGAATTTACCCTGACTCTCGGGGGTCGGCAGGCAGCAGACAGGGCTACAACCTGACCGACCAATTAAGGAAGCAGCACTGGGCTAGAGATTGCAGTTTTTCATTCTGCACAAATTTTTAAGTGTCTGTACCAAAAGCAAAGACGGACACAAAGTCAAGCATAATATGATAGAGAGGGAAGAAAACAAAGTCAATAAACATAGGCAGGAAGCTAGGAAGGAGTTCATGCCTCCATTTTCTCTATAAAGTAAAACTAAGATGGGGCGCCTGGGTGGCTCAGTCGGTTAAGTGTCTGCCTTTGGCTCAGGTCATGATCCCGGGGTCCTTGCTCAGCAGGGTCGGCTTCTCCCTCTGCCCCTCCTTCCACGCATGCATGCTCTTAAGATTTTTTTTTTTTTTTAATTTGAGAAAGTAAAAATAAGGTATGAGAGGAGCAGTAAAGGTAGAGAACAGCCTTTTCAGAGGAGAGGAAGGCAAGCCCAAGGTTACCAGGACCTCTGAACAGCTCTGACTGCCCAATCCAGGCCGCAGACCAAGCCATGGTACCAAATAAGGAATCGATGCAGCTGCATCCTCTGAGGTTCAGCCCCAGGAGCCCCCCAGGGGATGAGAGGGCTAATCAGTGGCTGGGTGTCTGCAGCACAAGCGCAAGAGGACTGAGAAGGGTGCCCACGCGACAGGCTCGGAGCCGTGCGCCGCAGAGTCAGGGCTGGCCAGGAGAGGAGTGGGGCACTTGGAGGTCCAAAGGGCAGAGAAGACAGGGATGGGGTCTCAAGGACATCAAAGAACACACACAGCCAGACTACATGAATGAGGGAGGTGAAAGAGACTAGTCCTTTTAAGAGAATTTTTAAATTTGGGATATGGAACAATACCTAACCATGATGAAGGTCACATGACGGCCAAAAGCACAGTTTAGTCCAGTGGTAAGCCTGCAAATGCGGGTTGCCAGAAACAGCCTGATTCTTGGTGTGGGGAAGGGCCATTCGGATGCTTACTGCAGTAATGGAGGTAGCATCTGGGCTCACAACCATCATCGTAATAGCTAGTATTTAATAAGCGTTTACTCTATGTCAGGTAAGGAGTTTTATATGCATACATAATCTCTTTTTATCCTAAAAAAAAACAAAAACAGACAAAACCCAAAAATCCCTATGAGACAGCTTATGGATGTTTTAATAACCAAGGACGCAGAGAAAGATTCACAACTTTCACAAAGTGACACAGAATGTCAAGCTGGGACTTGAAAGCTCAGGCACCAAGTGGCTGCTTCCAAAGTCTTCAATGAACCTGGGGGCCAGGGGTAGGGAGGTGACCAGAAGAGCACATAATACAAGCCTCAAAGACAAGGCGGCTTTTGCAGGAGGGTGAAAGCGTAGCTATTTTGGATCCAGCCACGGCGAGCTGAGAGAAAGCCAACATCAACTCTGAGCCCCAGCAGCCAGGAGGTCAGAAGCCCATAGAGGACCACCTAGGGTTTGAATACGAAGCAGTCTTTGAACGTGCTCCCATCCTCTCACACAGCCCCGGAGAGGACGTGACTAGGGTCACAGGACATTCCCGGCAAGGTCTACCAACTGGAGACCCAAACCCGGATCCTCACCATAGCAGTTAGCTCCAGAAAACAGCCATATGGACCCTATTTTTCTTTCCCCTTCCTTTCTGTAAAGCTTTCCGTTTGTATCGTACAACTGGACTATCAACTCCCAGCTTATACGGACCAACTTCTTCATGTCTAGCAATTACAACTCCCTGAATAAAGACAGAAGGCATTCCATAAGCAAAGTGACTTTGGGCAAGTCAGTTCCCCTCTCGCGGACTCAGCTGTCGACCAGGGATGCCCCTCCCTCTCCCCCTTGACTGGACAATCGGGCCTCCTCCACCTGTAGGTGCTGTAATTTTACGGGGAAAACTATTTCTGGTTCCTAAGACCGCTGTCATCACCGCAGCTGATAAGCCATCAGCAGAGATGAAAAAAGAGCTCCTGGCTGGAGTCTCGGGCATGGGCGATAAGCCTTTACAGGAAAAGGAGAAGAGACCTTGAAGACATGTCAGAAAGTCCATTTTTCAGAAACTGCTAAAAGGCAATCAATCAATGCCAGCTGAATGAAGTCTGGTATTATAA
Organism: Nasua narica; assembly: GCA_028533885.1. NCBI lineage: Eukaryota > Metazoa > Chordata > Mammalia > Carnivora > Procyonidae > Nasua > Nasua narica. The sequence continues at coordinate 109,486,320 of CM052810.1, read as the reverse complement.
ATCTAAAGAAATTAAATTTTTTAAATTGCATGGCATCTGGCCTCAAAGTGAAAAAGGTCAGACAACTTCAAAGATGCCCCGTGAAAGGCAGCTATTCATTACACAAAGATCTCTTGCTTATGTAGCTGACAGATGGATCTTTCACTTAGAGCCCTGGAACAGAAGACATCAAAATCCCTCCTCCACTTCTGTCAGTGACTCGCGAGGATGCTCCGAACAAGGTTATAAGCTCCCCCCGCCCCCCAGCTCCTGATTTCATGAGGATGGGCGTTCCCAATACCCGATATAGTTTTTCAAAACACCCCCAGGTGACTGTGATGTGCAATCAGCAACATCTAACGCTCACTCTACACCAGGTCTTGCTCTAAACACTTAGCCCACATATATTTAATCCTCACAACCACCCTCTGCAGAAGGTACTATAAATATCTCCATTCTACAAAGACACAGAGAGGCTAGTGATTTGCTAGGGTCACACAGCTCATGGGAACAGAGCCAGGTTCCCCATCCCGGTAGTTTTGCTCCAGAGCCTAACAACACAGTCCCTATCTCACACCTCCTTTTTTGGCTAAAAGTGAGACAGACTAACTCTCAGGGGCCTGGTGAGGTACTCAAACAGACAAAACTGCTTAGTAGGAGAGGAAAAAATCATCATCCTTGGCCACACATAACCCTCCACCCACAGCAGCATCCCCTGTCTCAACTCTATCCTGAAAAAAAAAAAGAATCTGCCTCTCTTGAGAGACTCCTACTGTGTAGTCGCTCAAGTTCTGCTGGGTTCTAGGAGTTATTTCGAACACCAGTGTTGTCAATATTGGTGACCTGGAGTGGTCATGTACCAAAATGCAAGCAAGCTCTTGAATTTGTGAGCTTACAGAAGAACCATACTGGAAGTTGGGCCATATTACCAGTGGGGAAGAGTATGTGGGGCAGAGACCACAGTGTCACACGGGCAACGCTTCCCCTATTCCTAACACCCAGAAGTTAAGAACAGTGTTATTCAAGAGGAGCTCAAAAACCCCACCCCCTCTCTCACTGAATGAATTGCATAAAGCCTGTTAAAAGGTGATGAGACGGGGCAAGGAACGGCCTGGTGTCCAAGCTTTCTTTCTCTAGACAGTTTTACAAAGTCCAATAGATATAAGGTTTTAACCTTGGCCATCAAGTTCTAAAATAAAACTAGGGTATGCCCACAATGGTAACGCAATGAAGAGCTAAATGAAATTCATACAAGTCATAGTTAAAGCAAATAATATCAGTAGTTAAAGCAAATAATTAGTTAAAGCAAATAATATCAACACAGAGAGCACTATATACCCTTAAACCTGAAATTTGTAAGGGAAACCATTTTGGCCATAAACACTTGGTTGCAGTAAGCAGTCTTATAGGGGACTGTTTACAATGACCCATTAAGAAAAGTTACCCAGAAATGGTAGAGGGTTGAATTTTTTTTAATTGACTCCAAGAGCCCCAAAATGGGGGAAGGTCAGAGCCCCAAAAATCAAAGACAATTCATGCTAGGAAGCAAAAGCCAAATGGGTTTTTTTTTTTTATTTTTAATTAAAGTTAACTAATTTGATCTCAGATTAAGATGAGAGAGCTACAAGGGTGCCATCCAAGGCAGGAGTCTGTGACCTTTTAAGTGTCATGGACTGCTTCAGCAATCCAGATCCTCTCAGTGTTTCTGAATGATTCTGACAAAGAAAATACCCTTACAAAGAAAATTATATTGAAACAAAGACATAAAACTATTTAAACAGCAAAACGGTGAGAATAGCCAATGTGTGTTTAACGCACAGAACAAGACACAGCAGCAGGTCTAAGAGCTACCGGCATTTTCTAAGCAACAATGAGCGTAAGTGATAGTTTCAACTATCTCCCACAACATGGTACAAAAATCTGATATCTACTTGCCAAAGCCACAGGTGCTACTGACCATCTGTGACACTGCCCACTTTCAGGACCAAAGAAAGAGCCACATTTTGGTTAGAGATAGTGAAAACAAAGAGGTCAGTTTTTTTTTCCCACCCACCCACGTTCACAGATCCCCTGAAGGATATGTGAAGTGCATCCAAGAACTCCGAGGACTGGAGAGTCTGACCCGAAGAATCAGTCAGACTCAATGGGACAATTACTCAGACTTGCTAAGTGATCTGCTAATCACCCAGAAGCTTCTAGAAACACAGAAGTGCGGGTTATTTCCTACTCACAGAACCACTGAAATTCAGAAAATTAGACAGTCATTTACTGACTGGCACACATTAGCAAGATCGGCAATTCCACATAGGCACCACTCCTAGCGATTAAGTGCCAAGTCCCATGATTAGTTTTCCATAATGATCTATAAAAGTTCTATTTAACAAGAAGGTCCATCACCACCAAATTACTAAGCCGCCCACAATAACCAGCCTGGCGTTGCAGGAGAAAGACCTGTGGGAATTTACACTGTGAGACAACAAACAAAAACAGGAAAGCCAGGTTGAATATATGGGACAAGTGTATTTTATTATGGTTCTGTTGTTTTCTTGGATGCTCTCCTCACCCATTTTAAAAATGTTTAAGATCCAGATGGTATAGTCCTCCAATTAACTGGATCAGGCTTCCTAGCTCAGGGAGGTACCTGAGGTTCCCCCACCCCCACCCCCTCATACAGTCAGGCCGTTCCCCAGCTGCGTGCCCCAAACCAGCGGATGCCCATAGGAAGATAAATATAATTTAGAGTCCAAAACACATGGACTTACACTGGGCCATTGCCAATTTCTCATGGACCCTGGGTAACTGAGACGGTTTTTGTTTTCATGGTCAGGACCTACAACAACAGCTGCAGGAGCGTAATACTTTTTCTAGACTAATAAAATTACCTAAGTCTGGCTCACAGTTTCAGCCATGGCAGCCGCTCAATTTCCCAGAAAGAGGCAAGCCTTGCGTAGTCGTAGCAGAGCTAGGAGAGCAATGTTGGGCTAAACCGGGGGCTTTCACACCCGACCCAACTGCAAACAGTACCGTGACTAAACTGTGAATTACAGAATAACTCCTATGCGTGGAGACTACACGTGTTTTTTTTCTGGGAGTCCCGTTAAAGTTTCACCAAGTCTATGAAGTTCAAGCTTTGCACTTGAAGGGAGGGGACATGCCACAGACAACCATCAGACTTCTCTTCTCGAAAACCCGGGGAAAGGTTCAATTAAAGCCCTTCGCGACTCTGCAGGGAAACCTTTGATCATGGATTCTGTCTCCACTTCTCGTAACACACACAAACACTATGAAATGTATCTCAGACCTAAGGAACAAAACCGGTATAGTGAGGTGGCACGGAAACCACACACGTACATCCCTACAAATACACATAGATCACGCTCCTTTCCAGTTGGGGGAGCCAGTGTGGGAGAGTGAGTTTCAGATGCTAAAGTCTCCGAACCTACAAGCTTCCTTGTACTTGCAGCACAGTTACAGAGTCATTTCCCAAATACAAGTGTGTGGTCCCTTTAAGGAAAAACATCCCAATTAGAACCCACTGAAAAACAGGAACAAATGTTCCTTGAAGGACGCTGAATTAGAAACCATGGCTGTGCAAGTGTTCTCGATAGAATGAAGATGCTGCACAGATGTACTAAGTTTTCGTGATCTCAGTGAAACATCTTTCAGCTACAGCAAAATATGTGGGTCTACAACAGAACTGGATATAAAGTAAGTTTTATTAAATGTCTGGTCCTTGTTTTTATGCAAACTTCCCAAGCCGACTCCCTCTGCCTTCTCGCAAACCTAATAAAACACCTATTTCAGTGTACAGATAATTCATTGAAAACCGCAAAGCCATCCATCTCCAACTGAGACTCAGGACTTCTGACAATGACCTCCTCTTATCAATACTGAGAGACAGAGAAAGTGAGAGAGAGCATGAGAGAATGTTAGAGGGAGAAGCAGACTCCCCGTGGAGCTGGGAGCCCGATGTGGGACTCGATCCCGGAACTCAAGGATCATGACCTGAGCCGAAGACAGTTGTTCAACCAACTGAGCCACCCAGGCGCCCCAATACTATAAATTTGCTACAAATACAAGACTTTTACTACGTTTACTCCACAAATTCGACAAGACACCGTGAAAACCGCAGCACTGGTGGACACAGAAGCATCCTTTGGCTGGCGCTGCAGGGTTTTTCCACTGTGAGGGGTCCTGCCCAGTCCTCACAAGAGGGAGGTAGAACTCTAGCTGTCCCCTTGGACAGATAAAGAACTTGAGACAGAGAAACTCAGCAGCCTGCCCCAGGCCACCTTCACTCTGAACATTAACTGCACTTCTCTCTCGGAGGAAAGAACACTAGGAACCTTATCTCTGGAATCCTAAGCCTTGGATCCCAAGCTCGCATGACGTACAAGACCAGCCTCTATCACACAGCACGGGGCCTCTAAAGATACCATTATGGCAAAACTCCAATGTAATTGGGATAATCTGGTTTTATTTAAAACTACTACCACCACATATTCCTGAACAATATACTTATACTTCTGAAAGAGAAGCTGAACGCGATTTTCGCAAACATCCAATTCCAAACCTGTCAACCTCAGCTCTTTTCTGGGCACCATTTTCCTTGGAAAAATGGCGTGAATTCCCACTTCAATGGCCACCTCCACGCCGGCCTCTCACAAACAGGTTTCCTCACTGTTTCACCTGGGCTGCAGTTTTAGTTCTTTACTTACAACTTGCTGACATCAACTCGAGCAACACAAACTCTGCATGTCCAAAACTAAACTCACCTTCCTCTCCCCTGGAACTCCAACACCCTCTCGCCAGCATGGGTTCTGGGTTCCTGTTGATAGCGGCCCCCTCCTCCTCCCCGTTCAGTCCACTGGACTCCAGGCCTCCACCTCCTCATGGCCTCCTTCCTGGTCTGATAAGTAGCCAATCAAATGACTCACCAGTTCCAGCTCCTCCCCCCTCCCTCCCACCACTCTGGGGAGGGAATCATCATCCCCTCACTGGACCACCTGAAGGGCCTGCAGTCTGATTTCTCGTACTTTCGGCCAGTTAAAGTGTATCAAAATCACCTCCAGGGCTTGTTAAGCCAGCCTGCTGAGCCCCACACCCAGTCTGATTTTTAGGTCTGGTTTGAAGCTGAGACTTTATTTCTAATAAGTCCCAGCTGATGATGACTCCACCCTTCAGGGTCCAACACCTAAGAACCACTGCTTTCAACTCTCCTTGCTCCCTTTCCATCTCACATCAATTCTTCCAGAATTTTTTCTTCATGGACCGGCAAAAGCCTTTTTAAATCTGAAAATGTGGGCACCTGGGTGGCTCAGTCCACTGAGTGTCTGACTCTTGATTTTGGCTCAGGTCATGATCTCAGAGTCATGGAATTAAGCCCTGCAATGCCTCAGCAGAGAATCCGCTTGAGATTTTCTCCCTCTGCCCCTTCCCCCACTTACACGTGTGTGCTCTCTAAAATGAGTAAACCTTAAAAAAAAGGAAATGTAGGCTTTTGTTAAGTGGGGATAATAAGACCTACTCTTCATTGTGGACCTACCGTGCTTTAGGTTATCTTTGTCACATTACAGTTAAAACAACCCTGTAAAATACAGTATCACTGCCAAATTTATAGAACTTTGTAAAAAAAAAGACTGAAAGGTTAAGCATTTCTAAATTCCACAATGACAAATTGGTTTTACATATTCATTAAATTAGACAAACTTTCGTTACCAAAATCTGATGCAGAAAAGAGAGCAATGATGGAAAACAAAGATTTCCTTCCCCGAACAAGGTAAAAGGTGAGACCGAGGAGGATACAAAGTGTAGCACCACCTGTCCATGATTTAGCTTGCCTGCTATAGCACAACACATGTTCAAATCCAGCCTCCCAAGAGCAATTTAACCAAATAAAAAAACGTCACTAGACTCTGCTTTTATTTACCTGCCTCTACCTACATACGTACTCTCTGCTTTTTGTAGATCATACCCTCGTCTATTCTAGCACAGTTAACCTCAAGCTAGCAACTAGATCGATCTAGGCTATTCTTATGAACAAGGTCTTTACTTGAAAGGCCTTTTCTGCCTTTATTATGACCAGCACATGAATGATACAAACAGCATGACCAGAGATTCAGGAGATTCTACATTTTCACATGCTGTCATTTAAAAACAAAAAAGAAAGGCTCTACAGTAGACTCATTTCAGACCTAAAGACACCTGCATATTGAAAGTGAGGGGATGGAGAAGCCATTTATCTCACAAATGGATGTCAAAAGAAAACCAGAGTAGCAATACTTATATTGGAAAAAACAGACTTTGAAACCAAGACTGTAATAAGAGACAAAGAACAACACTATACAATAATAAAGGGGACAAGCCAACAAAAAGATGTAACAATTATAAATATTTAATTACCCAACCCAGGAGCACCCAAATACATAAAACGGTTAATAACAAACTAATGGATAATATTACAGTAGTAGGGGGGCTAAATAACACCTCACTCACAGCAATGGACAGATCATCTAAACAGAAAATCAACAAGGAAACAATGGCTTTGAATGACACACTGGGCCAGATGGACTTAACAGATATATTCAGAACATTCCATCCCAAAACAGAAGACACATTTTCAAGTGCACATGGAACACTCTCCAGAAGAGATCACGTAACAAACCTCAAAAAATTCAAGATCAAAATCATACCATGCATTACTTCTGACCACAATATTATGAAACCAGAAGTCGATCACAAGAAAAAAATCTGTAAAGACCATAAATACATGGAGATTAAATGACATCCTACTGAAGAATGAATGGATCAACCAGGATATAATTTAAAAAGTACATGGAAACAAATGAAAATGAAAACAATGGTCTAAAAATCTCTGGGATGCAGCAAAAGCAGTTCTAAGAGGGAAGTTTTTAGCAGCTACAGGCCTATCCCAAGAAGTCAGAAAAATCTCAATTAACCTTACCTGACACATAAAGGAGCTAAAAAGATCAAAACCTAAAGCCAGAAGAAAGAAGGAAATAATAAAGATTAGAGCAGAAATAAATGACACAGAAACTAAAAAAGAAAAACAAAAAATAGAACAAATCGATGAAACAAGGAGTTCGTTCTTTGAACGAAAAAAAATAAAATAAAATTGATAAACATCTAGAAGACTTAACCGAGAAATTACTCAACATCACAAATGAGGAAAAACAGTCAACACGACAGAAATGCAATAATCATAAAGGAATATTATGAAAAACTACAGGCCAACTAATTGGACAATCTAGAAGAAATGGATAAATTCCTAGAAGCATAAACCACCAAAACTAAAACAGGAAGAAAAAGAAAACTTGGACAGATAACCAGCCAAGAAATTCAATCAGTAATCAAAAAACACCCAGTTTCACAGGCAAATTCTATCAAACATTTAAAGAAGCATTAATACCTATTCTTCTCAAACTATTCCAAAAAATAGAAAAGAAAACTTCTAAATTCATTCCAGGAGGACAGCATTACTCTGACACCAAAACCAGATAAAGACTCCATTAAAGGGGCACCTAAGGTGGCTCAGTCAGTTAAGCATTCGAATCTTGATTTCAGCTCAGGTCATCATCTTTCACGGTTGTGAGATTAAGCCCCGCTGGGTGTGGAGCATGCTTAGGATCCTCTCTCCTCCTCTCCCTTTGCACCCCCCATACCATGCATGCAAGTGCATATTCTATTAAAAAAAAATTCCACTAAAAAGGGAACTATAAACAATATCCCTGATGAACATATATGCAAAAATTCTCAAGAATATACTAACAAACCAAATTCAACAATACATTAAAAAAAAAAAAATCATTCACTCTGATCAAACGGGATTTATTCCCGAGTTGCAAAGGTGGTTCAGCATTCTCAAAATTAATGTGATACACCACAGATGCAGAAAAAGCATCTAACCAAGTACAACGGTATTAATGATAAAAACCCTCAACCAAGTAGGTTTAGAGGGAACATACCTCAACATAATAGAGGTCATATATGAAAAACCCACAGCTAACATCATCCTTAATGATGAAAAACGGAGACCTTTTCTCCGAAAGTCAGAAACAAAATAGGGATGTCCACTCTCACCACTTTTATTCAACATAGTAAGAAGTCCTAGTCATAGCAATCAGACAAGAAAAAAAGGAATCCGAAAAGGAAATAAAACTTTACAGATGGCATGATACTCCATATAGAAAGCCCAAAAGACTCCACCAAAAAACTGCTAGAACTGATAAATTCAGTGAAATCTCAGGATACAAAATCAATGTACAGACACCTGTTGCATTTCTATACACTAATAATGAAGAAGAGAAACTAAGGAATCAATCCCCCTTATAATTGCACCAAAAACAGTAAGATACCTAGGAATAAACCTAATCACAAGAGGTAGAAGACCAGTACTCTGAAAACTCTAAAACACTGATAAAAAAAACTGAAGATGATAAAGAAATGGAAAGACATTCTTGCTTATGGACTGGAGGAACAAATATTGTTAAAATGTCTATACTACCCAAAGCAATCTACCCATTAACAGAATCCCTATCAAATACCAACAGCATTTTTCACTCAACTAGAACAAACAATCCTAAAGTTTGTATGGAAACACAAAAGACCTCAAGTAGCCAAAGCAATCTTGAAAGAAAATCAAAACAGAAGACATCCCAATTCCAAAGGTCAAGTGTATTACAAAGCTGCATTAATTGGAACACCTAGCTGGCTCAGTAGGTAAAGGACATGACTCTTGATCTTGGGGTTGTAAATTCAAGCCCCACATTGGGTTGTAGAGATTACTTAAAATCTTAAAAACAAACTAAAAACCCAAAGCTGTAGTAATCAAAACAGTATGGTACAAAATAGATGCACAGATCAACAAAACAGAATAGAAAACCCAGAAATAAACCCACAATTATATGCTCAATCTTTGACAAAGCAGGAAAGAACATCTATCGGGATAAAGAAAGTCTCTTCAACAAATGGTGCTGGAAAACTGGATAGCAACATGCAAAAGAATGAAACTGGACCACTTTCTTACACCATACATGAAAATTCAAAATGGATTACAGATCTAAATGTGAGACCCAAAACCTAGAAGAAAAGGTTACAGGGAGTAACCTGACATTGGCAGTAGCAACTTCTTTCTAGATAGGTTTCCTGAGGCAAGGGAAACAAAAGCAAAAATAAACTATTGGGACTACATCAAAATAAAGAGCTTCTGCAAAGTGAAGGAAACAATTAAACCAAAAGGCAACCTACAGAACGGAAGAAGATATTTGTAAATGACATATCGGATAAAGGATTAGCATTCAAAATACATAAGGAACTGATACGACTCAACACCCAAAAAGCAAATAATACAATTAAAAAATGGGCAGAAGAGATGAACAGATATTTCTCCAAAGACACCCAGATGGCCGACACGTGAAAGAAAGCTCATCATTCATCATCAGGGAAATACAAATCAAAACTAGAATGAGATTATCATCTCATACCTGTCAGAATGAATAAAAACAACACAAGAAATGATAAGTAATGATAGGTATGGACCAGGATGTAGAGATAAAGGAACCCTCATGCACACTGTTGGTGGGACTGCAAATTGGTGCAAACACTGTAGAAAATAGTATGGAGTTTCCTTACAAAGTGAAAAATAGAACAACCTTATGATCTAGCAATCACACTACTGGATATTTACCCAAAGGACACAGAACACTAATTCAAAGGGATATATGCACCCCTATGTTTATAGCAGCATTACTTACAATAGCCAAATTATGGAAGTAGCCCCAGTGTCACTTGACTGACAAACAGATAAAGTAGATGAGGCATATATATTCACACAGACTATATATACATATATATACATATATATAATGGAATATATAACCAACCATAAAAAAGAATGAAATTTTGCTATTTGCAACAACATGCATAGAGCTAGACAGTAAAATGCTAAGCGAAATAAGTCAACGAAAGACAAAATACTATATGATTTCACTCATGGAATTTAACAAAACGAATGAGCAAAGTTAAAAAAATAAGAAAGATCAAGAAAAAGACTCTTAAAAAACACACTGAAGGTTGCCAGAGGAGAGGCAGGTTGGGGAGACGAGTGAAATAGGTGATGGGGATTAAGGAGGGCAACGGTCATGATGAGCACCGGGTGATGTATGGAAGTACTGAATCACTATATTGTACACCTGAAACTAATACAATACTGTATGTTAACTAAACGGATTAAAATAAAAACTTTAAAAGACAAGAGAGACTTGGGATGCCTGGGTGGCTCAGTTGGTTAAGCACTGGACTTGGGCTTAGGTCATGATCTCTGAGTTGTGGGATCAAGCCCCGTGTCCAGCTCTGCACTCAGCATGGAGTCTGCTTGTCCCTCTACCTCGGCTCCTCCCCACCAATTCCATGATGACATGCATGCTCACTCTCTAAATAAATACAATCTAAAAAAAAAACTCTTGTCTTTAGCACCTACTATGAAGAAAACCATATAGGACATACAAATTTGAGTAACACCCAGTTCCTGTCCTCGATAAAACCAACCTACCAGCCAGAAGTCTAAAACAGCACTGTGGTGGGGCGCCTGGGTGGCTCAGAGGGTTAAAGCCTCTGCCTAAGGCTCAGGTCATGATCTCAGGGTCCTGGGATCGAGCCCCGCATCGGGCTCTCCGCTCAACAGGGAGCCTGCTTCCCCCTCTCTCTCTGCCTGCCTCTCTGCCTACTTGTGATCTCTCTGTCAAATAAATAAATAAAATCTTAAAATAGCACTGTGGTATCAGGGGGAACACAGTAAGACAGAGTGACATGGTGTCAAAGGTTTTGAAGTCAGGCGGACCAACCCACAGCTTTCATATCCCCCAATCCCAACCCCACCACGCTTTACTGGCCCTGTGATCTTGAGCCAGTAACTTAATCTCTCTGAACCTTAAAGATTCCACACTTATGGGGCACCTGGATGTCTCAGGTAAGCACCTGACCCTTGGTTTTGGCTCAGGTCATGATCTCGAGATTATGAGATCAAGCACCTCCCCCCACACTGGGTCCCGAGCTCAGTGTGGAGTCTGCTTTAGACTCTCTCTCCCTCTACCCCTCTTCCCCACCCCCACACACTCTAGCTCTAAAATAAATCTAAAAAAAAAAAAAAATTCCTCACTTATAACAAATATGCCACATAATAGTTGTGAAAATTAGAAATAACATATGACAAGTATCTAGGATTATGCAGAGTACAAAATGTATATTATATAAATGGTCATAATTATCTCATGTTATTGTGTCTGCTTATTTAAGCCCAAATACAACTTTTAATGCCTATATTTAAATGTCAGTGGAATGGCCTTTTCCTTTTTTATTTAGGTTATTAAAATGGTAGAATTTAATTGCAAATGGAGATATGGAGCTGAGGGAGGATGAAGGATGAGTCACACATTTTCTGGCTTGAATAATGCCAATGACCAAAGTGCAAAATGCAGACAGAAAGAAGCCTAGGGATGACTCGTGGGAGTGGTGGGTGGGGGACAGGCAGACAGGGATAAGGAGACTTGTGGGAGTTGGGGTGGGGGGAAGAGGGAGACAGGAAGCAGGCAACAATTGGGAGGGAAAGGAGTTCAGTTTGGAGATTCCCACTTAAAAGTAAATACGAGTCATCGAAGTAGAAATGTCCAAGAGACTGTCTGCGACAGGGGATGAGCTCACAGAAAGACTTAGGGGTCATTAACACGTGAGTGGTGCTAAAACCCCAGAAGTACTGAGGTCCCCCAGAGAGGCTCAGAAGACTAAAACAAAAACCACCATGGATCAAAGCTCAGGGACCTCATATTTAAGGGAAAATACAGTAGGACCTAGGAAGAAATTTAAAAAGAAGAAATGTAGTCAGAAATGATACAAAGGAGCCCGAGGAGGAAGTTTCAAATGAGGAGTGGTCAGTACTACCACGTGCTACAGAAAAGTCATGCCAGAGAGTTCTAGGAGAGGCCATGCATAACCTTAACAAGAGCAGTTTTCACGAAGCTGAAGCAATGAAAAGCAGGTACCAGGTCATCTATAAGGTCTCTCCTCAACAGAAAGATTCTTTGATCTCAAAATATAAACTTATTCTCCATCAAACCTTAAATTATTAAAACCTCAAATAACAAGTTGCAAGCTTTTCTTTCAGAGAAAGAAAATTTGCAAAAGAGACACAGTTAAACATTTAATAAGCTCTTTGCTATTAAGCTCCTATCAACTTCCTGAAGTCGGTCCCAGAGAAGGAATAAAGAAAAAATTAGCTAATTCTCTACCACCCAAAAACCTCCTAGAAGAGGGGGGGGAAAAAAATCTATCCCTTACTAAATAAATTTCCTGTCTAATAAATCTCTGAGGGCAATACATTTAAATTGCTATTTCAATACTACTTTGAAAAATGTGTTACCAAAAGGTCAAAAAGGTTTGGTTTCAATATGCAAATCTCTGCATACTTTGGGTGAAATTCCATTTAAGCAGATTCCCACCTGGATTTCTAAATAAGCCTTAACTATTGTTAAATTTAGAAAATTGTTCTTCAATGTCATTTATTCTCATTTGTTGTATACTTACACTGATAGAAAGTGTTGTCCCGGGCCATTTTTTAACTTAAAGTTATAAAATGGTTCTACCATGCAAATGATGGCACAATAAGGGAATGTTTGGCTTGGCTGTATGAACTGGTTAAACTAGTTAGTAGAGCTCAAAAATAATTCCCCCAAACATCTGCTCAGGCTAAGAAAGAGATTCTTTGTTTTTAAGTCTAGTCCACATACAAATATTTTTCAAGAAGTTATACACTATCTCCGTTCAAGGAGTTAAAAAAAAAAAAAAAACCATATCAGGGACTCCCTCCCCATCCCCGAAATTCTAGTTCAGCCCACCTGGGGTTGAGGGGGTCCCAGTATTCCAATGTTTAAAGCTTCAACCTTCGATTCTGCTGTGTACCCCCCAGCCACACTCCTGATGAGAAGCTTTACCTTTTGGCAGGATCCCCCAAAGTTTTAGGGGCAATGTGACAGCTGTGTTCCTTATGACAAGCAACGCCGGGCAGGAGGGGTGAGGGCAGAATGTACAATCCTGCCAGCAAGCCACACAGGACAGATGGCAGAGTTCATCTGCATGTTACATGGGCATTTTAAGCATTCACAGAGGTTTGGAAGCAGCTTTAACCTTGACCCCCATCTCCTAAGGGGACCCCTTCCAACACCCACAGAGAAGGACTATAGGGCAGCCTTCGGAGCTCTCAGTCAACCATCCTATCCTGGACCTCCTGGGGATTCCAACGGTGAGCAGCTAAGCATAAATAACAGTCCTCCAAGCGGTGCTCACTTAAGATGGGACTGAAGACCCGGTTCTCGGCCAACTCTCTTCTTAAAGGAAAGAGGGACTATTTGAGTCCTACTAACTGCCACACATGAGAGATAGGGAATGCAACTAACAATGTGAACAGAACAAAAGAATTTTACCCATCAGGAGCCTCCAGCCTTACCCAAACCCTTGGAGTAGGTATTTTTGTTTGAAAATTCACATATAAAACTGCAGTACAGGAAAACCATAGTAGAGAAGTTTAATGGCTTTCCTAAAGTTCCTGAAGGCACCCAGCTAAAAAAAATCCTCCTTGAAACCCAGGGAAGGGAAAAAACACAACTCACAATAAGTTAACAAGACTTCTGTGTTTGCAAACTGTCAATATTAAGGTATTAAGCTATCCACACAACGCGTATTAAATGCTTTTAGTGGAGTACTGGGCTAGCAACCATAAAGAGATCCAAAACCTTGAAATAGGCACCAAAAGAGTGGAAAGGGGGGGGGGACCATATTGAAGCATCACTATTAATGAGAGTGCTTTAACACAGTAATAAAGACACCAAATTTTTTTAATTCTTTAATTTCTTTGACTAAAAATCCATTTACTTTCAAAGCCCTCAAACTTTTCAGAGAATAACTCAACTTAGGAAACCGGGCCTGGGGGGCTCAATGGGTTAAGCCTTTGCCTTTGGCTCAGGTCATGAGCTCAGAGTCCTGGGATCGAGTCCCGCATGGGGCTCCCGGCTCAATGGGTAGCCTCCTTCTCCCTCTCCCACTCCCCCTGTTTGTGTTCCCTCTCTCATGGTCCCTCTGTCAAACAAATAAATAGATAAAATCTTTTTTAAAAAAATGAAAAAAAAAAAAAAACGGGGTCTGTCAGGGGACGGATTCTCTACGAGTCCCACTCACCTTGCCTCACCCCAGACTCCACGTGCTGGCAACAGAGAGAGGCAGTCTCACTCGGGGGACCCAGAAAGCTCCTCTGGACAAGTCGACCACAGAAAGCTAGAAAGAGAAAAAAAGAATTCTTGTGAGCACACTTGCCCTAGAAGAAGCAGAGAGTTTATAAAAGCAGTTACAACCTCCCAGAAACTCCCCCACAAAGCCAAGATGGAAAGGAAAGGGACGTCAGCACATACATACTCTTAACAGAGGGGAAAGCAAGGTGACCGGCTGGCAAAAGCAAGAAAATTCATTCTTCTGATGCCCTCCAGCCGCACTGACAAGGGACATTTACTGAAAGCCTCCGGTCTGAAGCAAGGTACTAAAGTATTTGTTTACTTCTCCTATCTCAGGTTTTCTCTTTAAATGATGCTAATAGGTTTGCAGCCCAGGACACAAAGAAATGTTTCAAAGGTTTGAGATAAGGAGCCAGGAACCTCCCTACAAAGCGCAGGGTACTAAAGTTCCCACATTCCCTGCCCCATTCCTCACAGGTCCCAGCCCTCCACAGAGTTCACTCTTTCTGAACCCACTGCCCAGCTTCACACCTTTGTCCCACTCTGGAAATGAGTCATCCTCCCAGCACAGCTCCAATACCCCCCTGCATGCCCAGCCCCCAAAGTGGAATTACACCAGTCCTTCTCCGGGACCTGAGCTCTAGCATCCGCTTCCTGCTGCCTCTACCTCCCCTCCTACCAGTTTCTCCAGGGCTGGTCTGACCCGCCACCCCTACCCCGACCTCCTGCTCTTCACAAGAGGAGGCAGGTGCCCAGTGCACACTTGCTGAACGGAGGACTCCAATAGCAGGCCCCCTGCAACGGACTCAGTCTACTTCCCCGGGGAAATGTTCTCCTGCAAGGCTGCTGTCCGTGCCCAAGCAGACCGGCCGTCAGGCTCCCAGCACTGCTGCCGGGGCTTCCCTGCCAAAGAGGACAGAACCGTGTGTAGTCACGTTGAGGCCCACGAAACCACCTTGGCAGGGCAGGGGAGCCTAATAGGTTTGTGCAAGCAAAGGCTGGGTGGAGGCCTTCTCTCCCCTTTAAGTCTGTTTAATGAGGAGCTCTACGAGACATGCCCCCCCCCCCTTCCCCACCAGGACTTCAAAGATGAGAACAGGGCACAGGAGCCTTTCTCGGGGAGGAAGCCGGGGACGGGTTCAAGTCTCGCCCCACCTCAGAGACAGCAGAGATCCTGCTGGAGCAGACCGCGGAGGAGAAACCGACACAGACCGGGTGATCACCTTGGGTCAAACGCTTCCTCAGAAGGGGCCTCATCTTGCATTCAGCGATGAACCACAAATGCTGCCCAGGCTTCCAGGCACCCCAGGTTGCCGAGCTCACGGGCGGCATTTAAGCCCGCACTGCGGGACAGCACCACCTGGTGAGAGCAGCGGCTCCACACCGAAGGGCAGGGCGGCCTCTATTCTTCGCTCATAAAAGGGATCACCTGCCCCCTTCCCGAGGGTTCTGGCAGCCAGGGAGGGGCTCCATCTCACAGCTGATGCGAGTACTTCAGCCAGCCTCCTTTCTTTTTCTTTTTTTTTAATATTTTATTTAATTATTTGACAGAGAGAGATTACAAGTAGGCAGAGAAGCAGGCAGAGAGAGAGAGGGAAGCAGGCTCCCTGCTGAGCAGAGAGCCCGATGCGGGGCTCGATCCAAGGACCCTGAGATCATGACCCGAGCTGAAGGCAGAGGCTTTAACCCACTGAGCCACCCAGGTGCCCCCAGCCTCCTTTCTTAAAGCACACCTCAGCAGAAAAGGCAGCCTTCTCACTTGTCCCAGCCTCACCTACACACAAGTATTCCAAGAATATCCATCACAGCCCACAATATGCGGCTGTCAGGCAGACCCTCTGCCCAGAGAACCCACCGGCGTGCGGGCACCCTCAAAATCACATCTGCAACAGGTTATGCACACGCATACTTTCCCTCTGGCCCCTTCTCCATCTAGAGCAACCCATCTGTTACACCACTTCTGTAAGGACAGGGGGAAAGGTCCTTTCTGAGTTCCCGACTACAAAGGCACCACTATAAATTACAGAGTCACAGAGATCCCAAGGGGAGAGGCGGCTTCCGGCAAGAAGAAGGACCGTCCCTACAGCCTGTTTTTGTGGTGATAAGATCACAGAGTTCAGATTCTGTATTTGGTCCTACATGGGTTTTAAGGGCCATATTCAGTAATTACGGAAAGGGAAAAAAGCAGGTCAAGGAGACCAGAGGAACTCTGAGTGGTGTTTGAGAAGTTACTTAGAACTGCAGTGAGATCACTCACCTACCCAAACTCAGAAACTATGCCTCGAGTTTTCACCTTCTGTCCTTCAATATCAATATTCAGTTAGAAAAAAGTGCAACTTTCTTTTACTTGCTTGTGTTTCAGTATTCCTCCATTCAAAGGGCTCCATTCACTTTCAGTGCATAATCCAAAATTTGAGCCCAAGAAAGTTTTGAAAAACTAGCATTATGCCACATAATGCTCCTGTAAAATTCAAAAGACAACAAAGTACACTTATTGGAAGAATTTTTATGGAACCTAAAACACAGAGGAGTTTAGAGACCAGATGAATGATAACCTTCCATTGCCAAGCAGTAGCTCTTAATTTGCAGATCTAATTTTTAATTGGCACCTAAAAAAAAAAAACCTTAAAATCTTTTGAGAATTATTAGGGTTTACTTCCTGGTCATCACTCTCTTTCAAGGATGAATGAAGAGACTCTCAAGTTGTTTATCCAATAGACGTAAGTATTCGTCAAAAAGAATTTTTATTATCTCTCCTAAATCCGAGCAGTGGGCCCCCTCAGACCACAAAACCAACTACCGTGCATGTTTGTGGACCAAAGCCTGTGACCCCTGGTTCTGTGTGACAGTCTACATCCTCTGCTTGCACAGGGTTCTGCAGCCCCCAACACTGCTCCACTAGAAATATAGCCCAGAGAGTGGCTGCACACTCAGCCTGCTGCACGTGAGAGTTCATGGAGGTGCAGGTCACAGTCAACTGCACAGAGTGGAAAAGAATGCCACAGAAATGCTAAAGCGAGGGCGCCTGGGTGGCTCAGTTGGTTGAGCAACTGCCTTCAGCTCAGGTCATGATCCTTGAGTTCCGGGATCGAGTCCCACATCGGGCTCCCAGCTCCACGGGGAGTCTGCTTCTTCCTCTAACCTTCTCTCCTCTCATGCTCTCTCTCACTTTCTCCTCTCTCTCTCAAATAAATAAATAAAATCTTTAAAAAAAAAATGCTAAAGCGAGGAAAGGAATGTTCTTGTTGTTTCATTTTGAATGCTGATGCTTAATAGAAAGCAGGCATAAATAAAAGCAGAAGATAGAGAGGAGGAGAACCCCCGGGACTCGGAATGCGCTGGGGACAGGAGCAGCAAAAGGCATTATTTTAAGATATCTATTTTCTGGAATATTATGCAGCCAACAACAACAAAAAAATGAAATCTTGCCATTTGCAACGACGTGGATGGAACTAGAGGATGCTATATGCTAAGTGAAATAAGTCAATCAGAGAAAGACAATTATATGATCTCACTGATATGTGGAATTTGAGAAACAAGGCAGAGGATCATAGGGGAAGGGAGGGAAAAATGAAACAAGACAAAACGACTCTCAATCTCAGGAAACAAACTGAGGGTTGCTGGAGGGGAGGGGGGATGGGGTGGCTGGGTGATGGACGTTGGGGACGGCATGTGTTGTGGTGAGCGCTGTGTGTTGTGTAAGACTGATGAATCATAGACCTGCACCCCTGAAATAAATAATACCTTATATGTTCATGAAAAATTAAAAGGAAAATAAAATACCTATTTTCATTTCAGATCCTGAAGCTTCCATTCTCCTTGAGACGCAGGCACTGCTAGTATCATTACATCCCACTTACACTGAGGTGGCTATCAATCCTAACCACCGGATCAGAATCTCCTGACAAACTTTAAAAATTCTGATGCTGAGAACAATGAAAGCAGACTCTCTGGGGATGAGGCTCAAGTGCTGATACTTTATAAAGCTGACCGGCTGATCTTAAGGCATAGCCAAGACTACGAACCACTGCCCCTACCCTATCTCCGGGCTGTTTTCTTTTTACTTGATGGTGTGAGGATAGCAGGACATATTTATGCCTTAAAAAGGGGGGTGGAGGGACGCCTGGGTGGCTCAGTTGGTTGAGCAACTGCCTTTGGCTCAGGTCATGATCCCAGCGTCTTGGGATCGAGTCCCGCATCGGGCTCCTTGCTCCACAGGGAGCCTGCTCCTCTCTCTGCCTCTGCCTGCCTCTCTGCCTGTTTGTGTTCTCTCTCTGTTAAATGAATAAATAAAATCTTTAAAAAAAAAAAAAAAGGGGGGGGGTGGAAGGACAAACAAAGGGACCAGGGAGAGAGAAGGAGGAAGCTGAAGAGAATAGTAACTCGCAGGTGGTGATCACTGGAGTGGGGGGCAAGGCGTGGCCCGCAGGGCACCCTCAAGGAGAAGACAGGAGCGGGGAAAGCCTGGGCCGTTCCCCAAGTAAGCCCTGGAGGGCAAGAGGGAACCATTCAAAGCTCATCTGTAAAGAACATTCCCAGGTCAAGTGTCTGCTATGTAAGATGTGATTAAAATATGGTCTTCATATGGGAAGAATCTACTAAACTGTATTTACCCCTAGGACTTCTCCTGGTTCTTCTAGTAACAGTATTAACAGGTTTGTTGTTTTATTTTGTCTTAATTGACGATCCCTATTTCCTTGCTCACCGAATTGAACAAAGTACACACTTATTACAGGATAACTTCCTGGAGTGACAGCACCCAAAAAACAGAGCTTCCCTAGCCCTAGAACCCAGCTGGCTCAAACAAGGGCTGAACCCAGACGTGATTTTAAATTGGCGTCATTATGCGCTCCATCTAATAGGACAGCGACTGGCTGAGGAGGATGTGGACATCTGGGTGAAGGACCAGGACTGCAGGACTGCCGTCTCCAGTAGAGCAGTTAATTCTATTCTCCCTTCCCTGCCCTTAGTTCTTAGGGCTACCTGCTCTCTACCCGTCCTTCTGAAACAGTGACAAAAATCAGGCAGCCCAGCTTGGACGCCTCCTTCCCAATTTCTGTCTCTCATGGGAAAATTAATCAGCTTTGCCTAATCCACCCTTGGCCAGTATTTCCCAGAGTACGTCCTGCAGGCCACAGGAGCAGAATGAGGTCATCCCTGGACACCACTTGGGACCACATAAGAAGAGGATCGCACTACCTGGAGTAGAGCCCAAGAGTCTGCACTTTAATCAGCCACACAGACATGTCAGTGAGCCCGTCACAAACCCTCAGCCACTCCCCCTTTGAAATGGGTTCACCAGAGGCGCCAAGTCTCTGCAGAACCTCTGCCACTTGCCCACTGGGGTCACATGCTCCCAGCGGAGCTGGCTTCTCCAGCATCACTCACCGCTGACCACGTTCTCAAATACCGCCCGGACCCCAGCCCAGCCGGCTCCAAGTTCCCGACTCAAGTCCCTCTGCTTGGAACTCACACCCAGAGCAAAACTTCTCTCGCACTTTCACTTAGGATTTCGGGTCTGTTAGTTCTCTCCCCAGACTACACGCTAAGCTTCTTGAAGGCAGGCTCCCCACCGTCCCTCTGTATCTTCCACACCGCTCTGTGCATCTTAGGTTTCGAGAATAGTGGCTGACTGACCAAACCCTCGCCTCAGCCCGGAGTTTTCCTTCCTTCACCTTCTGTCTCATTGTCCCTGAAAAAACATTCATGCTTTTCTGGCCACGACAAAATTGCCTCAGGCATGGGTGGGCGAAAAGATCTACTAGTGGAGGCAAAGGTGGGAGGGGACAGAAGTCATAAGCTAGCAAGCAGCTAGCAACCAAAACTTAGTCTTTGCAGCTGCCAAAATCTGCAACCCTTCAGACAACTCAAAAGACACACACAGTGCCCAGAAGAGAACTCCCAGCCTCCCCCCACCTCCATCCAACGCCTCTCTCGCAGGCCCTCCTTGAGAGCTATTTTACTCCCCTCCTAGATAGGATTCTAACAGAAGGGAAATATTTGGTTTCCCAGGTCACTACGAATTAAGAGGGTGGCGGGTATCTGCTAAATTAAGGTACAATGACAGCCCTGACAAAGTACGACTGACAGGAGACAATTTATAAAATCCCAAACAGTAGATTACAAGTTGTTACAGTTTAGACTTTCAATTCCCAAAAGTGTCCAAGGACACCAAAACAAAGCATTTCAAAACAGCACAATTAGTGGCCCTGAAAGATTATCCCGGGCACTAAGAAAAGGTTATTTCACTTTCTGTAGGTCTCCAAGCTGCTCTATCCCAGAGAGAAGATGCCCACATGGCCAACCTCAGTCCCTAGGACCCAGGTGTTCTCAAAAAGAAGAAAAGGCACCCTATCCGACTGCAGCAAGCTGACCCCCGGTGGTCTCCAACATTCCTGAGCACTGGGGCGGACTTTCAAAGGCAGTTACACACCCCTCGGCGCTGCCTTTCTGACAGGGGACCTTCCATCTGCCTACTCCCATCCCTGCCACTCTCACACTTCTCATCATCTACTTTTTCTTGTGGTATTTGTAAAGTAAACTCCTTACCAGATTTAAACTTCTTGACCAGAGGGTCACCATGCACGGACACCAGGCCCCCCACCTCTGCAACTCACGGGCTGATGCCCGCTTGCCCTTCCCCGGGGTCCCTTTGTCTAGAGGCCCAGAGGGTCTTAAGGAAGGAGGGATTGAAATGAGTGTGTTTTAAAATAGCCCAAGCCTCCCAGCTCTGCGGGGAGTCTGCTTCTCCCTCTGACTTTCTCCCCTCTCATGCTCTCTCTCGGTCTCTCTCTCTCAAATAAATAAATAAAATCTTTTAATAAATAAATAAATAAATAAATAAATAAATAAATAAATAAAATAGCCCAAGCATTTCTTTTTTCTTTTTTTTAATTTTAAATTAAAATTAATTTAAAATTTTATAGTTAACGTAAGCCCAAGCATTTCTATAGTCTTTAAAGATGATCTTCCTGCTTTCGTGAGGAGCTAAAAAATATAAGTTTAAATGCTAGGATTCTATTACGAATGGGGCAAATTTCAGTTTATCTTGGAATCTAATCTCTATGGGACATAGAGGCAAGGAATAAATTCTGCACCATTGCATATACCTATCTGGACCACAAAGCTTAGGATGAGTTTTTCCTCATCTAAGAGCAACCTAACCTCCAACGGCATCAACCATTTATCTATTCAGAAACTGATTATTGGGTAACTTCATATTTTTGTCTTGATAAGTAATAGCATTCAAAAGTACTGATTTGCTTTGGGATTGATAAAGAGTACTTTAATGAATTTAACTGGCAGTTCCATAATAAGAGGTCATGGTTTACACCTCCTTCAAGTAATTTTTTTTTATCTAAACTGAGTTAAAAACTAAATCTATTTCCAGATTCACAAAAGCAATTCTGAGTTTTGTTTCAAGGTCATTGTTGAACGTGAGCACTAACACCCTAACACTCAAACCCATTCATTTCACAAACAGGTTACAATGACCTACCAGAGTATTGAAAACCTCTCTATTTTAAGAGGGTGGAGGTCAAGGTTGTCAGGACATCCAGGCCTGGCCTGCTGTTTTCAGCTTCTACAGCCCTTCCTTCCCACAGCTGAGGTCTCTTGACCCTTGCCCCACCCTGCTTCTTTGGCTCAATCCAGCGGGAATTTCTAGAATAGAGATTTAACAGTTTGAGCCAAGTTGCTTTTGCTGCTTAACCGACCCTGACCTTGTGTCTAGTAACTCGACTCCTTTCTCTGGCTTTCCGCAGGCCTCACTCATCCTCTCGCTCAGTTCTGATAACCTGCAAGTCTCTGGGGACTGCGGCGCTTTGGCTTTAGAGACCCTCCAAGGGATGAGGGGTCTCCTCTGGACGCACAGGAAACACAGATGCCCCTGTCAGGCTACCGTGCTGTGCTGGGCCACTCCAGACCACCATGTGCCAGGCCACTAGCACTGCAGACCCCTGTCCTTTCCTCCCGGCACACTAGACTTCCTCCCAGCTGCAAACAGTAGGTCTGTTGCCCGCTGCAAGTCTCCCAGCCCTGGGCGGGGAGTTCCAGGCCCAAACGGGGCCTCAGTAGGAAATGACTCACATCACAAAAAGCTGAGGGTCCTCTGGCCAGAGCACAAATAAGTCACAAGATCTTACCCTATCAGAAATGCAAATCCCAGCAACAAAACATCAACAAAGCAAGAGAATATAGGACCCGTCTTTTCTCTGAGAAAAATGCCCCCACACTGAAAGTGGGTACGCTGATGCCAGGGCAGCTTCCTTCAAGAGTTCTAAGGTGAAACCTGAGGAAAATCAGAGAAATGGCTATAACTCTGTCTTCCCTAGGTGGAGGGGAGCGAAAAGGGTTCTTACAAACCACTCCAAAGCTAACACCTGTGGCTAATGAAATTACAAATATGAAAACAACGAGGTAGGTCTTCTCCAAAGAAATCAAGTCATGTTCTAAAACCCTGTTAACAAAGCTAAATTTATATGTACATTTTTATCAACATCTTAAAAAAAATTAGACAACATTAAAAACTCTAGCTGGCTAAACTATCCCAAATCGAAAATAACATGAAAAACTGTAACCTTTATTTTCTGGTCAAAGCTTATTTTTGCCACACCTCTCATTTTCTACAGAATTCTAGCATTTTCTGCTTTCCACCACTATTTTATAGAAAGACATTTCCCCCTTGGCTTCGTATCTTTGCTTTTTGATCTTGTTAACAATCCAGAAAATTCCAACCTTGCAATTTTTTTCAGTCCTGGGAAGGAATAACACACAGTCATTTAAAAACCAACAGCAGTGTTAACGCTTCCTCCGTGACACAGCTGCTGTGAGTGAGCAGCGAATAAAAGCTTGGTTTGGTTTTGTTTTGTTTTTTCTTTTTGGAAAATGATGACTCTGCCTCGAAATAATTCTCAAAGTTCCTGAACACATGGTCAAAAAGAGGAAGGCATCAGTAAAGCAGGAAGTACGAACTACCTGTGATAAAGTAGAGCGAAATACATGAACAAGAGGGTCTGTCCAATGACTCTGGACAGGAGAGGACCCAATCTCTACGCCATGCATTACATAGAGCACAAGTTCTGTATTATAAACCTAAATCTATTTATTAGGCCTATGATCCAGCAACCCCACTTCTGGGTATATTTATCCAAAAGAACTGAAATCAGGATCCCAAAGAGAGATTTGTACTTCCACGTTCATTGCAGCATTATTGGTAATAGCCAAGTCTATGGGCAACCTAAATGCCCGTTGACAGATGAATGGATAAAAAAAACTGTAGTATACACACACATGGAATATTATTCAGCCTCAAACAAGGAAGTAAATCCTGTCACATCCTAAGACATGGATGAACACTGAGGACTATGCTAAGTGAAATAAGCCAGTCGCAGAAGGTCAAATACTGTATGATTGCAACTCATGAGGTATCTAAAGGAGTCAAACTCAGAGGCAGAAAGCAGAATAGCTGGTTTCCAGGGGCTGAGGGGAGGGGGAAATAGGGAAATGCTGTTCATTGGGTATAAAGTTCTAGACATCTGCTGTACAAGCTTGTGCCGACAGTTAAAAATACTACATTGTACGCTCAAAAATTTGTTAAGAGGGTAGATCTCATGTTATGTACGTGTGTGTGTTTTACCACAATTTAAAAGAATGAGGGGGAGGGGGAGGAGAAGAAAATCAGGAATTCAGATGATGCTGGCTTCAAAGTTCCCATCCCTCTGCTTCATACTGCCTACATGCAGGAGAAGTATCTCTGATATAGGTGAGCATATAATTCAAGGCTAGAGCGCAGGGTAGGAAGAACAGAGCGGCGACAGGGAGCCAAAGGAGGCTGAAGCAGTTGAGGAAAGCATCAAAATGGAGGGTGACTCAGCTCCACCCCTGACGGAGTAAGTGGAGCCTGTGGCGCCTCCAGCAAGCCTGGCATGTGAGGTGCAGACACAGAGACGGTCCAAGCCAAGAAGGTTCCTAGGAAAAAGCTTCCAACAGCTGCGGGGGACCAAATTATGTAAAACGAACACCACACTTCCAACCTATGAATTTACTCACTGACAGCTAGAAACTGAAGCGAAACTGAAGCAAAACTGAAGGAACTGGTCAGGGTACCCTAAGCCATTTATAATCTAGCCCTCAGAGTTTCGAATGTTTTCCAAATCCTGGAATAGACCTTGCTATGTGACAAGTAAGTAATATAAAAAATTATAAGGCACAGCTCTCCACCAGGGCCAGTGTGAGTTAAAACAACCAGAAGTAAGACCAAATAAAGGGTATAATATTTCTAAAGAAAGGAATAAAAATATGGTAGGAGAGTAATGCTCCATTTATCCAACATCCCTGAAAAATTAGGTATGCTAATTAAATGAACCTTTTAGATAATAAAGCTGCTCCCTTTAAGTATAAAACCTGTGTTAAGGGGTGCCTGGCTGGCTCATTTGGTTAAGCGTCTGCCTTCAGCTCAGGTCGTGATGCCAGGGTCCTGGGATTGAGCCCCACATCAGGCTCCCTGCTCAGTGGGGAGCCTGCTTCTCCCTCTCCCTCTGCCCCTCTCCCCTGCTCATGCACAAACACAGTGTTTCCCAAATAAGTAAATAAAATCTTAAAAAGAAAAAAAAAAAAAGAAACCTGTGCTAATAGGGGATCTCTGCATATATAGACTGGTGTGGGATAGATATTATGAAGTTATCTTCATTTTACTATGTGTAATGGCATGGTGGATCCTTCTTAGAGATACATAGAGAACTCTTTACGAGCAAAATTACATAGTGTCTGGAATTTGCTTTAAAATGCTCTAACCACATAAAAGCCAGTGAAGGGTTAGTAAAACAAGACTGGCAAAATGTCAGTATTTGTGAAGTGGGTTCATTGGTACATAGCAGTTCATTATATTCTCACTACTTGTATGTTTTTTACAATATCCATAATAACTTTTAAAAGCCCCAGGTTACCCATTTGGAACAGAACTGTCTCTAACATTTACAACCCAGATTCCAGCTACCTTATTAGCGTACACGGGTCTCTCTAGACCTGGAATATCTTTTTACTCCACCTGGACAACTCCTATTAACTCCCCAAGACCCTACTACCTTGCATTCACTCCAGAGAGGAGGTCCTCATTTTCCCTCTGCTCCCACTATATCCCATTCATCTCTACTCTGTACCCCTTATCATACCGTCTTGTATTTGCACGTAAAACCATCTGCCCTCTTAGATTATAAGCAAGGGATCCTAATTTGTTTATCATCATACTCCCAGAGCCTGATACATAGCACACCAAATAAATATTTGGGAATCTAACAAAGCCTAACCTAGAGTCATCACAAAACCCAGTTACTATCCTGCCAAGGGATCTTAGAAAGGCCTGTCAGACTGCTCAGCATGTGTTCTTCCCAAGCTGATGTCCTTATAGAGTCAAGCATGCCTCCTATTTCCAGATTGTCCTTTCTATGGGAAGAATCCCTGAATACACATTAGGGATCACAATTCAAGTGGTCTCCAGCTGAAAGAGCCCTGGGCACACAGTTAGGAGACCGGTGCATATGAACACACATGATCTCTCTATTCTGGATTGCTCAGAGGGCTTTTCTGCTTAATTCCCAAAGTGCAACTGTGTTCAGGATAACTACATTGCCAAGGGATACATAACCGTGCCTGAACAATACCTACATCTCCTGCCTGAGGAGATCACTAAGAGCGCCAGCTGAGAGAGGGTGGCATTCTGGCCACTCCCCTGACAAGCGTGGTCGCCTGGAGGGAGGTGTTCCTCCCCACCCCCACCCGCAGACTCCAAATCTCAGTGATCCAGGAAAGACTATACCTCCAAAGGCTGTTGTGAGCAAGTAAAATCATGTATATGCAGAATTTTCAAACCTATTTTATGTAGCAGAATCTTTTCTTGTACAATGCCAAAAAAGACAATGATCTATTAATTTCCATAGGAAAAATTTTCAGTTTAAGTTTTTAAGTTTTTTAATGGGGGAGTTGACAAGTCTTAAAGTCCCCAAGTTTCCCATCCTCAGACTTTGACTTAAGGCGTGTATCACATATTCTACCCCTTAATGATATGCCGCTCCATATTGTTTATCCTTCTCTTGCACGTGGACAATACAGTAAAGACAGAACTCTAAAGTCACAGTAATATAGATTCTCGTCCTGGCTTGTCAATACTTTTCATACACTATTTTTTTTTTAACTTTAGAGCAATATTCTTTGGGGTGTGTGTAGGAAACATTAAATTTGAAAATAACATTTAAGCTCAGCAATTCCTTCAGTTTTAATTTCAGTTGTGTTTTGTTCAATTTAAATAAAATTAAACTTATTATCTTATTTTAAATGTGTGCAGAAAAGCTCTGAATGGTAAAATTACTTTTTTGATTTTTGTTTTAATTTGTACCAGAAGCATAGATTACTTTTGTCATTAGGAAAATAACTTAAAAAAAATTAAAATAAAAAGCCTTAATAATTTTCAGTTGAGTGAGAGAAGCATACAAGACCTGCCCTTCAGCTTGAAAACCATGGGACACCCACCGAGTGGGGGAAAAGGATCAAATATCAAATGCATGTTATGATAACTATATCATTCATATGTAAATTACCTGTTTTAAGTTAACCATTCTCCTTACATTCTCATTGACAATATTATCTCTAAGATGATCAGATATTTTCGTTTAGGGTCCTATGCTGATCAGGTAAGGACTTGGGTATCTTAGCCTCAAGTAACTTCAGACTCCAGGCATCTCACAAGGGCTCAACAGATGATCCCAAACCACAACTGTACTAGCAAACCATTTCAAACATAGTAGTAAGGATCCACAGCTCAGAAGCTGTTTATATGAGTGATAACACATTATTATACTTTAACAAGCCCCATTTTCCGCAGATGATGGAAAGATCCAAGCAGCAGCGCTATGGTGCCTAGAAAAAGACCATGGGACAAGAGGTCAGGAAAAAGGAGAGACACTGGCTACACTACTCAACAGATGTGTGTGTCCAAGAGGGTGATGTCTACACAACCCAACAGAGGTAAATGTTCAAGAGGGTTATGTCTATACCACTCAACAGATGTGTGTATCCAAGAGGGTTCTGGCTGTACCACACCACAGACATATGACCTTGAACTAGGCTCTTAAATTTGTTGGCCCGGACCAGCTTCATATACAAAGTCAGCAAATTGGATTAGGTGTGTTCAAGCACTTCCAATTCTAAAATTCCATCTAAATCCAAATTCTTAACTGACTGAATGAAAAGAAATAGGTGTGTACAATCCTTACCATATGGGCTAGTGTGCAGTAAGCACATCACAAATGCTAACAATTGTTATTAGAATAAGGAGGTTTAGGTTTATTATGTGTTAATACATGGCATATATTTGAATTTCTTTGGTGGGCTTTTCTAAACACACACACACACACACACACTTTAAAGTCCTATTTTAATCAGCATTGTTAAGTCAAAAAAGCCCTTCATAAATTATGAAGCTCTACATGAAAAAGACATGAACCTCTCAAGATCAACTGGCTTTGTTTTGTTTTAAATGAGACTTGCAGGGAACTCTTGCAGCAGCAGGAAGAACTCACGAGTGCTGTCAAGACTCACTCAGCACACATTTACTGAATATTGCCGCATGAAAGTCGCAGCTGGGGAAGCAAAGATCAGCAAGGCCTGCCTCTGGGTCCAAACAATGTCAAGTGATGGGAGTGCCGGGGTAACAAACCGTTGAGGGGCCTGGATAAGAAAAAGGTTATCGGGAAACCTCCAGAGCAGAGGCCTCTTAACTAACCAGCGACAGAAATTCTGTCTGGCCCACATGTTTTGTTTTCAATTGAGTTAGGTAGCCAAGACCTAGAAATAGCGAAGTCATACATAAAGAGGGAGTTCTAGCTTCTCTTGGAAATTTCGAAGTGCCGGCAGGACTGAGCCCACATTTCCACTCAGCAGCAGTCTACCTCCGCCGCTCCCTTAGTCAAGCCCAACGCCGGGGCTGGGGACCGGACTGGACGCCGTTCACGGCCCGCTCCCTCCGTCGCTGGCTCAGGATTCCACTGGCCTTTATCCACGCCACCGGCACACAACCAAGTTCAGGCTCTCGGGGAGAGACCACTGAGCCGACATCTCCGCTCGGCCACATACTAGCCATGCTATTATCTTAGACAAATAATCCATCTTTGTTTCCCTCTGCCAAACCGCAACATGGAGAGTATTTACCTCTCGGGGGGCCAGTGTGAGGGGAGATGTGTTGTTACCTGCAAAGTGCTCAGAGCTGCCCCTGATACACAGCAACTGCTTTATAAATATTAGATGTTACTACTGCCTGGTGTCTGGAGGCAGAGGAGTTTTGAACTTCTGTCCTAGAGCTTTAATATCCTAACGTTCTCTACTCCATTATTTTGTGATCAAAAAGAAAATGGCATATGGTGAAAGCTAGTCGGATAGAACTTAAGAATTACCAGACCTTAAAAAAAAAAAATTTACCAGACCTGCCAGGCACAAAGGACAAATACATAACTGTGCTTAGAGGAGGTTCCCAGAACGGGCAAAGTCATAGAGACAGAAAGCAGAATCTCTCTGAGAGGGGCTCCAGGGAGGTGGGAATGGGGGCTTACTGTTCAATGTTACAGTAATGTTAGAGTTTCTCTTGGGGATGATGAAAAAGTTCTGGAGATGGGATGTGGTAATGACTGTGCAACAATCTGAATGTTCTTGATGCCACTGAACTATACACTTAAAAATAGTTAAAATGTACATTTTGCCATATATATTTTAGCACACATTTTTTTAAAATTAATTATTAGAGGGACATCTGGCTGGCTCAGCTGGAGGCGCATGTGTCTCTTGATCTTGGGGGTTGTGAGTTCGAGCCCCACACCAGGTGTAGAGATTACTTAAAAATAAAATCTTTAAAAAAATGAATTATTAGAGACTACCTAATTCAGTCGGCTGCTATTTGCTAGAATTAAATTGTTAATGATCTCAGAGACCCCAAATGTACTATAAGTTCATGTTCTCAAAAGCCAGATACTGTATTTCCCATAATAGTTGAGGAAGAAGAGTATTAACTATTTTAACAGCTGTGCTGCACAAGAGTGGGCTTTCTCTCCATTTGGCGGCCTCGTGGGAATGCATCTGCAGCAAATACAGTATGAGGCCGGTGGGATAGACTTTTAATACCTGCCTACAGCAGTCAGGCTGTTCTTCCTTCATTATAAAATGCTCCACACAGATGCCTCTGTCTCTCGTTTCCCTCAACAAATACACAGAGTGGGAGGCTTCTTGCCAAGCACTGTGTAACTGGCTGCCTTTGAACTGTGGGATGCTGGGCAACAGTGACAAGAGGTTTTGATCTCCGTGCCTATTCTATAACAGCATTCAACACACACACACACACACACACACACACACACACACACACACACACACGGGTCTTGCCAGGCTATAAATCAACATGCACAAGACAATGTCCTAAACCATTTCAATCAGGGTCTTTTTTTTTTTTTAATTTCAACATGCTGACATCTCTCCCTCATTTAAAAAAAAATGTAAAATATAAGCAACTTAAAACTCCTTTGAAAACTGTATTTAACCTGCATGCACACAGGACATCATGTATCTCTAGTCTTCCGACTCAGAACCACTGCAAATGGTTACTTCCTGACATTTACAGAGCCATTTCCTATGAATTTACAATCCTGAGTCAGACACACTGGACTTAGCTCTAAGAAGAAACTGCACTACACTTGGAAATTTCTTAAATAAACTGATACCTTTTTGGCACAAGTTTATTTGGTAGGAAAGATCCCTTGAAATATTACTGAAAATTCAAAGCCATAGGATAAATTTTATCTTTTAGATATTATTCTGAGTACCAACCCAAACGTGGGATGGGAGAACTACCTGGTACCTTAATTCTTACTGACACCTGGTAGCTAGCTAAGAGACCAACCACCCAGGGGGCTGCATGTCCTATAAATAAACCCTCAACGATGATAGTCATTTTCCCCTGCAAAGACAAAACAAGTATTCCTTAAAAAGAAAAGATCATAGGCAAAGTGCACATATATTGGTTTGTATCTCTTAAATCAATGTGTACATCAAATCACAAGAATTTTTATATTCCAGAGATCAAAGGGGGAGAAGATATATGTTTTTAAAACAATAAAAAACAACTTCAAGCAAAACTGTTGTGACCTAAGAAAGGACTTCTGTCTATAAACCAGCATGTTAGGGAACCACAAGGAGAGCAATCAGCATTTCTATGAGTAAAAAATTTGGCTTTCCCTGTCCAGGCTGCAAATAAACCAAACAACAAATATTTATGAAACAAGGCTGAGAAAGTTGCTGAATTTGGAGACAAAAGAAGAATGTGACCTCAGATATGCTGCTATTATGGACTGAATGGTGTCCCTCCAAAATCCACTACCGTCCTAACTCCCAACACCTCAGAAGGTGACTCTATTTGGACACGGGGTCTTCACACAGAAGTAATCAAGTTAAAATGAGATCATTAGGGTAGGCCCTACAATATGACTGGTGCCCTTTAAAAAAAGGAGAAATTCGGACCCAGAGACCAAGATGCACAGAGGAAAGATGACGTGAAGGCACAAGAGAGAAGACGGTCGTCCATAAGTCAAAGAGGGAGCCAGGAACAGAACCTTCTCTCCCAGGCTCGGAAGGGGCCAACGCTACCGACACCTTGATCTTGGACCTCCAGCCTTCAGAACTGTGAGACAATACATTTCTGCTGTATAAGCCTCCCAATGCGCGGGACTTGTTGGGGCAGCCGTCACAAACCAATATAGCTAATTCAGACTGACGCAGCTACGCAGCTACCAACCGTGTGGCTTACGACTCAACCGAAGCCAGTCATCGGAGGCCTCTCCTAAGTGAACTCAAGACCCACGCGAGTATCCTGCAAATCCACGAAGGGCTACAAAGCTACAAAGCCCTACAAAGGGCGGTGCAGCCAGCCGGCACTGGATCAGGCACAGTGGGTTACGGAAGAAATCTAAAACTCTCTCTACCCTCTCCTGCAAAGATCTTACCACCTAACTGGCACAAGGGAATTGTATGATGCACTGCAAATTGACCAGACGGCTATAAATCAAGGCCAAGAATGTATTTAAAAAAATCAAATTCTTTACTTATCAGCCAACAACCAAAAAAGCAGAGCCAATTTTTAAGACAGGATTTTTTTCCCAGGACAAATGGCAAGTACGTTAGAAAAACTCCCAGGTTTTGTGAGGTCTGGGCACAACGGGGTATGTTACCCTCTGTGTATCAGCCCCTTGGGACACAATCTCACTGCGGGGAATATGACGTAACTGTCCTGTCTTGTCCTCCAAAGAGAATACAATATGCCTTCAATATGTCAGCCTGTTTCATCTCCCTAAATACATAATTGATTTTCAACATTTTATGCTCCAGTTACTGCCCAAAAGCAGATTAGGACAAGTTCACATGTCAAATGCTCCTTCCTTTAAAGTACGAAAGGACTGATCGGAACAATTAACGAACGGTCATTAATTTTTCTGGGAGGAGTCATTTGTTTACCACCCTCTCCAGTTTCTTGTTCACTCACATATATGCCCCTCAAGGATCAGGAAAGATACAGAACTTACACAACCTGGCTAAAAAACAGAGCCATATATACCATGAGAAACGTCCAAAAAAAAGAGAGGCAGGAATTTTCTTTATTTAGAACACTGAAAGACTAGCTACTTACATTCCCAATAGAAGCAGAATTAGGACCAATGTCAAACAAAAATTAAAAGCTTAACTTCCCTTAAGAAAAAAAAAAAGTAGAACTATATATTTGGGTCATTTTATTTTTAACCACAGCCTTCTGAATGACCTGAATATCCCAACATCCACTCTAAATGACAAGTTTTAGAATTTGTATGAATAATTTAGTCGGGCAAATTTGTTTTACTTGTTGAATAAAAATGTTACTTAAGAAAATGACAAGCCAGTTGCCCACAATAATTTTTAGTCTGAGTATCTTCCATTACTCTTACGGAAAAAAAGTGTATGATGGGAGAGAAAAAACTTAAAAACCGGGTCTCTCGCAAAAAAAATAAAATAAAATGACAGGATCTCTCGCATAGCAGAGACTTTGACAGCCATATGGATAAGGGTGAGTTTTGTTTACCAAAAATGTTCGACCTATTCACCATCTCCCAAAAAGACTAAAAGCACCAAGGTATTTTAAAGTTCCAAAGGCATACATCTAAATTCAGTTTCCGAAAGACACTGCTATTAGCACAATTACCGGGACTTTCTCAGAGCATGGAGTGAACAATATATGACACGATAGTTTACTTTGACTCCTACTAAGAAGTACCCCAGAGCAGTTGGGCCACAGCAACAACATAGGTAAGGCTCTTTTTGTTCTGTTTTGAAATCCAATTTCATGGGGCGCCTGGGTGGCTCATTTGGTTAAGTGGCTGCTTTCAGCTCTGGTCATGATCCCAGGGTGCTGGGATCAAGCCCCACATCGAGGTCCCTGCTCGGTGGTAAGCCTGCTTCTCCCTCTCCTACTCCCCCTCTTGTGTTCCCTCTCTTGCTGTCTCTCTCTCCACCAAATAAATAAATAAAATTTAAAAAAAAATCCAATTTCACTTTTACAAAAAGTCAGTATCTCAAGTAGAAGAGAACAACTTACCCAGAACGTTGTTGACTTTGGGAAACAGAACAGCATTTATTACGGAGCGGGTGGATACCTGGTTCCTGTTTGCCTTCATGGGGAGAGCAGACCTCCAGCTACCATCTGGGCCTTCCCACTGGTCCCTACTCACCTCTTCCTAAATGCCCTGGTGACTTATATAATCCTTGGGGTTTGGAAACAGAAACCAACGTCGGGGATCCAGCCCCCTCCCCACTTCCTCTCCTTGGGTGCCAAGCTACTCTCTTCAAGCACACAATTAAGTCTTCTTAAAATGCAGGCCTCCAGGTGGGGGAGCCCCAGCAGTCTAGCCCGACCCGCCAGGCAAGAAGCCTGCCTGCCGGGGGATTCAGTGTTAGGAAGCCCTCTGGTTGACACATTTGAACATCCTATTCTCCAGTATTGGTAAAAACAGTGCGATCTGAATTCCCAATGTCTTCTCTCCCCTTGTCTCTCTGTCAGAACTGGTTCAGAACTCGGACTGACAGGAAAAACTGGGGTGTGACTCCCGCAAATTCCAACAATCCAAAAAATGAGTTTTTCCACTTCCAGGGGTGGAAACGGAGATCTTGCTGTCTTTAAAAAAGTCTGTTTTACTTCCAAGTAACTGATAAGAGAATAGAACAATCCCAAAACCCCAAACACTGACTTTTTTTTCATTTCATTCAAAACTTAGGATGAATCACTGTTACTATTATTACCATTTCTCTCCATATTCCAGCTCAGCCGCTTATTAGTGGTAGCCGAGTGACCTTGTCCACGTGACTCACAGCCATTTGTAAAATGGGAACAGTGATGTCACTACCTTCCGGGGAGGATTTAGAGTAAAGAAACGATGAGGATTAAAGGAACTTTTGTCCATAAAGCACCAGGAACAGACGTAGTAGATACTGTTAAATAAATGTCACCTCTCACCCTCATCTACTCAAAATGGACACACAATTATCTCCTCTACTTGAGATAATCTCTCTGTAGGAGATTATTCCAATAAACCTCTCTTTTATTTTTAGAGGAGGAAATTGAGACCCAGTGTGAACAAGTGATGTATTAAAGGTCACTCAGAAAAAACTTTCAAAAGTTTTTCATTCATTTCCACAAACACTTAGTTCTGAACGTTATCTCCCTCCCACATCCTTGAAATAGGGTTTGGCAAATTATAATCTGTACACTAGAGCCACACGTTACTAGGAATTCCTCCACCATCCGAACAACAGGTTTATGGGCTGACCTGCGGTAGGACAGGCCCTCCCAGGCGCTCCCAAGGCTTCTCATTCAGAGAGGAAGGGCTCAGTTGCATTCCCCTAATGAGTAATGTTTCTGGAATTGACATAACTTTTCCTTGATTCACTCCTTTAGTGAGGTAACTTTTCTTGAGAACTCCCAGCAACCCTAAATCCTTATTTTATCAGTCTCCAATTCTATTCCTAGCACTGCTAAGTATTTGCCAACTATCACAGTTTCTCAAATTCCCCATTAAGCCACAAACACATCAACCAATAATTTATGAGTGACCAAGCCTTTTTTATGTAATATTAGGAACAGCAATACTTACTAGTCACATTCTAAGGATGATATTGTAACTATCATTTTTAAAAACTTCTCCAGAGACGAACGTTGCCAAAGACTTGGTATGTCTATCTGTCCGGTCTTTCAAAGAAGTTCTCGAGGGAAGAGAAGGTACCCATCGATGGCCCACATCTGCTTTTTCCTCTGGTTCTTTAATATCCGGCACACCTATTTCCAGAAGGGGCCTTTTTTCCTTCTTTTTGTGGAATGTCTCTCCCAAAAATATTTTTTAAGATTATTTATTTATTTATTTGACAGAGAGAGAGATCACAAGTAGGCAGAGAGGCAGGCAGACGGAGAGGGGGAAGCAGGCTCCCTGCTGAGCAGAGAGCCCAATGCAGGGCTCGATCCCAGGACCCTGAGATTATGACCTGAGCCAAAGGCAGAGGCTTTAACCCACTGAGCCACCCAGGCGCCCCACTCCCCAAAATATTATAATAGTACCCAAGTATTTTATTTGTGGATGATGAATAAAATGCATCACTACTGAAATGCTGTCACATTGTCCTTTCCATTCAGTACTAAGTACACAGCTTTGTGCATTCTCAAATGAAAATGAAGCTTTGAGCAATCTTTCATTTATTTCCCCAGTCTGCTTATAGTTGTTCAAGAAACAATTTGAATTCTGTATCTGTCTGCAATTCCCCACTTATCAGAGTAGTTCCACCCAGTCTCAGGGATCCGCAGAAAACTAGACGATCAGTCTGTCCCAACCATCATTCCAAATAAATTCATATTCATTACCACTTGTTGCTGTGAGGCACTTACCAATGGTGCCAGGCTGAAGACTTCTACCATGGAATGCCACCTACTACAGCATTCTCCCCAGATAAGCAAACAATAGTTTGTTAATTTGATAGTCTCCCTTCCCTGTGATCTTTTAAATCTGGAAACAGGTAAGATACTTGACAATCTTAGAAAACATTAAGTAGTGGGAAACTAAGACTAATTCACCAGCAGGTATTTCATAAGGACAACAGTAAGTGCCCTACTCCCTGCTGTACTCCTGGCTTTGCAGAGACCTCAGTGGCCCACCCACTCCTAGGACCACAATCATCACCTCCTCTCTACCCCTTTATTCACCCATTCTCTTGGAAGGTCAGGTACAGTGATTTCATGTTACTGCCACTTTCTCATTTCCAAACTTAAATTCCTTACTACTCCAATCAGGTCTATTCTTTTCAAATAGTTGAAATACCTTTTAAATTTGAGAGCAATTTTGCAAACCTTAGTGTATGAACCATATTTTTTTCCTCTGATTCAGCGAGGCTGGCATAATCAGTCACAAGGAAGTGATGGGACCATTCTAATGGGGACACTTTAATCCTTAGGAGTTTGGTTTATGACCACCTCACCAACATTTTCAAGCAGATGGCCAGGCACAGCTTTCTGGTTCACTCCGCAAAACATCCTACACTCAATCTGCCTGACAGTTTACCTCTCTGTCAATTTCTCATCCACACACCACTCTATCTAGCAGACCTTCCTTCAAAAAATGCTATGTGCTTGCTCTTCTGGATTACTTTCAATCTTTCTAAACCAGATCAAAAGTGGAAGGTGATCTCCTGTATAGGAGGCAAAGTGATCTCCTGTATATAGAAAGAAAACATGAGAATGTCTAATCATGTTTACTTGACTGATTCTTTTATTTTTGTTTTTGTACTTTAAGATTTTTATTTATTCATTTCAGAGAGAGAGATAGAGGGAGCAGGGAGCACGCACACAAGCAGGGGAGAGGGGCAGAGAAAGAAGCAGGCTTCTGGCTGAGCAGGGAGCCTGGACACGGGGCTCGATCCCAGGACCCCGGGATCATGACCTGAGCCAAAGGCAGACGCTTAACCCACTGAGCCACTCAGGGACCCCTATTTTAGTATGTTTTATAAGGACTATAATTCATAAACATACAAAATATACAAAATGTTACAGGTATGAGCAAAAAGTATTTTACTGATAAGACTCTTTGTCAAAAATGTTTAGACTACCAGGCTAAACAATAACACTTTCTTCTACTATACCTTTCTGGTGCTCTATGGACTATTCCTACTACACTACTGTATCCTAGTTGTTTGGCTAAGAAAATATTTTGTATTCGTGCAGTGTACCATAATGTTGTTATTACCAAAATCAGACCTCACTCTTGGCTTTTCTGTAATATCTCTGAATTATATTTTCTCACCCAATTCTACCTTTTTTTTTTTTTTTAAGTAGGCTCCACACCCAACATGGGGCTTGAACTCATGACCCTGAGAATAGGAATCACATGCTCTACTGACTAAGCCAGCTAGGTGACCCTCACTCAGGTATACTTTTAAGATAGTACCCATAGTGAAAAAAAAATTTTGTTGTTGTTTCACTTCAAAATTAAAGCCAAGCGAACAATCAAACATCCTTTAAAAGATTAATGATACTTCAGACAAATTTTCAAACACATACAGCTCTTAACAAATTATAGGCAGTGTTCCAAGTTCTTTCTCATTTAATCTTCATAACATTATTACAATGATAAAATTATATAATTAGATTTATTTTTAATAAAATTAATTCTAAAATTAGTTTTTAATAGAGAAATTAACTTTGGAAAACTCAAGACACCACAGTAAACCGTATTTTTCAGTCGAGAGGTTCTGAAGACAAACCTTTATTCTCTGTGCCTTCCACTTTCTTTATCTATTGTCCAGGAATCCCAATTATTAATGGTGTGGCCTTGGGCAGGCAACTTAACCTCTCTGTGCCTCAGAATCCTTATCTGTGCTAAATTCATTCCCTGGAGCGCCCCCTCTAGGCCAGGCACTGTTTTTTGGCTGGGGGATATAGCCTGAACAAAAGACAAGATCCTGTTCTCAGAAAGGCTTTCAGATAATATCCGGAAGGCACTTGGCGCAGAAGATAACCGCTCATTATAATGTTAGCCATTATTATTTCCCGAACTAAGGGCTACCTTCGTTATTGTTATTTTAGTGCTTATTTTCGTCCTAAGGTAAATCCCATTTGCCTTCCTCGATCTGGCCCCTGAGTGTTTCTTAGCCAGAGGAAAAAAGGACAGAAAAGCAGACAGTTAAATGATTCATCAGAATTTGGCACCAGCAAGGATACAAACTACCTTCCCTTGAAAAGCTCCCTTCTAAAGCTCTTAGACCCAGCCAGCTATTGGGGGTAAAACGTATCACAGCCAGGAACAAGGTTCTACAAACAACTTTGGACAGAGAGACTCCCGCTGAGCTCAGATCCTCCCAGGACTTTCCACGATGCTGATGAAAGTCTGTTTACACCTGGAGGTTACAGCCAACGTGAGGCCGCACCTCTGACAGCTGCAAGATGCGACTGCCGTGCAACTTAATCCCTTCTGATGCTGGCTTGCAGGCTGCCCTTGCAGGACCTGTCATGAGAACAGCTCTTTATTTATTCAAAATTATTACATAAGCCCAGGCCACGCTCTCCAAAGTCCCCACTGTTACACAGAAAGCGATGCTCAAGGAGTCTGCCTCTTCAGCACAGAATCTAAAGCCACCAGCAGGAGAATGAAAGAGTTCTGCTGAATCCAATGGTAGCACGTGAAGTGAAATAACAGGAGCTCTCAACAGAGCACTTCCCTTATAAACAGCTTAGATCACCTCACAACCACCTCGCTAAATCCAAATATCTGAGCTCGGCTGGTCCCTGTACCCCAGGGTCACGACTGCCCTCAGACACCACTGAACACAGGATACGCCTTCGGAGTGTCAGGTTAACCCTCAAAAACTTCCCAAAGAGCCAGGTAAATCTATTTCCTGATACATGTATTTCATATCATTGTGTTAAAAAGAAAGAAAAAACGTTTGGAGTTTGCAGGAAAACTTTTGGAGTTTGCTGATGGGCTACCAAGGCACAGAACTGGCCACTCTGCCCTTAGGGCTCCCGATAGGCCCAGCCCCCTTCAGAGACCAGGTCAAGGTCATTGTCGGCTGGCCTTCCCACCAGGACCTTCAGAGCACACACCCAATCCAGACACCGGAGGGCAGTCCCTGCCTCCAATCTCTCATGGCCATGGTCCCGCTGCTCCCCACTTTGCCCAACCTCATCGCATCACCCAGCATTTTCCTTATCCTAGTCCTCCTTCCACCAACAACCCCGCCCCTGCCCTCTCCACCACCTCTGCCTCTGGAACTTTCTTTCCGTTGTTCAGTTCCCTAAGGGTTAATGGTAGTAAGGGCTTTGGAGTTCAGGGGGATCTGGTAGTGCCTCACCTCTGCCATTTTCTACATATATGACCTTGGACGAGTTGCCTAATCTCTTCAAATTTCAGACTCCACCTCAGCACAACAGAATTTACCTCATGTCTGAAAGTGAGGATTACATAAAAATACACGCAAAGCACTTTGCAAAATCCTCAGTATACACTCAAGTATGTAATAAGTGCCCATTTTATACTGAGAAAATCATAAACGGTCACAATTATCATTTCTCCATTCACCATCTTATTTTGCATTGTGGTAAAACATACTACAACATAAAATTTACCATTTGGGTCATTTTTAAGTGTACACTTCAGTGGTATTAAGTGCATTCACACTGTTCTGCAACAGTCACCATCATTCATCTCTAGAATATTCTTAGTTTCCCCAACTGAAACTCTATGTCCATTGAACACTAACCCCCCATTCCTCTCCTCACATTTGAGGGGGCCTCTTTCCACCAGGAGGCACTGGCACGTGCGTTTCTCTTACAAATGCATGTAAAAAAAATTCATCCTCCTTTGAGCTTGTCCCCCCTTTGAGACTCACTACCCACAGTCATCCCACCCTCCACCCCAATTCTCAGCTGTAACCTGTTTTTGGTAACTTCTCTTCATACACTAGAAAAAGGAAGAAGGGACTTAATTTACAATTTTCTCTTCAGCCAAAGGTCGGCTCCTAAAGGAAGGAGAGCTTGGGGGTTTGGGGGTGGGAGATGGACACCCTGGGTTAGAATCCCATCATCTGTTAATTGTGTGCCCTTAACGAAATACCAGTCTTCACCAGGGCCTCAGTTCCCTATGAATGGGGATAATAATGTGCCTGTTCACAGAGATGCTGTTGGACTAACAGTTCAAAGCACATACAGCAGTTAGCACAGCACTTAGTCACGGACCTGAGTTACCATCACTGTCACTGCACTTGGGCTTCTAATCCTTGGCTCCTGACTCTAGTCAGCCATTCCCAGGACCACACTTTAGAGTCAGAGGGCACAATTCAGCCCTCCAGCGTGAAGACCAAACCTCCAATCCTTCCAGTTCTCACACCCCCTCACTCCCAGGGTACTTGCTCTTTGATGCCCTGTAGTGTGTCCCCTTCGTCATTCATTAACAGCATGGGCCCCACCGTGGATCATCTAACTCACACACCCCCCTTGCCACCACCCTCCATTCTCCCCAGGGCTCTCCTTTCGCTACACCCATGGGAATCAATACCACAACCCACTTTCCCCAAGCCCAAAGGTTAGGCCCGAAATCCCCAAAGAGAAGCCACTCTACTTGCAGAAAGATGCCACTGCACTTGGATGTCTTGGACCCAGAAAGACTCTCCCCTCCCAGCCCCCTAAACAACTATCTCAAACTTAGCATTCTCCTCAACCCTGCTCTAACAAATGCCCTTTCCTCCCACTTCACCCAGAAAACCAAAGACGGGCAGGCTTGACAGGCTAACACCCCAATTTCCTGCCCTTGACCTCATCCACCAGCATCCGTATGAACCTTCTCTGGCTTTTCTCTTCACTTGTTTTCCAAAGTGACCTTTACATGGGTCTCTCCTGAATATCCCACTGCACTCCATGTTCCCCTCACTTCGTTCGCACACAAAGGCTTACCTTCCGAGTCTCAGCTCTGTCCTCTCCACTCAACCCACACCTTACCCAGCTACTCCCCCGAGCTCTGGCTCAAGAATTACCTCCTCCAGGAAGTCTCCCCTCGCTCCTCCTCTGACTCCTTCCGTGTTCCACTCACACCCCTGCAAACTTCACCGTGCCATTTCCTCTGATCGTGCTTCTCCCAGAGAGCACAGGCCACACGGTCGACTGTGAATCCTCAGTGCCTGACACCCAGGGGTGTCGACAACTTTGAATAAATCCAAGGATGGGTACCAGGGACTCTGCCTTCTGCTCTGAAGCGTTTAATTAAATGTTTGATTAAAATGTTTTCTTAAAAACATCACCAATTAAGATTCACAATCAGCCACTTACATATGGTGCCTTGCATCTTCTTCCTCTGATCTAGACTGAGAAACATCCCCTCCCCCTGCTTTCCCAGAACAAATATTCCTTTGATGAAAGAAAAAACCAGAAACAAAAACACTACTTCCTCCTCAACCAAAACAGAAAACCCAAAATAGCAAGACAGTTTATGAAAAATATCCAGCTGACACTGGCTTAGGTGGGGATAAGTGCAGTTGTCTGCACTTACGAGAAGAAAGGGAAGTTTACTTTGGATGGCTATTCGGGGAGGCAATGATATTCAAGCACTAAACAAGAAAGCTGACCAAAATAATAAGTCTCGGGTCTATTTAAAAGGC
This sequence comes from Nasua narica, assembly GCA_028533885.1. NCBI lineage: Eukaryota > Metazoa > Chordata > Mammalia > Carnivora > Procyonidae > Nasua > Nasua narica. Next base: position 109,445,305 of record CM052810.1, on the reverse strand, counting down.
AAAGGAGGAAGAGGAAGTGGGTAACTCCAATGGAAATTTCCTTCCTTTGTCTACTCTTACTTCAGGTATGTCTTCCATACTGATTTGTCAATCCTAACTTACAATGATTTAATTTATAGGAAGTGATTTCGAAGGGTCCCAGGGAGCCGCAGACGGATGGTACCTCAGGGGCCCATCTGTTGAAGGGTGAAAGCTTGGCACACACCATGACATCACCCCGACCTTCCTCAGCAACTTCCTATCCAACAAAATCTAGATGTTTGCTCTGTCACAAGATATTTGTGTTTGTCCCCTCTGCCTCCGGCTTTGGTTCCTGATTAGTTTAAAAATCATTATGCACCCAAGCTGAATAGGGCCACTGTTAGCAGCTGTAAGGTCCTCTTCTGGGCAAATCCCCAAGTCTGTGGCCTTCAGGGAGTGATTTCTGTCCTTTCCACATAATTACACACTCTCCTGATTGATGAGCTGATCAGTCCTACTACCCCTGTTCAGAGCTAAAGCCTCTCTCTTCCCGCTCTATTTATTTTCCCAGGGGACCAGAGAGGAGGGAAGAATGGCACGGGCAGGAAGGCCTTGGACTCTCCCCAAATAAATGCTCAGGCACTGTCTATATACCTGCGCGTTTCACACCGTCCCAGTCCAGAGCCACCAGCTCTCCCCGCTGTCCTGAGAGTGCCCACATCGGTCAGTCCCGTGTGAGGTGCTGGAACCACGTGGCAGGAAAAGAGCTGTTGTTTCCTGGACGCTAGCAGACCCGACAACGCCCCAGCGCCCGCAAGCACAGATCCATTTCGGTCCAGCATGGCCTCCTAATCACATGCTACTGTGATCCCCGCCGGAAAGTGCCGACATAACCTTACATCCTCTCAAGCCGTCCTCCTCTGTTCTCAACAGGGCACAACCACAGACATAATGTCAACTCTGAGCGCCTAGTGGGCACCGGACAACAGCCTGGGCAGAAATTATATTCTAAACAGGTTTTGGGTTCTTTTTTTGGCGGAGTGGGGGATGGGGGGTCACGTGTACTGATGTTTGCCACTGACTTTGAAGTGCTTTTAAAAATAAAATGGATTGATGGGTGGACACGGAACAAAGCAAAGACCACCAAATCTTTATAATTGTTGAATCTAGGTGGGGGGTATGTGGCTGTTCACTGGATATTTCTTTCAACTTTTCTTTACATTTGAATGTTTTCATCATTAAATATTGGGGGGGATTAGAGTCTTTTGAAAAAATTAATCAAATTCCAGACCTCATTTGGGTTTTTCTAGTTTTTCCATGAACGTCCTTTTTCCACTCCAGGATCCCACTTTGTAATTACTGATCCTATCTACTTAGTTTGCTCTGTTCTGACACAGTTTCTCAGTCTTTCCTTGTTTTTTATGACTGACAGTTTTGAGGAATACTGATCAAGTACTGTGTATTAAATCCCTCAGTTGAGATTTCCTGATGTTTTTCTCACCAGTTAGACTGCGGTCAGGAAGGGAAACCAGAGAGGTAAAGTGCCCTTCTCCTTACATTATAATAAGGACACACGATAACAGCATGACCACTGGCGATGTCAACCTTGATAATTCAGTTAAGCTAGTGTTTGTCAGTTTTCTTCACTGTAAGTTTACCTTTCACCCTTTCCACACAGTCTCCTTCAGAAGTGAGTCACTAAAGTCAGTCCACACTCCAGGAAAGGAGGGAAATTAATCCCTAGCTCCTGAAGGGGAAAGTGGAATTAACATAAACTATTTGGAACTCTTCTATGAGGAGGATGTCTCTTCTCCTTGCATAAACTCATGTATATTTATTTTATACTTTGAGTTGTAACATAGTACCACACTATTTTGTTGCTCAGATTATTCAGCTTTGGCTATTTGGGGCTCTGAGTTTGCTCCTATGTCCTTTTAAATGTTTCTGAGTACTTCCTGGGGCACCTGGGTGGCTCAGTCGGTTAAATTTCTGCCTTCAGCTCAGGTTATGATCTCAGGGTCACATGATCGAGTCCAGCATCGGGCTCCCTGCTCAGCAGGGAGTTTGTTTCTCCCTCTGTCTGCTGTTCCCCCTGCTTGTGCACTGTCTCTCCCTCTCAAATGAATAAATAAAATCTTTAAAAAAGTAAAAGAATCCTAACCATCACCACTTACATTAAAAAAAAAGAAAAACGATTTCACATATAAATGATACTGTACATTGTTTGTCTTCCTCTGTGTGAGGAAGACACAGAGAAAATAGTCTTCCTCTATTTTTTTTTTCTTTGTGCATTCATCCACTAATGGGCACTTAGGTTGTTTCCATAAGTTCTTTAGTATCTATTTTATATAGATAACCCATTTAAATATCTGACATCCCTCTCTATACCTGTTTATTTGATCCTTGGTGGACCCCACAACAACTAGAACAGTCCAAAACCAGGGAGATTACTTGGACACTAATAAAATAACAGATTCTACAAATTCATTTTTTTAACTACTATAGTAAATGGATTTCAATACGATTAAGTTGTTGGAAGTCTTTCAATAAAACTGTGGAAGGAGAGGGACACCTGGCTGACTCGGTGGAGCATGTGATTCTTGATCTCACAGTTGTGAGTTCAAGCCCCACATTGGGCATGGAGCCTACTTCAAAGAAAATTAATTAAAAAAAAAAAAAAAAAAAGGACTGCTTGGGTGGCTCAGTCGGTTAGGCGGCTAACTCTTGATTTGGGCTCAGGTCATGATCTCAGGGTTGTGAAATTAAACCCCAAATCAGGCTCCTACTGGGCAGGGGGCCTGCTTAAGATTCTCTCTCTTTCTCTCCCTTCTCTCCCTCCTTCTGCCCCTCTCTCCCATTCTCCCTCTGCCCCTCCCCACCCAAAAAGTTAATTAATTAATTAATTAATTAATTACAAATAAAAAGCTGCAGGAGAATGTTCACTCTGGTTATTTAAAACTCAATACTCAATAGTTTAAAAATTAGGTTATACCTATAGGCTGGAGTATGAATGATACACAATCATTTCAAATTACTTGTAAAATACATATTAATATGAGATAATACATACCATGTGTATGTAAAACAGCAAACTATATAATAAAAAGTACACCATGTCATTTTACATACATATCATGTGTATATATGCCTATGAAAAGAAAACACTGAAGGAAGGAACACATCAAAAAATTACTTTTTTAAGTTCCTTTTTATCTTTTTCTTTTTTTAGTTAAAAGGAAAGAAGAGAAGACTGTTTGCTATGTGGGAAACTTTGTAGATGATTCTACTAAGACACAAGGTGTTAGACCAGACAAAGAGGAAGAAACAAAATCAGGAGCTGTGTCCTGAAAGTCCACATTGCATCCAGGTAGGAGATGTAAGAAAAGCAAGCAAAAGCACAGCTGGTGGGTGCCCCTGGGTCAGCCATAATCAAAGATGGGGACAGTGGTGCCTGCGCTAATGTGTTTACCGCAGGCAGAAGTACAGAGTGGAAGTGAGCACTGTCTGGGAAACATCCTGAGAAATATGGGGTCTGGACAGAACCTTCGCAGCCAGGAAAGATTTAAGTGGGGAGAAGAAGGGGGAGGCAGTGTGAATGCAGACAGGTGTTAGTAAGGCAACCTAGCCACCTGGAAGTTTGCTCGTTATCCCATTCTATAAAAACCCAAAGAAGATCCAAAGCAATTCTGGCCATTTGGGGAGCTTCAGTTTCAAGTATCCCCCCTCTGGCTGGCTGCCCTCTGGCCAAGGGCTTGGGGGTGGGTGGGGAGGATTACCCAATAGGATCTGGTTAACCTGTAGCAGATTTGATAACATTCAAGTGCCTGATAACAGGACCCTAGCTCTGGGTTTTCAAAGATTAACATTTTTACATTGGAATTTGCACTTCATCCCTATAAAACTTGTTGTTGTTGTTGTTGTTGTTAAGATTTTATTTATTTATTTGAGAGAGAAAAAGAGAAAGAAGAGAGAGCACATGGTAGGGGTGGTGCAGAGGGAAAGGGAGCAGCAGACTCCCCAGCTGAGCAGGGAGCCCAACGTGGGGCTCGACCCTAGAACCCTGGGATCATGCCCTGAGCAGAAGGCAAACGCTTAACCAACTGAGGCACCCAGGGGCCCCCAAATCTTGCTTTTTAAAAGAAAGTAAGACAAACACTAGTAACCATCCATTACACTGAAAAGTCCAATGGCAATAAAGACCACATTCCAGCTTGTCTTCCCATTTCAGTGCACAACACTGTGCCCACCAGCTAGCTAGCCAGCTCTAGCTAGAACCACACCATTCACAGGTGTAAACACAGAGAGAGAATCTTCATCTCAGCAGTAGGAACGGAGAAGGAACTCATACGTGAACATTTAACCGGACAAGGATCAGACATTTCATGCACTGTCTCTCCATGTCTCCATGGAGAGGATCGGCAAGGCAAGGATTGGTCCTGGAAATGGTCACTCGGTGTGGAAATGGCAGAACTTCAATTCACACTCTGCTCTGTCCGGCTCCAAGCCTGTCATCTTTCTACTGACATTGGTGTTAGCTGTTCCAACAACTGGAAAGCAGACTTAAACACACCTTTAGTATCACTCCTTTAAAAAAAAAAAAAAAAAGAAGATATATGATCCATTTTCTCCTCAAAGTAATTGTTCTTTTATGATATAATTCATATATAATGCCAAGAATTCAGTTTTAAAATCTTTAAGCATACTCTCAAGTTGACCAGATACGATTTAGCAAAATAATATTACAAAGCCCACAAAGAAGTCAACTTGATTATAAGTTGTTTTTTTAAATGACTGCAATTCTAAAATATTAAAAACTCAACATTTTTCAATATGAAGATCTCGAACTGAGACATGAACATCAAGACTGTTGATGTTCTTGAAAATCTTGAAAATTCTTGAAAATCAAGAATTTTCATTCTCGGTGAGAACTCATGTAGTCCCTCCACCCCTTCTCCCCTCCCACTCACTCTCTTCTCCCTGCAGAGATCCTGCTTCTACAGTTAATTACAAAACAATGAATCTGTTCTGTGATCTACAACCCATGAAGTAAAAGAGGCTAGGACCCATTGATAGTTTAACATCCACTGTCCTGAGACAGAAACTTCCCTTGAAAGTTTAAACTAGGTAAGTCAAGTATACTAGAGTTACTTTGCCCAAACCACCTGAAAATCTCTTCATATTAAAATGATGTGATTTCTGCAGCACTCGTTAAATGATTGCGAGTGATAATGTCAAACACACACCGCCGATGTCCGAAACCTCACCGCCAAACTCCAGCATGTTCGTTCGCACGGGAGACACCAAATGCTATTTGTTACGGAGTAAACACAAGTCAGGACAAAAATGCCTTCTCTCTAGACAAACCAAGAGAGAGCCTTAGTAACCAACTTTTTAAAAAATTTAAGAAGAAAATTTAATTTGGAGCACCCAGGTGGCTCAGTCAGTTGAGCAACCGACTCTTGATTTCGGCTCAGGTCATGATCTCAGGGTCGTGAGATCCAGCCCTGTGCTGGGCTCTGCTGAGCAGGGAGTCTGCTTGAGATTCTCTCTCCCTCCCACTCTGCCCCTCCCCTCCCCTGCTCAAGGGCACACGCTCCCTCTCAAAAAACATAATAAATAAATAAATAAAAATAAAACATGCAGAATACCAGAATGAAGCATGTAAACGGTTCCTGTATTTTTCCTGTATTAGGAAAAAATAGTATAGAAGTTATTTTTTTTTTTAGAAGTTATTTTTTAAGTAGGGAAAACTGTTCACTCCTACCACCCAAAGATCTTCCAGACTTTTTTCTACATGCACAAGCCACTTAAACGGGGCTACAGGCTGCGCACAGTAGACCCTCAGATGTGTCAAACAGTTACATAATGCATACTTTGAAGAAAAAAAGCATTAACGCGATTATGGCATGCATACTACTCTATAGCCTGTTTTTCAACTTAACAGTGGACAGAAAACATCTTTTCACATCTCCCCGTTCAGTTCCCTCTCAACCTGTACAAAACTGGTTATTATTCCACTGTGCGGGTGACTACGTTTATCACCAAGCTCCCTTTGAGGTAAACATTTGGTTTCCCCACTTTTTTGCGATTAACCAATATTGCAGCGAATATCCAGTAATATAACTTTATGTGTTTATACAATTATCTTCTTAGCATAAATTTCTAGAGCTAGAATTTCTAGGTCAAAGAGCTGGCATGTTTTAAATTAGCACATTGAAAGACCGCCCTCCAGTAGAGTTGTCCCCATTTATTCCCCCAACACTGTATGAGAGTATTCATCGCACCATTACCCTTACCAACACTGGAATTATTCTTTTTCATCAAACCATGAGGAACAAAGCTATATTAGCATTGAATAAGCCCCTACCATGTGCCAGACAGTATCTTAAGAGCTTTATGTGTACTAAAATAGCCCTGTGGAGGTAGGCACCCACACACACTTTTACCTACTTAACTAATTATAAACTAATGCCCAGAGATGTTAAGTAACTTGCCCAAGGTCACACAGCTTGTCAAAGAGGCTGCTGGGGTTTGAACCCATTTCACCTATAGCCAGAACAAACCAGAGCAACTGTATTTTTAAAAAAGGTCAAAATCCTCTTCACTCATTCTAAACGGACCTCAACATCTCTTTCCCCAGCAAAACCTACTGAAAATTCTGATTTCGGGAATAGTGGAAAGATGGCTGGGGTTAGGAGAAGTGAATTCAAGGTTGAGTTCAGCCACTTACAGGTTGCTGCTAGGTGAGTTTGGGAAGACTGCTTCACCTTAATCTCTTTCTTTGGCTGAAAACTGCACATATCTCCCCATCTCTCCCTTAAATTGCTGTTGTAAAGCCCAAAAGGAACATCCATTCCTTCAAAACTACTTGCTGAGCCCTTTCCCTGTGCCCTGCAGTCTGGTAACAAAGGGGCGATCGTAGCTCTGAGGCTATGGCTAGAGATGAACATCAACCCAGAAAGCCAGCGCACCTGTGGGAGAGAGCACGTAAGCATGAGTGAGTCACAGGGGCCACAGGGAAAGGAGCCACAGCATTCCCCAAAAAAAAAAAAAACCAGCAAGTTTTCAAAAAGATTAGGAGAACAATTACACAACACCCAGGAAAACACGTGAAATCGTATAAACAGAAAAGTCCATTAAGTAAATGTATGTTAAAAAAAAAAAAAAAAAAAACAAGTAAATGCATGTTTTAGTTGTATTTTTCACAAAGGCGTACATACAAAGAATGGAAGGGAATAAAATCAGGGATGCTGCATTAAACAAATAATATTCTTTTCTCTCCTTTTCCAAACTTTACAGAGCATCACCTAACATTTATGGTTCTTAAGACATTTTAATTGCTATGAAGTAGATGAAAGTGATTAGTTCTGACTGAAATAATGTATGTAGAAGTGGGAAACTCTAAAACGCCCCATGAATGGTATTATTGTCAGAGCATGAAATAATCTAGCATTCTGCATAATAGCACTACAGTGCAGTAGCCCAAGTTATTTTTACACTGCTGCTTGGTTTCCGCCTCACCTGATAATGTGCAGCATTAGTCATTTCTTTACAGTATTTTCCTTCTTTAAAGAAATCCGTGCATGTGGAAAAAAATGGCCAAATGGTACAAAAGGGTCTTCAGTAAAATGGATGACTGTCCTCCATCCCAGACGCCCGCAACCCTCCTAAAGGCAATCATGGCTTACATATACGGATATGTACCTCCAAAGATACCCTGTGCATATATATCTTTTTCATTCAATAATATTCTTGAAGGTTTTTTCCTTAAGAGCACATACAAACTGACCTCATTCTCTTAACACCAGCAGATTGCTCTCTTACACAGTTGCACCCTAATCTATTTAATTCAGACCGTGTGCTATAAAAATACCCAACAACGCTATTAAACACTATCTACGTAACTCTTTTTCCTTACATTTTGATTTTCAATCCTAGCAAATTTTACATCGAAGTTTCTCAGCAAAGGCCACCAGGCTCTCCAGGCTCCGTTCCCAGTACCTCCTGCTTCCAGCCAAGCCCAGGCTGCCTACAACTCTCCTAAATACTCCATGCATTGCTCATGCTGGGGCTCTAGCGGCAACCCATCCCACCTTCCTCCGCTTGCTTAATTCTTACTCAGTCCTTGGAGGGAGGGCTTAGGTACAACCTGCTTCCAGAAAGGAAGGCTCTCCCAACCCTCAGGGCAGAGGAAGTGCTCCCGTGCGTGGCTTCCCCCACAGGCTAGGCCTTGCACTTATCCCCCCTCAGGATAAATTTGTGCAAGTCGGTCCCAGCCACTAGATTTTAAATTTCTCCAGGAAAGAAAACATCGCGTTAATCTTTGCGCCTGCCAGAGTTTAGCACGGTATCTGGCACACTGAATCAAGCCAGAATGGAAAGGGAAACTCCGAAACACCTGCGAGGTGCCAAACCCTCCTCCAGATGCAGCGCGCAGACATCAGTCCTCCCTGAATGCCGCCATACCCAGCTTACGGATGAAGAAACCAAGGCTCCGAAGTTAGGAAACCTGTCCAAAAGCACTGAGGGGAGCTAAAATTTGAGAGCAAGTCTACTTTACTCCAGAATCATGGATCTTTCCATTCTGCAGTTGGCCACGTGTTCCGATGCTAGACGTTCAGTTGAGGAGGTCAACTATGCAGTCCTGAAGGGCAGGACACCTTCATGACTGTGGTGGGTCATCCAAACCCCCCAGAAAGTCAGCCAAAAGCAATCTAGAACGCAGGACTAAAACAGCAGAAAACAAAAAGGAGGTTATGAACAACCAAAGCTCATCGACAGCATCCACAAATGAGCACTTTGCACACTCGGGCTGGGTCTTTCAGGAGCCATTCACAATAGAACAAGCCAACTTAGGCGGTCACGATATCCCCGCTTAACCCGAGCAGCTCGCTCTCCCAGAGAGCACCCCACCTCTCCACACCCCCAATCATGCAGCATCCACAATCCCCATACCACTGGCTAAAACTGACCTTTGGGCCTGTATCCCATAAAGGATTTAAAAGCTGACCAATTCAGCACAGAATGAGCCACCCTGGAAAGGGCCATGAGTGGGTGAGGGGCGGGACAGAGGGCAGCTTGCGGGAGCAGGCCCCAGGGTCCTCCTGTCAACCAGCTAGGAGGCTCCGGGGTGCAGACGGACCCTCATCAGCAAGCTGAGCAAAGATGGTCTGCTCCCAGGGCCTCTAAGGGTATGAGATCAGACCATCTAAGAGTAACCACAGAGCCCAGAGCCTGGCACCACATCAGTGACTGCACAAACCAATCGGAGAACAAGCGGACCCCCTCCTATGCACAGGGATAACAAAACGGGGTGGGGAAGTCCTATAAGGAACACAGGAAGTAGAAGTGGCATTTAGTAAAGGTGGGAACACAAAAGGAGGCCGCTCTTCCTTCCCACACATGAGAAAATGAACCATTCAGCAGCAAGCAGTTAATGAACCCAAACCTTACTCCCTAAGAGAGACAAAGCAGCAGAAATTGTCCCAATGGTAACCAGACATCAACGCAAAAGACAGGCAGGCTGAAAATAAAACCTAAAAAACCCTTTCTCTCCTGTTATCAGCCACAACCAAATAAGAATGCCTACCTCTTTAGGAAAGGTAGATATGGTAGGTAATGGTTCAGAAGAAACGGACTGCATGGTTAGCCCTCAGTACGCTGCCAAGTGGAAGAAGTAGGCACTGAAAGGTATGTCGAATGAAGCACATTCCCAGGCCTCATACTCCCTCCCAAGATTAAGGGCGTAAGGCTGGGTTTAGGTCTGGGTGTTCTGACCTCATGTCACTCAATTCCCAAAACAACCGTCAAAAGTACTCACATTCCCAAGTCTCTGAATAATCCAAATAACTAAAAAACAGCCTCGGCAAAACTAAATATGAATGTATGAACGTTCCTAAAAAGAAGCGATTTTCTAAGGTGTTGGTTCTTACCGGAGATCAACATCATATTATTTAAGGAGCTACTGAAAGCCCCTACCCCCGCACCCACACCCCCCAGCCCCAGCCCCGGAAAGAAGTAAAGTGAAAAGACAGCCTAGGCCACGCGGAGCCAAGCATTCTCAACAGTCCAATCCTCCTGCCACCTGCCTGGCTCCATCCGGGATCTCAGGATCTCGACAGAAACACAGACTGCCAACCCTCACTCCAGACCAACGGAAACACCAACAGGCAGGGCCTGGAAAGGGCCCTTCGGATTACGGGCAATACAGCACGGTTTAGGGCTGGGGTTTAGGGCTCAGAGGAAGGGCTCATCGCCCATCTCCTCCTACAGAAGTTCTAGTCAAGGCCTACCAGAAGGACTTCAAGGAGCTCCTACAGGGAGGATAGGAAGTGCTTCAAGAACCAAACTTGGGTTCCAAATTTCCCAACGGGTATCCCCGAGGGGCCCTAAACCCTGCCCCTCACCTCCTCAGCGAGGGCCTGGTCACGGGTACCAGCCGTTGTGCGCCCCTTGCCACCCGCCTGGAAAGTGCCTTGCCATCTACCTCGAGTCAGCAGCTAAGCAGTCCTACTCTGTTCTGGAAGAAGCTTCCACTCTGCTGCAAAAATCACCTCCCGGGCTCAGCCTTCTCTGCATCCTCATTCCCTCTGCTGGAGAAGCATGGCGGCACAGGGCTCTCGACCCCAGTGCATCCTGGCGGAATCAGGTCACTTTCGGCCCCTTTCCTTCTCTGCACAATGAGGGTGAAGACAACCGCACTCTACGAAAAGTGCTCTGCAACAATGACATGAGCGAATGCACCCTAAATGCGCAATAAAAGGTACGGAACTGACATTAGGACTCTTCCTCCAACTAACGCAGGCCCCAAACATCATTTCTCACCTGACCTACTTCAAAAGCCTCCTAAGAGACAGCCCCGCTGCCCATCTGTGCCCAATCCAGTCTCCTGTTTACACCGCTGCCGCCTAGGCTTTTCTCCGAAACACAGCTCCGATGGCATCAGCTCCCTACTCTCAAAACCTGGGGCAACTATCACTTGCTCTACAGGATCACGTCCGTACTTCTTAGCCTAGCATGCAAGGCCTTCTGCAATCTGGCTCTTTCCTCGCTGCCACTGTAGCCAAATGCCAAGCACCATCTGTTCTCGTAACAGTACCCCAAACATGACTTGTATTTTCACGCCTCCCTGCCTCTACTGCTCCTGCCCCCTCCACGGAAAGCCCCTCACTCCCTTCCCTGCCTGGCAAAGTGCAATACATCCTTCATCTCCTCCCCGAAGTCCTCCCCGGCCACCAGCTTCTCCTTTTCTCCCTCCTCCTTCTCCCCCTGCGCTACTCTCCTGCTGCACACCTGCCTTCTATCACTTTTAATATGCATGCACTTGTCTCCTCGGATTGAGGCACAGAGCTGGGCCTCGACCTCAGAAGGGCACAATGGACAGCCCTCGAGAAGTATTTGTTGGCAAAATTATCACAAGACTTCCGCCAAATGAACAGTTTCTAATTTGTCAAACAGTTAACACCTTCATGGTCACATTTTACTCCTAAAACTCATAAGGATATTATATTCCTTGAGCTAGCTAACACTGCTCTTAATAAAAGAAGCAAAAAAAGCCCTGTGAAGGTGAAATGCCTTTATAACTTCCCTCTGCTTGGAAGTCAATCACTGTCCCTCTAGAAATAACATTGCCTCCCTTTTCCCATGATGGGAGAGGAGAATCACGCTCCCTGATTCTTTCTGGCTTGACTTTCGGTATGTGGAACTGGACAGCTTGAGGAGTCCCTCTTGGTTAAACAAAACATTTCAGAAAGGAAGGGATAAACAAAACTGTTACTTAATGGTAGGGGGGAAAGTGTAACAAGCTCAAGTGCGCTGGACTTGAGTGCCCTTAGGGAATCAGGTTCCTTCTCAGAGAACAGGTGCTACCTGGGCAGAGAGCAGCATGACCCCTCGTCTTCCTGGGACCCGTTCTTGCACAAGCCATTAGAAAACCACAGGTCCCAAGACTCACAAACAGCTGATTGGAGGAGACTTCTTGGTTTACCCAACATGCCAAGGAGTCAAGGCCCATAAATGTCTACTTTAAGTAGCCTCCAAAATGTGTTCCTTGATTCTCCCATTCGAAACTTAGGATATAGTCATTCTCCCCTTACATGAGTCTTTAACAGGGAACAGGCCAGGAAGGAGACACTCCCCTGCTCCCACTGTGAGGCTCTCAGGCCCTGCAGGGAAGCACTGACCCTCTCCTCTGCAGGAAGGCTGCTCTTCCGGCTGCCAAAACCCTGTTCGTAAACACACACGTGTTACTTGGGTGAGTCTGGTGCTACGGGCTTCTTCACCTAAGTAAAATAAAGTGTATTATTCTAAGTCACACTCAAGCGAAACTCTACGGAAGTTTGCAGAGTTTCTCATGTTCTCATAATCCTTAGTAAATAAATGGATTTGTAAAATACCGATTTTCATTTAAAACCAGACCATTTGTTAGCAATATCCTCATCCCAATAATAAAATACCCTTTCTTCCCTGGTTCCTTCTGCTTTATAAATTACCACCTAAAAATGTCCCACTTGTCTGTTCCAAACATTTCTTATAAACATCTAATTGTTTTAATATAAGCAGCCAACTAACTATACAGATTATCTTGAAATCAAGTTCTTATCTGGACTTCCATAACAAGTATCTTAAAATGAGCAATTTTTAAAATACTCAGAACAAAAATAAATAAGTAAAAATAAAAACACTCAGGATAAAAACTTCCATTCAATTAAGATCCAGAAAGTTGAGCTTAGAAATATAATTAAGAGGAAAAGAAGAGAGAAGAGAATGTGTTTCGGCACCTATGAACCAAGCACTGTGCTAAGCATTTGTTTCGTTTTGTTTTGTCTGTTTGATTTTTAAGGTTTTAATTCCAGTTAAGAGAGCATGTCCTATTAGTTTCAAGTGTACAATACAGCGATCCTGCACTTCCATACATCACTTGAGGCTCATCACAGGTAGTGCTGAGCGTTTTATATGGGCTCTCACCTTCCGTCGTGGCCTGAAGCCTATGAAACAGGATTACTACCACCATTTTACAGATGAAAATACTGAGGCCAAGTAAACTGCCCAGAATCACACACAAAACCACAGTTCACCAGGCTTCAAAGATCAGGCTTGTTTCACTAAATCCTAGATATTTGTATTTTTTAAAAAGGAGAAAAAGAGAGATCACTGTGTGAGTATTTTTAGTGTACTACTTACTATAGTTCCAAAGTACTTACTATCCAAGGTGCCTTATTATCCACAACAAGCAAATTTTAATATACAGAACAGTATTCCTGCCCTCTAAGGGATTAAATCAAGAATGTGCTGGGAACTACCTATGATAGCTACCATTCATCACACAAAGCTACTTTATATATACCATGCTATTCTTCATTAAGACACACAAAATTTCTTTGAGTTTAATTTTTCCCAGACATGCAAGTACTTGGAAGGATATCAAGGGAGGAAAAAACTTAAATATCAAATTAAGTTAGCAAAGTCAGCTCCAAGAAGAACTTTTATTTACATGTCTGAGTTTCTAGGACAATGCACATATAAAATTACGCCCCTGAGGGTGTGCTTAGATTAGTAACTCTACTTCAAATTAGCATAAGCATTTATCAGAAAAATATTCTGTTAACATTTATCCAACAGAGGTAGAATTAATACATATTCCTAAATTAATGTGCTTAGAATAAATCTTTATAGAATAGTGTTTTATAATTACAACTCAGATACCCTGTCATTGTTTTGGGCTGTTTTTAAGATTTTTATTTATTTGTCAGAGAGAGAGAGAGAGAGAGCACAAGCAGAGGGCAGGCAGAGGGAGAAGCAGGCTCCCGGCTCAGCAAGGAGCCCAATGCTGGACTTGACCCCAGGACCCTGGGATTGTGACCTGAGCCGAAGGCAGACACTTAACTGACTGAGCCACCCACGCATCCAGATACCCTGTCATTCTCACTAAAATTCAACCACCAAAAATATTTAATGCTCAAGCCATTTTACCCAGTAGGCACATGGTTTATAATCTTAAGATATACTGAAAAATTATAACCATTCAACCAGGCCAACTATCCAAAATAACACCATGTTCCCAACCACAACTGGAATAAATTAAGCTTGCACTCCCTTGTTATACTAATAAAATTAATTTCCAAATGAACTCTAAGCCATTACATGTATGTATGTGTGTGTGTGTATATATGTATTAAATTACCACCTAAATTAAATTGCCTGTTCCCAAATCATAGGGAAGAGAAAAGCATGGTCTAGAACCTATTCTTTCCCAAAATATTTAACCTGAATTTAAACCAGGCCTTGAGATCTAACCTCTAATTTTTAGAAAATACAGAGGACAAAGGACAAGATAAACAATACCACAAGGAAACAAATTCAGATATGGGATGTCCTACAAGATCTCTTCTAAAAGTCAGAAGGGAGAAGGAGTGGTGAGATAGCATTTTTCTACATTTAAACAGACTAAAAAAGACAAAAGCAACAAAACCTCGCAGTGCTAATACGAAAATCTTGACCGAATCCCTGTTCCAAGAAAACAGAAATGGTAATAAATGTCATCTGGGGGACAATTAGATAACATTAAGAAATTACTGCTAATTTTATGAAAAATGATAATGAGGTGGTGAGGTTCTTTTTTTAATCCTTAGCTAGAAATGCATACTAAAGTTTGTCAGAATGTCTAGGCTTTGCTTGAAAATATTTTAGCAAATTAGGGGCGCCTGGCTGGCTCTGGAGCACTGAGACTCTTGATCTCAGAGTTGTAGGTTCGAGCCCCACACCAGGTGTAGAGATTAAAATTTTTTTCTTTAAATCTTGAAAAAAATAAAATAAAATATTTCAACAAATTAAACCCAACATTGTTCTCTGGCAAAGATGCATTGCAAAAGAGTTTCTACAATTCAATGTATTTGGGAAATGCTTAAAACTTTGTTTCTCTCCGAGGAGATTCACAATGATTAGAAATAAAGGTGCTCGGGGCTCCTGGGTGGCTCAGTGGGCTAAAGCCTCTGCCTTCATCTCGGGTCATGGTCTTAGGGTCCTGGGATCGAGCCCGGCATCGGGCTCTCTCTGCGCGGCGGGGATCCTGCTTCCCCTTCTCACTCTGCCTGCTTGTGATCTCTCTCTCTCTCTGTCAAATAAATAAATAAAATCTTAAAAAAAAGAAAGAAAAAGAAAGGTACTCACAAGTCTTGCAATTAAAAGGAAAAAATACCTATTTTACTTTGGTTAACCCAGATCCTCCCACTTATTTGAACACAGAGCCTTTTTTCACTGCATAGCATCTACTAATTCCCTGAGAATCAGTTTCCATGGAACCCCTTTTGGGAACTGCTATTTTATCTAGCTAACTTATTCTGAAGTAAGGCTCTCTTAAGTCACATACATGCTCTAGGAACCCTGAATAATAAAAAATTCACAATTGCATCTATTTGCAGCTTAGGAACCTCTCATTTTTTCTGTCTTTGTATCTATCAATAAGTATACATTGACTCTTTAACGTCTTTTTTTTAAGATTTTATTTATTTATTTGACAGAGAGAGATCACAAGTAGGCAGAGAGGCAGGCAGAGAGAGAAGGAGAAGCAAGCTCCCCTCTGAGCAGAGAGCCCGATGTGGGGCTTGATCCCAGGACCCTGAGATTGTGACCTGAGCCGAAGGCAGAGGCTTTAACCCACTGAGTCACCCAGGCGTCCCTTTAACATGTTTTAATATCTAAATCAAACTCTTTGTATAACACAAAATTGCCGCTGCCAAATTTCCCTTGGTGGAGTTAAATTTTACTTATTCAATCCATTTCCTTTGAAATCCACAACGGAATAGATTTCAAATTCATAAGTTGTCAAACCACACTATGTTTTCACTTTTCCAAAACTTCCCTGAGCTGGTTCAAAGGCTCCTCAAACCCTCTCCAATGACTTCTCAAAATAAGTTACTGGCTTCACAGTAACAAAACACAAAACTAAACAAAAGCTGAAATGAAAACTCTTTGACAGTCTTTTGACAGATTTACCTCGAAATCCCCCAAATTGCCATCTTTATGCACCAGAAATGGTCCTATTCTTATAAAAGGGTCTTTTGGGTACTTGAACGATTACATCCCAAGACAGACTGACCTTATCACAAATTCTATCTACTCCACAGCTAAAAGTGTAAAAGCAAGCCTTCAACTAATATCTGCAATTCATTTGAGTGAAAAATGTGTCCTGTTCCATTTAAAAGCCTCGACACTCAAAAACTCTTTGGGAATACACCTAAAAGAAGACAAAAATGGCTAACAAAGAAATCTGAGTGAGAAGTCACTGCTATAAGGAAACAATAAAATTTGATGTCTCCCTTGCATCTAGCAGGCAATTTACAACATTCAAAACCCTTTCATAGACCTTCTGTCATTTGGCCCTCAAAACCCTTAGAGAGATGTCTGTTTTCCATCATGATAGCACATATCTAACATGGCTCAACTTGAAAGCCAAAAACTTGTCAGCCCTCAATTATCCTTACCATGGAGAGAATAACAGCACATATAATTCGATTCAGCTGAACCATGTAAAATCCATCACCTCCTGTCTCCCAGCGGGGACACTCGGGCCAGACCCCTACCATGGGAGCCCCCCCATGATTTTGCTTGGTGCTACTTGCAGGCAGCTAACTGTCCACGGGCATTTAGAGCTTCATACAACCCATCCTCCAGGCCTTGGCTTTACTCCACAGGGGAGGACACTCTCCTTTGCACTGACTGCACCTGCCTGCTATTGACCCGTGACGTTTCTGCAGCGTCAGCCTGCAGAGCTTCCCATGGGTACCCATGTCACTGTCCCGACATGAAAGGAGAACAATGTCCAACTGTGGACAACACATATGAGGGCAGACAAAAAAAAAAAAGTTGGGATAAAAATGCCCTGGGTTTGGATCCAGGATCCTCCCGTCTCGGCCATGTGCACTCTGTGCCCTCAGATCCCTTACATGTTTATGGAGCACTCTACCAGCTAAGGTTGTTGAGGGCTGGAGGAGAGAGGAACCCTCCCTGCCACCCAGTAACCAGCTGATTTTAACAACTGTGGGTTCTCTGCCTGCCTCCCTTTTCTCCCAAGAAAGGGAAACAAGCAATTTAAAAAACTGACTAAGGCAAGGCAAAACTCCAACCATTAAGATGCCTACAACCTGGGGTGCTGGCTGGATTAGTCCGTAGAGCATGCGATGCAACTCTTGATCTCCAAGGTGTGAGTTCAAGCCCCACACTGGGCCCGGAGCCTACTTATGAAAGAAAAAAAAAAAAAAAAGTCTACAACCCATAGGCAAAGTAAGCACGCCAGCACCTTAATAATAAAAGGAAAAAACATTGTAATAGTCCAAGTAATGTGCTGGGGGTATAAAACAGAAGGAACCAACCATGCAAACACAGAAGCGGAAGATGAGAAAAATGTTAATAACAAAGCAATATTTGAGTGAGGCCTTGAAGGACAATGGAAATGTGGGGGGGGGGGGGATGGCGCCTGGGAGGCTCCTTAGGTTATGCATTTGCCATCAGTTTGGGTCATGATCTCGGGGTCCTGGGATTGAGCCCCATGTCGGGTTCCCTGCTCAGTGAGAAGTCTGCTTCTCCCTCTCTCACTGCACCCCTGCACCCTGGCTCATGTGCTCTCTCTCAAATAAATAAATAAAATCTTAAAAAAAAAGAAGAAAAGAAAATGTAGTGGGGGATGGGGAGAACAGCCTCCCTTGAGGCAAAAGTGATACAAAGCATATGACAGTTATAGAATGGGCAGGAGCTGAGTGGCATTTGCAAAGACAGAAGACAACTGGGTCTGGAAAATGAGTAATGAACCAGATCTTGGAGTATCTTGAAAGCTATGAATAAAAGGGAAATAGCCATGGCTCTTATCTGTCCCTGAATCAGTTGTGCTTTCAGCTCCAAGTGACAAGAATTATAAAAACTACAGACGAGGGACGCCTGGGTGGCTCAGTTGGTTGAGCGGCTGCCTTCGGCTGGGGTCGTGATCCCAGCGTCCTGGGATCGAGTCCCGCGTCCTGGGATCGAGTCCCGCGTCCTGGGATCGAGTCCCGCATCGGGCTCCTTGCTCGTCGGGGAGCCTGCTCCTCTCTCTGCTTCTGCCTGCCTCTCTGCCTGCTTGTGTTCTCTCTCTGTTAAATAAATGGATAAAATCTTTAAAAAAAAAAAAAAAAAAACTACAGACGAAACTACGGTCTCAAGACATTTTGGTCATGTAGCCCTAAGAGTGAAGCAATTAAACGTGTACCCCCAACATGTTATAAATTGCATATAATTTATACATAATTAAAACACTGGAGTTATGGGGCGCCTGGGTGGCTCAGTTGGTTGGGCGACTGCCTTCAGCTCAGGTCATGGTCCCGGAGTCCTGGGATGGAGTCCCACATCGGGCTCCCAGCTCCATGGGGAGTCTGTTTCCCCCTTTGACCTTCTCCCCTCTCATGCTCTCTCTCTCTCTCTCTCTCAAATAAATAAATAAAAATCTTTAAAAAAAATAAAAAATTAAAAAAAAAACACTGGAGTTATGAATTACACGTGTATACTAATGTAGTATGTACATTATAAAATAGCCATTAAAAACTTTTTAAAGGATGAGAATGATGCAACAGTATTCTGTATTCTTAAGTTTATTTTTATTAATACAAATCCATACACAATTTTTGTGCCAATTTACTAATCTGAGTTCAAAGTCATTTCCTTGGGGCCCCTGGGTGGATCAGTCGGTTAAGCTTCCAACTCTTGGTTTCGGCTCAGGTCATTTTCTCAGGGTCCTAAGATGGAGCCCCGCAACAGGCTCTGTGGGGAGTCTGATGGAGAGTCTCTCCCTCCCCCTCCGCTCCTCCCCTCCCCAGCAAGCGCTTTCTCTTTCTAAAATAAATAAAATCTTTAAAAAATAATCATAAAAAAAAGTCATAAAAAAATTTTCTCATCTCCTTAATAAGACACTTTCTTGATCCTATAAACTTAAATCATTAAGCTTTCTTTGCAAGAATCTTTTTAAGCCACTTGCCCATTTTGTGGCAGTTTACTTGAAAATAGATAATATAATTCATAAACCCATTTACATGGATAGAGTTCACCAAAGGCAAGAATAAAAATGAGAGTGCCATTGGCAATTCCACCAGGTTGTAAAGTGCTCACTCATCTCTCATGGAACCTAAGTAATAGGAGACTTTCAGATACACCAACCATTGTCAACCATCTATTAAATATTAGTAAAGCTTTGTTTTCTGGATAAAGCTCTAACAGTTCCTTCCTTTCCAAACTGGACGGTCTAGCATACTCCATTCGGAGAAAACTGCCTCAAACAATAATAAAGTTATTCTGAGTCGCAGTGCTTTCAGGGTTAGTTCATTCAGCAGCTGGAAAATGTCACTGTATTCTTAGGCACATCCATCCTTGTCCTCTGTGATCCTCAGAGTATCAACCTGTTCTATTTTGCTGACAACCTTTGGTTCCCAATATGGGGGTAGCTAGTAGTTGTCATGTAAACATTCACTAGTCACTTGCAAGAGGTACGGTATTACTGAAGTTGACTTGACTTAAACAAGATTCACTCCCTAGGGCTGAGGATACACCCAAGGTACCCTGAAGCGCACGGCCAACGGAAAACTAATCAAGATTATGATACCAAGTAATGTGGAAATTATTACAGAAGTGGCTCTCAGAAAGAATCATGTAACCACTAGAGTGTGAGTGAGCCTAGGCCCAGGCAGAAAAAGCAGCCAGCTGAGCCCGGCTCCCACTTCCAAATCTGGATCATCTAAACAGTAGCTGGTTTCAACCACAAGAAGCAAAAGGGACCAGGATGTGGAATGCTATGGTTTGGGCAACAAATCATCCCTGCTGTAACACTCTATGTACACAGGACAATGGGGAGGGGGGGGAGGGAGACTATACTGCTTCATTTCCACAGATTTTTTTTTATTCAAACATCTAGTTGAGTAAGCAAGTACTCAATAAACATTAATAATTGATGTCACTAACCCTAAGTAATTTAGAATAAAGCATGGCAAAAAGAAGGAAGTATAATGGGATACACGATAATAATGATGAATTCCCAACTTTTTTGCAGTAATTCAATATCCTGTTATACAAGTGCCTGTATATGTAGCAATTCAAATCCCCATGGAATGTGGAAACATCTCAAGACTGTGGAGTGTACATCACAGGAGCATTAAAAATGTTCTTACCCTCTGGTACCTTGGTATGTTGTTATGACCAGCAATACCACTTTTGGAAACATATCTTGCATTAAACAACTAGCTCTTTTTGTTTAGCCAGCTCCCCTCCCTCTTCCATTAACAATAAATCCCTTCTTTGTGGGACACTTTGTCTCCCCAAAGTCCCATCTTGTGGGTCTAACAGAGACTGCCAACTGTAAGTCTCCTTTGGTTGGCATGAAGCCAACCCGGGTTCTCTCCAGAGTTTTCCCAAATCGGAACTAAGAGCCAAGAGTCAGTTTCTTAATGATGTGAAGTTCTGAAGCTACCAACAGCCGGGTGTCCCTCTGTGGGCCCTGTAATTTAATGATGAGTAAATCACATCTGAGCCAAAGGGCTCTGATATCTGATAGCCTAAGAGATATTTCCTTTCAACACACCTAAACATCCAAATAGACTGGTTGTTTTGTTTTGTTTTAGATTTTATTTATTCGAGAGAGAGAGAGAGAGAGAGCATGAGAGGGGAGAAGGTCAGAGGGAGAAGCAGACTCCCCGCAGAGCTGGGAGCCCAATGTGGGATTCGATCCCGAGACTCCAGGATCATGACCTGAGCTAAAGGCAGTTGCTTAAACAACTGAGCCACCCAGAATCCCCCAAAAATAGACTGGTTAAATAAATTATGTTAACATATGTAATGGATTTACCAAACAGCCATTAAAACAGTGCCAAAGAGGGGCGCCTGGGTGGCTCAGTGGGTTAAAGCCTCTGCCTTCGGCTCAGGTCATGATCTCAGGGTCCCGGGATCGAGCCCCACATTGGGCTCTCTGCTCAGCAGGGAGCCTGCTTCCCCCTCTCTCTGCCTGCCTCTCTGCTTGTGATCTTTCCCTCTGTCAAATAAATAAATAAAATCTTAAAAAAAAAAAAAAAAACAGTGCCAAAGAATATACCAATATGACGGGGGGGGGGGTG
>CM052810.1:109390653-109424122 GCA_028533885.1 Nasua narica | reverse complement strand
TTTTGCATGAGTATATATTCATGAAAAGAGCATAACCAAATGTTTTTTAGAGACTGCCCCACCCCCCACCTGGACTCAAAGAGGTAATAAGCCGCTGTTCTGATGGGCAAGTAACCCTAGGTGTGCTGGGTGGGGCAGGGAAGGTGGTGAGTCACTGTGGCTCTGGGTTCTATGACTGAACACACTCCGTCCACATTTACATACAACTGTGGCTGGAAGATTTTTACTAATAAATTCCTTCGTAGTAGTGGCAAAAATCGGTGGGTAGTGGCTAAAATCCAGGGACTATGCCATCCCTCTACACCAATTCTCTCGTCCTTGACATTCTTGCCTATGGGACTCTTCTTTCCAGAATATTCTTCCTGACCACACATAGCAGCACGAGCCCTTAAAGACAACATTTACTGAAGAAGGGCAACCGCCATCAATGCCACAGCCAAACCAAACCAGAACCCCCTTTCACTCTCCACAAGATAATGTTTCCTGATAGCCTTCTTTACCAAAAGTCTTCCCCTATCATTCAAAATCCAGCCTCCTGATAAAAAAAAAAAAAAAAAACCAGGAGCCCTTCGGCTGTGCTGCTCTCATCCCCTTCTGGTACAGTGATAACAAAGTCTCCCCCCACTTCACTAGCAAATACTGCTTCATGATGCTCTGTCTACTCACACACCTGGAAATGGCAGCCTTTCCAGTCAGTCAGTCAGTACTTCTTGGGTACCTACTCTTTTTTGAGGTTTAAATCCCACTGCTTCATATTGTTAAGATGCGGTCTTCTGAGAATAAGTTTAAAAAGCCAAAGATGGACAGCCTGCTCAGACATAAAAGGGCCTATAGCTTGGCACATAATTTTATTTTAGAACCTTTTTTTTTTTTTTTTTTTAGAACCTTTTAAAGAAAATCCATACCAGCCTCCGAATGAGTGTCAAGTTGCACTCAGTGCTCTTAAATAGGCAAGCAGGACACAGGACAAACATTTAGAGTCACAGTGAAAATAGGTCACCTGCAGTCAACTCCTTACTTCTTTACTGTTACACCAACAGCATTCTTCCCTAAGAATTTATGTAGCACAGAAAGTGCTGCAAAATTAGACTTGCCCAGACATCAGTAGAAAAAGCCCAAGAACGATGACACCAAAAAAGGGACATTTATCCAGGCTTTGTAATTCCACTGAGAGATACCAAGACGAAAGACAAATGATATGTTCATTTCTTATTTTTAAAGAAGACATACAGATTTGAGAAGTGATTTCCTTAAGAATGCTGTCTGGGTCACTAGCCTGGATTATAAATCACGCTAGACCCTGAAGCCTACTTAATAAAAGAGAAGTTGAAAATAAACAAATGATTAGTTTGAAGTATGTGAATTTCTGAAACTCTCTTGGGGAGAAAGTTTTATTACCATTATCACTGATCTGTTTTTAATCTCTGACATCAAAGCATAGATGTTAACCCCGGGGTCCTGAAACCAGAATAACCCATAAATGAAATACTATGAGAAATTGCCACATATTAACATTAGTCTGTCTGTCAAAGTTTTAACCAATTCTCAGGTGACTCCATAAATAAGGGAGAGGGTGGGCAGAATCAGAGGATCTAGCTTCAAGTTCAACTCCACCATTTATAGATGATACTCAGTAAACTAATCTAACTGGCTCAGTCTCAGTTTACTAAACTGAGAATTAAGCATTAAAATATGTAGGTAAAGCCCTTTGTAAACCCCAAAGCACTGTGCTAACATTACAGCACTGGTTACAGAATGCCTGCATTTCTCTAACTCTCAGAGAAGTTTAGCACTAAAAAGATAATTTCATTTTAGAGATGACAATGATGAGAAAACCAAGGCCCAGAAACGTGTTGGAGTCTTTATATAGAAAACACTTTTGTAAACTGGTTGGGAGGAGGTTCTAATTTTCCACCACTAAAATGCACAAAAGACAGTCAAAAATCTAGAAACTAGATACTAGTTTCTAGTATCCTAGAAACTAAAATCCGTTCCCAGCAATATGAGTGTGCACACAAAGATAAACACACACACACACACACACACACACATCCTCTGCTTCATTTCGCCTTTGTAAACTTTACTCCTGTAACAAGTTAAACTAAACTTTTCATCGGAAAGATAAAAATAAATCCACTTCTCTGTGAGGCTCACAGCCTACTTTCAACCCAACCTAGACAAAACCTTTACAATTGGGTTAGAAATGTCTAAAAGAAACATTGACATAACATTAACCTCAAGCTATGCCAGCAGTCATTATAATATGGATTACAGTTTTATCAGCCCAGGGATACTGGTTTTAATGTATCGGAGATAAAGAATTAATCAGCAACTCTAAAGGGGATATTGCCTAAAAATGGACAGTTTAATCAAGATAATTTCATTGTCTTCAAAACTGTGCCCTCAATCACCCAGTATCAAAATCCCAGTATGGCACCAAATAAATTGTGTGTGGTGAAAGAGACAAAATGTTCTTTTTTCTACAGGCTCTTATGGGAAGCAGAAAAGGGCTGACTATGAATCAGTTATGCCTTAGTTCCACTATGGACATAAATTATGATCATTTGGACATTCTGGTGGTTAAACCAGGAAAGCAGAAAAACATTGCTTCCAAGTCCCAGCATTAAGTTTGTGGCATCTCAGCTGAAAGACAGGGTCATGAAAAAGTAACCTTACATTTATTTCTGGACTTTCCTGCCTCCTCTAAAATGGATGACACTATTTCCCATCCCTTATTGTCAAATCACAACAGTCCGGAAGCCTGGACCAAGTTCACTTGGCAGGTAACCGGAGCAACCTCAGGAGCAACTCCTGAAGGATGTCAGATACCATATTTCCTTTATTCCTGCATACTTTTCATCTCAATACCACCAGGATATATTTACCACAAGTGCTGAGTGACATCCACCAAACATGCTGGCTGACAAACTCTGCAGAAACTGGCATACTATCAGGAAGGTCCCTGGTGAGATCTCTAAGTAGATTAGATGAGTAAAACATTCAGACTAGACTATAATGACCATCTCTCAGTCCCTCATAAATTCTCTCATTCCCAGCAATCAAGAAACAGCTGTTAAAATCCAGGAATGTTCATAGTAGCAGATCTAAAATACCTCCAAGCTGGCCAGAGGAGCTTCACAATCGCCGCTTCTCCTTCCCCTCCCCCATCCCAGGAGTGCTAGGAATAAAGATGACCCAGGAAGGGGGAGGAGGAAAGTAGGGTAACGGATCTGGTGAAAGTAGAGATGCACACTCCCCTCATTTCCACTATAGAGGAATACCAACTCTCCATACCAACTAACCGGATTTCTCCTTTGCTCTCCCATCCCCACCCCCTACAAACACATTATTAACTTCTGCAGTCTGGTGGTCTGGCATTTTCAGAGTTGGTGACCTCAGCAGTCCTAAACCCTTTCTCAAGGATTCTGAGCCAAGCACTTCTCTTCCGTGTCAGAGTTCGAGGCCCATCCCACGGTTAGATTCAGCTTGCCTTTACCTTGTAACCCGCCCAGACGGCGCGGCTCCTAGGGTCAAGTTCAAGATGAAGGTGCCCTCCCACCTTCCCCTAGTTGACTCCAGCATCAGGGACAGCGCTACCGATAAGAGTCTCCTCACCAGAGGCACAGTGATCTGGAGCTGCCAAGACTAGGCTGAAGGGGAAGACTGTGGCCGCGGCCAGCGTCCGAACCCTTGGCCGCGACGGGGTTTTCTACCTGGGCACCGCCGCATTTCCTCCCGGAGCCTTTCACAAGTCAAGTAAGTTTTGAACTGCTGATCCCGAGACTTTTCTGTCTCCAAATATGCTACACAATGCTTAGGGCTTCCTTCCTCGCCAGCCCTTCCGGAAAGGTGCCGAGCCAAAGCGGAGCGCCCCCGCAAACTCTCCAGCGTTGAGCGCCCGCACCCCAAAGTCTTCCAGTAAGACGTGAGCCTTGACACAAGTTCCCTAAAAAGTGACCATCTCCACTATCCAAGAACAGGGGAATTCAAAATCTTGATACAATCATCGTGTTTCCCAGCTCCCCCTCAATGTCTAATCCTCCCCCCAACACAAAAAAGAACGTAGATATGCTAATAGCTGTGTTTTGGAAGGGAAGCAATAGACTTTCAGCCCAGACTGGGGAAATACCACAACCCCCACTCGGCCCTCCCGCTTAAGTTCAACCCGCAACTTCACGACCCGAGCTCCCCTACACTCCAGGGGCGCCCTCGACCCTGCGGTGCCAGGCGCGCTTCTCCTCCGCCCACCCCCACCCCCTGCCCCAGGTACCAGGCGCAGCCCGAGCTCTTGCCAAGCCCGCGAGCTACAGAGGAGGCGGGAAAGGGGGCGAGGAGGCGAGCCGGGCGGGGGTGATCCCGAAACTCTAGCGTGCTGCCGCGAGTCCTCGATGCCCCCGCAGCCCAGTACTGCCGGGGGCGACTCGGTCCGGCGCGGAGAGGACCGCGAAGGGAAGGCGCCGACTCTCCAGAGCCGGCAGGACCAAGGCCCGGGCGCCCAACATGTCCAAGCCTATCCCCGGAAAGCTCCTGGTTGTGCCCAGCCGGGGCCGGGGGGTGGGGGCGGCGGGAGTCAGGCTCCAGAAACTTTCCCACATGCCTTTCCACTCTCCCCATCTCCCTCTCCTCCTCCGCGGGACCCTCTCCTTCCCTCTGCATCGCTGCAGCTGGCCCTGCGCCGGAACAAGGGAGGCCGACGGCGGCGCCAGGGCGGCGGGAGTTACCTGCCGGGAAAGTTTCCAACTCCGCGGCGCGGTTCCCCACCCCAGGGCCGGGCCTCGGGGCGCGGCCAGCTCGACGGTCCGCGGCTGCCTCTCCTCCGGCTCCCGACGCGGCCACTGCTCCCGCAGCTGCCACAGCGAAGGCTGTGCTCCGGCCCGTCCCCCAGCCTCGCACGGCCCACACCCGGGCCTCATTGGCAGCGCTTATCCCCGCCCTTGCGCGTGTTCCCGAAGGCACCTTCCTCTCGCGCGCCCGCCCGGGCCGCGCCTCCCGCGCCCCTCCCCGCCCCGGCTGCGGCGTCTCCCGGGACCCGCTGGGGCAGAGCGCGCGAACTTTCTGCCCCGCGCGGGCGCAGCGCCTCCCCGCCCCACCTCTCCCGGCCAGGTCTCCAGCGCCCCCCAAGGGGGCTAATCTCCTGAGGCTGCGCCTGAGCCCCTCCGGGCCTGGATTAGTTGAGTGGTAGTTTTTCAACCTCTTTGGAATCAGTGTAGTGACACGGCGTCTCCTCCTTGCCGGGTTTTGAAAACAGCCGAAGACCACATATGGGAGCAATTAACTAAGCTAAAGTTTTGGTGGATGCTTCACGGTGACTTTTGTGGCTTTCTTGAATTTTCTCTCCCTCACTTAACATACACAAACACACTCTACCACTCACTTTCTGGGGCAAGAATGAGCTAAGGGAGATGGAAGGTGTAAGGAGCATCTTCCCTGCTGTCTTTTTCTTCCCCAAAGCAAAATAGGGACGTTCGGGGACTGGTGATTGCCGGGGTCGAGGGGGGGGGGTCCCCTCGGGTCCCAGTTCTGCAGCCTCCTCCTACCGCTCCGTGCTGGCCCTGTTTTGTCTATGCCACATCCACAGAGGGCCAACATCGTGTTTCTGTCGGTAGGAGGAGGGAGGTATGGAGAAGGGGGAGAGACAAAGATGTTATTATTGTTTCGGTTGGTAGCAGTAAATTAAATTCCCGAGTTCCCAAAATCTTTTGTTATTCCCAGCAGGGCGAAAGCCAGGATAGGGCCTACGGATTCTGGAGTCCTGGGTTCGCTAGCACCCCACAGGAATCCCAGGCAGTCAATTCAAGCCAGGGTTAAGCTCAGCCCACTCCACACCCGAAGCCTTTTGGACCTGCCCTGGTCACAGAAAGAGCAACTAGGACCGCTGCTGCCTTGTGTGGCCTGAGCAAATTGTGCACGGGTCACCCCAATGGTGCGTCTGGAGCTGGGAATACAGAAGTTGCTATAAATGGATTTATTGGCAACCCCTAACCTTGCCGTGGCAAACCCGCCTTTAACTGTGTTTTAAACAAGTTCCCCATAAAAATTTCAATCGTGCAGAGCTTCCCAATATAAAGATACCCCCAGAGAGGAGTGTTCGTATTTAGAGATCTTACTGAAAGGGACAGGAAGCAAAATGCCACACAATCTTCCTACATAAATGAAAAACGACTGAAATTCGCTGGATTTCTCACCCATAGTTTCAAAGTCCTGATTATTGTGCTGATATTTGAGCAGTAAACCTATCAGCAATCTGAAGTCTTCCTCAAACAAAGCAGGATATGAATATTTACAATAACATAAAAACTTACTAAACTGAAAAGTATTGACCTATTTCTTCACTCTGAAACGTCTCATCGCCGAAAAATATGGTGATATGTTTTATTTAATTTCTCTCAAAATGGGGGCGCCTGGGTGGCTCAGCTGGTTGAGCAACTGCCTTTGGCTCAGGTCATGATCCCGGAGAACGGAGATCGAGTCCCACATTGGGCTCCCAGCTTCACAGGGAGTCCGCTTCTCACTCTGACCCTCTCCCTTCTCATGTTCTTTCTCACTCTCTCTCTTTCTCTAATAAAAATAAATAAATAAAATCTTTAAAAAAAATTTTCTCTCAAAATGAAATGTATAAAAGTTACCAATCTTTAAAAAACCAATGAAAAGGCAGACAGCAACCTTAAAAATGAAAGAATGACACAAACAAAACAAAAAACTCCACAATAGTCTAACTAAACTGAAATATTAAGATATAAAAGAAACAATCCTAGGGAAATACACTGGTACAATTCCCTGCCTCAGACTTCTTTATAATGGGTGAAATGTATAATGGGTGAAATTTACAATTTGTATCACATTCTTCTGTCTTTGGCTCTCTTAAGCTATATTCTCCCAAGTTTTTGATGAAATTGCTTAAACTGGGCTTTGAAGACAATGATATTCATTTTTCCCCTTCTATCCTCAAAGGATACAAAGTAGCAAGTAGAAATCATATAAAGTATATGTTTTCATTATCAACATTATCTTTAAATTATTTTTAGTTAAAGAATTCTTGTCTTTATAGTTCCAGAAGTCACAATCACTAAAGAAGTAACTTCATCACTGCCTAGTTAGGAGTGTTTAAGATTCTAAACAGGCATACAGCTAGCAATCTGAAATTTGTACACAGAAGGGCCCTGTCTCCCCTTCTTCCTGTAGTGTTTATATAATCCAGACTACATATGTTATTATGCACAATCAGATCTCCAGCTTTAAACAGCTAACATTACATACAGTATGTCATACTAAGAACATCAAAGCTATCTTAAGCTGTGAGTGAAAATGGTACATTTTATAGAAGACAAGGCCAAAAACACAGAGTAATCAGAATTCATGTGTGAGGGGGAAAAGGGGGAGGGGGTCCACTAAGATTAAATATGTAAGAGAAAAATTTGAACATTTTCTAAAAATCTAAAAATATGAAGTATTAGCTGAGCACAAGTTCAAAAAACAAATTTCAATGCTTGCTAAACATCTGCTTTTCCCTTTAAAAAAAGATATTTTTCGTTATTTGTCAAGCAATTGTTCTTATTTTTAAGGGGAGAGGAGAGCAAGAATCACTTCCTGCATTCCTTAGGGCATTTCTGATTATCCCATTGAATTTAAAAGACTCACTCATTACATTTCTGTTGATGCAAGCTGAAAAAAATAATTGAGAGACAAATATAGATCACATTAATGTTATATGTTGAACACATTCACCAAACATACATGCAATATGTTGGATTCCATTTTAAAATTTTCTGTCAGTTTGCCAGCAATGGTAGCTTTTCTCAGCAGAGTGAAAGAAAACAGCAAATAATAAACTGGTTATTTTACTGTACAATTTACTGCCCAGGGCAATAGGTTGAGGAAGGCGTGAGAAAAGAATGTGTCTCATGAGTGTTAGTATGCTTTTTTCCCCTTGCTCAGATTCTTAAGTACTTCTATTTTAAATCAAGTCTAAGTTAGGATCGGAGCCAGTGTTTATTATGGTATGTGTGGTATAGAATACATAGTGAGAAGTGAAATGTTTAAAACAGTGTAGGAATTAAATACAAAAACTGAGATGGGACTAAAAAAAATTAAGGCGAGGTACGAAAATCCAGACTCAAATCAATTGAGCCCACAAACACTTTTTGCCTATTTTGGAGTGTCTTTTAAAGTTTACATAATGCATTCTCCTTTGGTCCATTCAGTCTTCCTTTCCCTTTTAACTCTTTGGGGACCAAAAGCACTTTAAAGACATGGGGAATACTGAAACAAATTGGGTGATAGTTAGAAATCTGCTGGGAAAAGCAATGAAATTGCATACCCTACACAGTTTCTGGGTATGTAACAATTCATGGTGACACATGTGTATCAATACCATGGTCAGAAGTGGGATAATGACAGACATTCGTCCTGGGATATCAAAAGCCATATTTGTATGCAGTTAACCGGGCAGACAAATTAAGAGTCATCTAATGGGACATATAAATCCCTCTGCAGATCTAGCACATGGCCTCCCAATACTGTAGAAACTCATCCAGTAGGGACCAGGCAGTGAATTATTTAATCCACTAAGGGAAAAAAATAGGGAAATAGACACAGGGGTTCACATTTCCTTCTAAGAATATAGGCATAACTAAAATCCCAGGAAAATTTTTTTTAAGATGGCATGCCATCCGATTAACATTTTAAACATAGATTTAGTTCAGTCTTCTGACGGTGAAATAGTCTATAGGGAAAAAGCAAAATTTCCCATGTTTAGGAAGGGTGAAGTAATGCAGTCAAGTAGTAATCCCTCCAATAAATGTTGCTGAGTCTAGTTAAGATGGCTTAAAAAGAAATGTGCTGTTAACTTTGAGTATAAGAAATGCATTTTAGGGGTGCCTGGGTGGCTCAGTGGATTAAAGCCTCTGCCTTCAGCTCAGGTCATGATCTCAGGGTCCTGGGATTGAGCCCCGCATGGGGCTCTCTGCTCAGCAGGGAGCCTGCTTCCCCATCTCTCTCTGTCTGCTTGTGATCTCTCTCTCTGTCAGATAAAATAAATGAAATCTTTAAAAAAAAAAAAAAAAAGAAAGAAATGCATTTTAATACTCTCCACCTTGGGAGTGGTGCTTTCCCTCTTCTCAGCAAGTTGTATAAAAGGCACTGACAGGAGAGCTATGAAATCTCGATCCCAGTTCTGATTTTGGCAGTTACTGTTTGTGATTCCTGGCAATTCCTTTAGTCTTTTTAAGTCCCTGGCCTCTCATCTCTGAAATAAGGAGGAGAGCACAGAATCTCTGCCCCACAGGTTTGTTGGGAAGATTAAATGAAATAAGGTAAACAGTGTTTCATAAGTTAGAAAGTGCTCTACACAAGCTAACTTTTATTTAGCAGACAATAAGCTATGCTTTTCCCTCCCCATTACCCAGGGCCACTTTGGTTGAAATAACAACCTAAAGTCTTGATCGGAGGAGTCCAGAATGCCCACGTTTGCCAAATGTGAAAGGAAGAGTGCCCTAAAGATGATTTAGTAGTAGATAATAACTCCAATTAAGCTCTCGGAGGCTCATCTGGGGGTAAATTGACAGTTCTTCTCTCAAACAGAAGCAATCAGGAGCCATTTACAGAGTTACCTTTTTCTCCTGTGTTAAAGAGGAAAAATCGCAGTATATATATACAATATAAGTGTACCTCACGTTATGCAAATCAACACATGGAAATTCTTAATTACACAATGTATTGATTTAAAGGAAATGTTTCCTTTTAAAAAAATTCTTGCTCAGATTCTTTGCAAGTGCCAGTACAATTTTATTTACATTACTAATAGCTAACCATCCTTTCAATTCTGTGAAATAGTAATGATCAACACTAATGAGATTATGGGCTTGAACTCTTATAAATATTTTCTGTAAGACCAGGCACTAGTCAAACCTCCTTTGCAGTTGCATATAATTATAAATCAGGGAATAGCACCTACCAAAAGAGTCAGTTTAAGCCAGGGGGTGGGGGTGGGGAACATAAATATGGACAGCTTAGCCAAAATGGAAACTTTGGTTTTATTTAAAAATCAGTCTGCTGTTTTCTCTTTGATGATCAGACAGCATAATCCAGAAACAGATGAGGAATATTGATAATGATGATAATCAATTTTCTAGAACTGAGAGAGATTTCTCCCCTAAGAAGAGATGCAGAATAGACAGACATAGCTTCCAAGACAAAATGTACAGAAAGCAGGCTTCCTGCATTTAGAAAACTATTTTTTTAAACTAGTCTTGGGATTTTAATACAATAATTAGAAGCTCTATCTAAAACAGTCTACTAAGGATCTGAACATTTTAAATTGGGGGCAGAAATGTTTAAATATAAATTTTTGCTCTATCTTCCGTGTGTGTCATGTTTAAATGTTTCAGTAGCTTTAACGGGAGTCATGTCTGCCTGAGAGAAAATAGGGCACAATGTAATTATCACGAGAAATTAAACCACTGGGCTTCATTAGAGAAGTCACCTCTTACCTAGAGCATTTGCTCTAAAAACCAGCTACTTAGTAAAGATTGATTTGACTACCTAGTGAGCTGTAGCTAAGGCCTTGCTACCTTTCAGTGGATTCAAAGCTCTTCCTAAGCCTCTTTTTGCTTTTACAGCTCTTTTGCCTCTCTTCAAGGTTTTCAGTGCCTTTGAAAAGACCTCCTGAAGGGAAAGAGATTACTGATACAATTACAATAGAAACAGGTTAAAACAAGACATCAGGAACCCAAAATAAGACAGCAGTCACTGGGGGTTAAAATTAGATGGTGTCCTCATCGGTCTTCATCTTCTTTCTAATTCTTCACACCCTCATCCTACCCCTAAGGGCCAATCAGAATGTTAGAGGCCCAAAGCTTGTTGACAAAGAATTGGTACCTGCAGAGGTGGGGGGCGGGGGGGAATGTCCTAATATTTATCTGGGAAACTATATTTAACTTACCATTCAAAATCAGGTGGCATGTAGAGAAACTGAATCACTCATACACTGCTGATGGAAATATAAAATGAAACGGCACCCTTGAAAACTGTTGGGCAATTTCTTTTTAAAAAGCTAAACATGTAACCCACCAATTTTCTTTTTAAAAAACCATATGACCCACCAATTGCACTCCTGGACGTTTACCCCAGATAAATGAAGACTTGTGTTCACACAAAAACCCATACACCAGGGTTCATAGCAGCTTTTGTTATAGCCCAAAGTGGAAATAACCCAAACAAACCTAGACAAACTTGTGAAACACCCATGGAATACTCGTCAGCAGTAAAAAGGAATGGATATTGATGAACACAACTTGGATGAATTTCCAGGGGATTATGCTGAATGGGAGAAGCCAATTCTAAAACGTTACATAATAAAAGATCTGTTTATATAACATTCTTGAAATGACAAGACTATAAAAATGGAGGATAGGTTAGTGGTTGCCAGGAGTCAGGGATGGTGTGAAGAGGAGGAAGCCATGAAAGGACAACAGAAGAGATCCCTATAGTGATGGGAATGTTCTATTTCTTGACTGTATCAACATCAGTATCTCCATGGCAGTACACTATAGCTTTGTAAGATACTACTGTTTGGGATAAACTGGGTAAAAGGGACAGGAGCACTTTGTTTTTTGTTTGTCTGTTTTTTGTTTTTTTTTTTTTTTTTACGGGAGAGCTTTGTATTATTTCTTACAACTGCATGCGTTATTAACAATGACCTCAAAACAAAAAGGTTAATTTTTTAAAAAATCAGATGGGAAAAAAATAGGAAGTTGAAAACCAAAATCATACTTTTTTAAAAGAGCCATTAAAAAAAGGTCCTGTGTGGGGCGCCTGGGTGGCTCAGTTGGTTGGGCGACTGCCTTCGGCTCAGGTCATGATCCCGGGGTTCCGGGATCGAGTCCCACATCGGGCTCCCAGCTCCATGGGAAGTCCGCTTCTCACTCTGACCTTCTCCTCTCTCATGCTCTCTCTCACTCTCTCTTTCCTAACAAATGGATAAATAAAATCTTTTAAAAAAAAAAAAAGGTCCTGTGTAAAAAAAAAAAAAAGGTCCTGTGTATCATCATTTAGACTTATGAATGTATCCGAAACAAAGACTGGCTCCAAATGTTGATTGAAACATAACTTCCAGGGGCCCTTGACAAGAGCAATCTGAACAATAAATAATGCCAGTAACCAAATGGCAGAGTGGCTGAAACGTTGACAGCATTTTCTGCTAGAATGTGAGCTCCATAAGGACAAGGAACGTGCTGCATGATTGAGTAAATGTAAATTCTGCATTTTTCCAAGTCATCTATTGCTGCATGGAGTGTGTGTCTTTGTACAATGACGATCCCCAGTCTGGGCACAGCCAGGCCGTCCTCACCGGGGCTGCATCATGAGTTGCAGTCAGAGTATAGCTCAGCGCCGTCTGGCCCCTGGAAGAGCTAGGGCCTGTTAGGCATCTCTCTATCTGGCTGCGTGGTTTCTCCACGTGGCGGCCCCGGCATACCCAAACCTCCCACATGGCAGCTGGAGGCTTACAGAGCGAGTTCCCGAGAGCAGCAGCAGAAGCCGTATGGCCTTTTCTAACCTCGACTCAGAAGTCACACAACCTTTAATGTTCTCGTTGAGAGTTGCCATGGCAGAATAAAAAGGCCTTAGGCTTTAGAGACAGGGAGACCTGCATTCAGGTCTCAGCTCTGCCCCTTTTAGCTATCAGCTGTTGGCAAAGTGATTTCACCTCATTGCACCCCAAGGTGAAACTCTTATCTTAATAACTAGCATCAGAATTCCCCTTTAGAAGATCTACTGGGAAAACATTTATTGGGTCAGGAAGTGAGACCTTTGGTCCCGAGTATGAGTTAACTAGCAAGATATCACAGACAAGGGCCAGACTGCTCTGAGTGTGACGAGAGGAATTTGTGTTTGCTTCTAAGGAGAGGAGGTAAAAGGAAACTGTAAGATAGCAAAAGGATAAAGCAATGTGTATGGAGGATCTCCCCCCACCACCACCCAGAAGTATCCTGCAATGAGTACACCAAGGAACATTATTTTTTTTAGGGGCACCTGGGTGGCTTAGCTGATTAAGCATGTGCCTTCGGCTCGAGTCATGATCCCAGGGTCCTGGGATTGAGCCCCATGTCCGGGTCCCTACTCATCAGGGAGCCTGCTTCTCCCTCTCCTCCCCCACCCCTCAACTCATGTTCTCTATCTCTTGCTCTGCTTTCTCTTTCTCAAATAAATTTTTTTAAAAAATCTTAAATAATTTTTTTAATTTTTTTATGTAATCTCTAACCTCAGTGAGGGGCTTGAACTCATGATCACAAGATCCAAGACCCACCCAGGCACCCCTCAAGAAACATTTTAAGAATGAAAGAGTGCCTATTATTAAATTTAAAGTTGGGGTGCCTGGGTGGTTCAGTCGGTTGAGCAGCTGAGTCTTGATTTCAGCTTGATTTGAGGTCATGTTGTTAGGGTCCTGGGACTGAGCCCCGAGTTGGGCTCTGCTCTCCATGGGGAATCAGCTTGAGGATTCTTTCTCTCCTTCTCCCTCTGCCCCTCCCCCCACTGGCACATGTGCTCTCTCACATAAATAAATAAGTCTTATAAAATAAAATAAAGCTGGGGCGCCTGGGTGGCTCAGTGGGTTAAAGCCTCTGCCTTCAGCTCAGGTCATGATCTCAGCATCCTGGGATCCAGCCCCG
Organism: Nasua narica; assembly: GCA_028533885.1. Taxonomy (NCBI): domain Eukaryota; kingdom Metazoa; phylum Chordata; class Mammalia; order Carnivora; family Procyonidae; genus Nasua; species Nasua narica. The sequence continues at coordinate 109,410,455 of CM052810.1, read as the reverse complement.
CATTGAGCTCTCTGCTCAGCAGGGAGCCTGCTTCCCCCTGCCTCTCTGCCTACTTGTGATCTCTCTCCTGTCTGTCAAATAAATAAATAAAATCTTTTAAAAAATAATAAAATAAAATAAAATAAAGCTGTGGTAATGCATTGCTTCTGTGTGTCCTGTGCCATTCTACTCTTCTCTGCGGCTGACATTTGAGTTATACTTTTATTTTATTTTTTTTAAAGATTTTATTTATTTGACAGAAAGAGATCAGAGAGGCAGGCAGAGGGAGAGGGGGAAGCAGGCTCCCTGCTGAGCAGAGAGCCCCATGTGGGGCTCGATCCCAGGACCCTGAGATCATGACCTGAGCCGAAGGCAGAGAGGCTTTAACCCACTGAGCCACCCAGGCGCCCCTGAGTTATAGTTTTAATGATTAAGATTGTAACTACTTTTCTTTTTGTTGTTGTTGTTTTTATTTTAATTCCAGTTATTTAACATACACTGTAATATTAGTTGCAGGTGTATGATATAGTGACTCAACAGTTGCATAACAACACTCAGTGCTCATCACAACAAATGCACTTCTTAATCCCTATCACCTATTTCACCCGTCCCCCCACCCACCTCCCCTCTGGGAACCATCAGTGTGTTCTCCACAGTTAAGAATCTGTGTCTTGGGGCCCCTGGGTGGCGCAGTTGGTTGAGCAGCTGCCTTCGGCTCAGGTCATGATCCCGGAGTCCCGGGATCGAGTCCCACATCGGGCTCCCGGCTCCATGGGGAGTCCGCTTCTCACTCTGACCTGCTCTCTCTCACTCTCTCTCTTTCCTGATGAATGAATAAATAAAATCTTTAAAAAAAAAAAAAAAAAAAGAATCTGTGTCTTGGTTTGCCTGTCTCTTTTTTATTTTTATTTTTTATTTTTAAGGATTTTATTTATTTATTTGACAGAGAGAGAGAAATCACAAGTAGGCAGAGAGGCAGGCAGAGAGAGAGGGGGAAGCAGGCTCCCCGCTGAGCAGAAAGCCAGATGCAGGGCTTGATCCCAGAACCCTGAGATCATGACCTGAGCCGAAGACAGTACTGAGCCACCCACGTGCCCCAGCCTCTCTGTCTCTTTTCTTCCTCTCTTTGCTCATTTGTTTTGTTTCTTCTTCTTTTTTAAAGATACTTATTTATTTGACAGAGAAAGAGAGCCAGAGAGCACAAAGGGGTGGGAATGACAGAGGGAGAGGGAGACCAGGTTCCACACTGAGCAGGGAGCCCGATGAGGGGCTGGATCCCAGGATCCTGGGATCATGACCTGAGCTAAAGGCAGACACTTAACTGACTGAGCAAGCCAGGCGCCCCCATTTGTTTTGTTACTTTAATTCCACATATGAATGAAATCATATGGTATTTGTCTTTCTCTGACTGACTTACTTCACTTAGCATTATACCCTCTAGCTCCATCCATGTTGTTGCCAATGGCAAGATTTCATTCTTTTTATGGCTGAATAATACTACTTACTTTTCAATGTAATGGCTCACAGCAGATAATAAATGGTAACAAGTGTTACGATTATGGATCAAAGACTCAAATTTACACGTCTTAGTAAAAAATAATTATTTCTTGATAAACCAGTTAAGGCTAAAATCAGAAAAAACTCACCTTAAAAGGACATAACCAACAACAGTGCTACTGGCTCACATAAGTGCCAAGGCCACAGGTAAAGCAAACTTCAAATCAGTTGACCCAGAAACTCACCAATGTAATCAAAGATCTATTTTCTTTTCCTCCTCTGCTCAGCTATGTACAATGTGAGATTCATCCTTCGTCTTTTTTTTTTTTAAGATTTTATTTATTTATTTGACAGAGATCACAAGTAGGCAGAGAAGCAGGTGGGGGGACCAGGCTCCCCGCTGAGCAGAGAGCCTGACGTGGGGCTCAGTCCCAGGACCCCGAGATCATGACCAGAGCCGAAGGCAGAGGCTTAACCCACTAAGCCACCTTGGAGCCCCTTCATCCTTCATCTTAACACCAATTCCCCGTAACAATGTAATATAACTGCCAACCTCAGCTGGGCTGTATGCTTCCTTGTTTATATCCAGTAGGAGAGAATACACATTCTTGTCCCAACATTCCAAGCAAGAGCCCTGAAATTGACCATGATTGGTCAATCAATCAATTTCAGTGGACGGGGCTGGAGTGTGCTGATTACTTAAGTCAATCACCGCCTATCTCTGGTGTTAGAGGAGATGGTTAGTTGGCCTTGAAGTATGTGGGCTACACCAAGAAAGAGTAAGTTCCCAAATGAATATCTAAGGAGAAGCAAAGTAACAAATATCCACCACCAGTGGCAAATATAGGTTAAAGACAAAAATCCTCCTATTATGACCTATATGGTGGGAAATAATCAAAGGGATCTCTGGTGATTAAAAAGTAAGCATGTGTGTTTTACTGCAATTTTTTTAAAAACTGTATTTATTTAGTTTAGAGAGAGCACAAGCAGGGGAAGGAGCAGAAGGAGAGGGACAAGCAGACTCCAAGCTGAGTGTTGAGCATGAAGACCCACATGGGGCTCGAGTCCATGACTCTGGAATCACGACCTGAGCCAAAAGCAAGCATCAGAGGCCTGGCCAAGTGAGCCACCCAGGCACCCCTTACCATAAACAACAACAACAACAACAACAAAACAGGTTGGGAATCACATGTGTAAGAAGAAGCAAAAGAAAGGGAAAAGAACAGGATAATAGATGGATTGGAAATGGAATAAAAAAGGAATGAAAGGAAAAACCATACAGTTGGTCCCTGATGGATGGTTCATTGACGATTTTTTGAATTTATGAATGATGGTGGAAAAGTGATACACATTCCGTAGGACCTATACTTCCAATTTTGAATTTGGACCTTTTCCCAAGGGAGCAACGTGCGGCACGATCCTCTCCGATGGCACTGGGAACAGGAGTAAGCCACAGCTCTAATCAGCCACAGAATCTCGGGGGCGATCAACCTGTACGATTGCCACCGTCCTGGTCCCACACAACCATTCTGCGTTTCACGTTCAATGCCATAGTCAATACATTACATGAGATTTTCCACACTCTTAAAAAAAGGGCAGGGGGGAACTTTGTGTTTGATGGTTTTGCCCAGCTGTAGGCTAATGGAAGTATTCTCGGCATGTTTCAGCTACGCGGGGCTAAGTTATGCTGTTCAGTATGTGAAGTGCATTAAACGTAGTTTTGACTTAACGATATTTTCAGTCGATAATGGGTTCATTGGGATGTGGCTCCCTGTAAGTCAAGGACCATCTGATAGACAAAGACAAATGATTTATAATAGTCTTGGCTCAATAAAGAGCTATTAGGTTGTTTTTTTTTTCCCTTGAATATGAATGACACAGAGGCCTAATTATCAGGTTTATTTGAGTCATCAGCAAAATGGAACAGAAAAGAACAGAACAACCTGTAATAAATCTCACCTAAAAAAGGTAGGAACAAATACTAAATAAGAGATGGATAAAGGAAAGAAGCATCTGAAACCCAGTTCTCTAATGGCAAGACTGATGTGTTCTTTTTCCCTTTTAACATATAAATACTTTGAATATTACAAATGGAATAAAGAAAAAATAGTTAACAGGAGATAATGAAATGATATAATATTTGTATGAGTTTCCCATGGCTGCTGTAGCAAATCACTACAAACTCAGTGGCATAAAGCAACAGGGGTTCCTTTCTCACAATTCTGGAGGCCAGGAGTCTAAAATAAGGGCGTCAGCTGGGCAGGCTTCTCTGCTCCCTGCAGAGGCTCTGGGGCAGAATCCTTCCTTCCTTACCTCTTCCAGCTTCTGAGGCTCCCAGCATTTCTTGGCTGTGGCCGTGTAACTCCAATTACTATCTCCAACTGCACACAGCCTTCTCCTCCTCTGTTTCTTCTCCTCTTCTGTCTGCCTCAAATCTCTCTCTGCCTTTTTTTTTGGGGGGGGGGAGTGAGTGAGTACAGGAGCAGGGGGTGTGCAGAGGGAGAGGGACAAGCAGACTCCCCCCTGAGCAAGGAGCCCAGACACAGCCTCGATCCTAGACCACCAAAATCATGACCTGAGCTGAAGGCAAACGCTTAACCAACTGAGCCACCCAGGCACCCCTCTCTGCCTTTCTTCTATAAGGGCACTTATAATTGGATTTGGTGCCCCTACCCAGATAATCCAGGATGATCTAATACCTAAATCCTTAATTTAATTACATCAACAGACCCTTTTTCCAAATAAGGTGGCATTCACATGTTTCAGGTATATCTTTTGGGGCCACCACTCAATCCACTATAGCATTTGTTAAAACAGAAATATAAGCTAACAAAAGTCTAGTCTAAGACTAGATTTAAATCTATAATTTATTTTACTAATGAAATGTGTACAGTTTTATTTTTATTTTTTCAGTTAAAGGCACATAATTTATTGTCTTTAAATAATGCACATAGATGTAACCGTCTAGAGATTTTTACCATTGTAGAGACTTGCAGAACAATTAGATTAATGACAAATGAGTCAAATGTTTACAGGTTTAAGAAAATCCATTTCCAGGGGCGCCTGGGTGGCTCAGTAATTAAGCGTCTGCCTTCAGCTCAGGTCATGAGATCACCACAGTCTTGGGATCGAGCCCCATGTCAGGCTTTCTGCTCAGCAGGAAGCCTGCTTCTCCCTCTCCCACCACTCCTGCTTGTGTTCCCTCTCTCCACTGTGTCTCTCTCTATCAAATAATAAATAAAATTTGAAAGAAAGAAAGAAAGAAAGAAAGAAAGAAAGAAAGAAAGAAAGAAAGAATCCATTCCCACTGGAAACTTTCACAAATGAAAAATAAGACTTTGGGTAGCCATCAAGCACAAGTTACCTTAATAAAATATATATTAGAATTATAAGACCCAGCTTGTAAATCAGGGTCTAGTCAGGAAAATACAAACCAAACTAGGTATTTCAAAGAGACAGCATTCAATATAGGCAATTATATTGCTGGGAGAGCTGAAAGGTCAAAAAAGGGAAAAGTCAGTAACCCTGAGGTTCGTAAGGACAGAAAGACAGACGGTAGCTGAAGGAACAAAAAAGAGGAGGTAACACTATTATAAAGTAGGGTTGCACTTCATACTGTGTCACTGGAAGTGCTAAACAGGATGCTGGGAACACCAGGGAGAGGCCATCCAGAAATGAAGTCACTTCTAGAGATACTGCCAAAAACAGAAAAAGAGAGAACTATGACTTCTCCCCTCTTTCCTTCGAATGCCTTCTAATTTTCTGCTGGAAACTTCTATTGGCAGAACCTAACAGAAACCCAGCTAGAAATGAAGTCTGAGAAATGAGGTTTGCAGGCTCCTAGCCCCACCATTCTGAAGCAGAGTATGTGGAAGGGTAGATGAGAAATTAAGGGACAACAAGCAAATAATCAGCACATCTGGTGATGTGGGAAAGCAGGTGAGTTTTTTTTTTTTTAATTTTTATTTATTTATTTGAGAGAGAGAGAGATCACAAGTAGGCAGAGAGGCAGGCAGAGAGAGAGAGGGAAGCAGGCTCCCCGCTGAGCAGAGAGCCTGATGTGGGGCTCAATCCCAGGACCCTGAGATCATGACCTGAGCTGAAGGCAGAGACTTTAACTCACTGAGCCACCCAGGCGCCCCAGCCGGTGGGTTTCTACATTGTTGAGGACACTGTAAGTCAGGGCACTGAGACAAGTAACTCTTCATACTTATTGACTAAATGATACCATTTTGGGGAACATAACTGAAAGAAATAAAGAAATAACCTCAAGGAAAAAATAAATAAATAAATAAACGTATACAAAGATGTTGGAAGTGGTGTCATTTATAACAGCAAAATCATGAAAACAGCCCAACTGCTCAACAATAAGCAAACCATGGCAGATCTATATAATAAAATACGCCAAAGCTAAAAAAAAGAAAAAATATATATTTCAAATAAGTATGAAAATGCTCGTATAAAATAAATTTAAGTGGAAAACTAGAACCCAGAATTGTATTTCTACTGTAACAACTGTAATTGTCTAAAATTGTGTGAAAGTATCCAAACAAAGATCAGGAAAGAACTGGAATGACGTAACCAGTTTAGAGTTAATGTTTCTTAGGCTTCTTTTCTCCTATAAAGTTGCTGAAGTTCTTAATTAAAAAAGAAAAGTAAGCGACTCTTTATTTTTAGATTCCAAACCAGCTAAAAATTATGTGTTTCATGCTAAGCTGCTTTAAAGAAAAAAAACCAACACACACACACACACACACACACACTACAACCTGGCTAATCATTCCCACCATAGCACTTTTTACAACTCTGGCATTAATCACTGCCATGGCCTGAGGCCAGTGTCCGATTGGTCTAGAGATTTTATTTTACAACCTGAGAACACTGGCTGGCTCCCAGTGCCGGTGCTCTCCTGCCCTGAGCTCAGCCTTTTTTCTTGGTACTCTACTTCATGTATTTTACCACAGACCAGGAGCTGTTAAAGTTAACTAAAGCAATGAATAAAGATAACAGGGCAGTACAAACCGCTCCCCCCACCCCACCCCCAAAGGCATTTTAAGGACTATTTAAATTTTTGTCAATATCTGTTGCTTCCGGATGATCTGCTCTCTCCCTGAGCCCGGAAGTGCCCATACCGTACCTAAAACAAAGCTCCCTAAAGCCAGAGGGCAGAAGGCCACACCTTGGAAATCACCCCTCCCCCAACCCATGTTGCTTCCGAGAATCATGAGGTGCCAAGAAGTTTTTTGCACTCATGAACTCTGCCTCATTAGCAGGCTCATACTGATGCTTGTCACAGCTGCCTCAAGACCATTTGGAGTCTGTGAGTAGGTGGTTACATCAGGGAAAGTATGACAGCATAACTGCCTCCCATAGGGACCTGCTGGCGAACGGCCCAAGAGACCTTGGCCATGCCCCCAGCTGGCTCGCAGTGTGATTGATTAAGCAGTGGGAGGACTCCCAGGACAACCAAGCTCCAAATTCGATCAGCTTGCCATTTTTGCCTTTGTGAATACTTGAGAATCATCCGTAGGGTGCCTTGCCTCGCCCAGTGTTGCCACCCTTGGGAGGCAATTTCAGCCCTCCGTGCCTTGATTTCCTAATGTATAAAATGGGGAAGTAATAGTAGCTGCTTCATAGTTCTGTTGAAAAATCCAGGATAATGCCCTTAAGGCTTAATGGAGGATATTGCTAGTTGTTAATCCAAGATCCATTCTTTTTTTTTTTTTTAAGATTTTATTTATTTATTTGACACAGAGAGAGAGATCACAAGTAGGCAGAGAAGAAGGTGGGGGGGGGGGGGAAGCAAGCTCCCTGCTGAGCAGAGAGCCCGATGCGGGGCTTGATCCCAGAACCCTGAGATCATATCCTGAGCTGAAGGCAGAGGCTATAACCCACTGAGCCACCCAGGCGCCCTATCCAAGATCCATTCTACCTTTTTTTCTTTAAACAGAAACACGATTTCATATGGGGTAGCAATATGCCCAGCTAAAATACTCCTCCCTCCACAGACTCCCTTACAGCTATGGTGACCATATATTTTCTGTTCTATAGAAAAGGGTTTCCAGAAAAGCAATAGTTTCTGACTTTTTTTTTTAAAGGGGGAGGGAGGAACAGAGCCAGCCAGGATGTGTATTTTGCTTTTTGCTCTTTCTTTTTCCTTCTGTATAACATGAGAACACCTAGAAGACAAGCAGCCATCTCTTAACCAAGAGAACAAAAGCTAAGGATGTTAGATCAGGAAGCTAGGAGGAATCTGGTCCTTGAAGATTTTCTCAAGCAGCTGGGCCAAAAGTGAACTACCTACTTCCGAACTTCTTTTTTTTTTTTTTTTTACTTCCGAACTTCTTACACATGGAAAAATGAACTCTGTTTGGCTAAGCCATTGTGGTTGGAGTTCTGTCATATGAAGCTGAATGCAATCTTGTTCAAAACACTTAGCAGATTGCCTGTCAACAGTAATACCTGACTAAAGGTTACCTTTTATTTTTCTATAAAATATCACAGTTATGAATCAGGTGTCATTACATTGAGCACTAAGAGAGGTTCATCATTATTACTGTGGAATTCAGTTAACAGTAAATAATGCATAAAATCCTCCATTATCAACTTGGGCTGGTAAACATTCTCATTATTCAGAGACACTGACTGTAATAACATTTGTTGAAATAAAATTTGCTGTTCTATTATAATTTTTTTATTGCTACTAGGTCATATTCAACGAGCCTTCTGAGGAGGTGATTTTATTGATAAATCTAGTAATTGAATGAAGAGGAAGGGAATAGGACATTTAAATACTCTAACATTTTTTTTTCCAAAATTAAATTTTATTCAGTGAAAAGAAATGTTCCTTTCCAAGAGATACTGTCTTTACTTTTATATAGAAATAGAACATATTTGTTTCTTTGGAACTCAACAATGCTTTCTAAGTAAGACTGTTAGCAGAGGTAGGGAGAGTACAATATTGTCGATTCACCCAAGAGTAAATCTGAAATACATAAAAGCCCTAGGAGATTTCTCAAGATTTCCCCAAGTATCCTCTATGACAGCGTATATAGCTTGTCCTCATATCTCTGCATCCCCAAGCTCCCCCACTTGGGCTGAAACATGGATCCATCTCTACCACCAGAAAAGCTGTTTCTAGATTCATTCTGGAAATACAACTTTACCATAACACCAGGGAGAAATCAGAAAATCTGCCAGATGTCTCCACAATCCACTAATTAAACTGTGCTCCTGTTCTCTCGGTTTCTTTTTTTTTCTTCTATTTTTATACTTTGTTGTTCAAATAGAGGAAAGCAATAGGATAGGTTGGGTTATCCTACAATAGTAACACCAAAATCTCAGTGGCTGAAAATGCCAAAATTTGTTTCTTGTTTATTCTATTCACCTTTAGTGGGTCAGCAGGGACATTCTCCTCATGATAGCCATTGAGCCCAAGCTGAGAGAACAGTCACCATCTTGAATGTTGCCTATCACCATGTCAAAAGGAAACTGCACTGGCAGTTTTAAATATGCACCACTTTGGCTCACAATTTATTTGCTAGAACCAGTTTCAGGGGTCCATACAACCAAAAGTGGGCCACAAAGTTCAACCCTACCACGTGCTAGAAGGGGGGCGCTAATAACAGTAGAGAGGTAGCATTCCCCGAGAGGACCACCTACCTACAGCTGTGAGTCATATCACTCATGTTATCTAATTCTCATAACAGACCTTGATATTGTCTAGCTTTAATTTTCAGATGAGAAATCCGGGGCTTAGACAGGTCAAGTAATTTATCCAAGAATCCCATCTAACGTGTACACTTGATTTCAGTTTCATCTGATTCCAAAGTCAGGGCTTTTTCCATTATTTCCCTAAGCCTCCCGGTATCATATGCTCAGTGGCTCACAATTTCCCAGCCTTGGGGGGTCGGGAGGTATAGGGGAACAGAGAGTGAAGAAAAGGTTTATTGTTAAGAGAGAATTCTCTCCACAAAGCCAAATGGTGTAAACTTCTGTGGCCTCATTAGTACAATGAGGTGAACAACTGAACTAACATCACCTAGGACCTGAAACTGAACCCCATAAGACCAGAAGCAAAATTGACTAAAATGAAATTGTGGAGAGGGAGCTATTAGGGATGCTAAGTCGGTCATAGAGACATTGCCACGAAACTGAGAGGCAGCATTATGCTATTTCTGGTCCTCAAAAACCTTCAAGTGATCACTTCAGAATGCCTCCTATTACCCAGGGTGATATCCAATTGTTTTCAAGAGCTCTATTTGCTACTACATAAATCTCACCTTTAATCCCTAGAGAGTGTGGGTAATTTTGTTAAACTCATTAAAAGCCTCATAGACACATTTTTGTTACTGTTCCAAATATACTAATTTGGGGAGGGATTCACGTTTTGAAGTGAACTACGCACTCAAGCATTGCCAGAGAGGCTGATCTAACCTAGACGTCTCAGGTGGGGGATGCTTGGGTAGCACTGACCTGCTTCTTCGAGGGATGTAATTGTCAGCAAAGGGAGGATGGTCTTTTAAGCTTTTAAAATAGTTTTACATTGTGTCTCATCTCTACTACACAGCTAACTGTAAGACATGAGGTATTCCACCAAACTTGAAGCTGTTGATATAATGGAGCTCGATTTTGACTTTTCTAAGTACATTCTAGAAAAATTACAAACCTGAAGGAATAGAATTCCTTCTCTTAGGAAGACTCTACTCAAAAATACTCATGATAAAATGTGCTCTGCAAAAGGCAGTCTGTACACGTGTACAGCCTTTGGTTCTAGGGTGTTAAGCAGCCAGTAGGTACCAGTTTCAATATACCAGCCTGGTTGTGCTGGGCTGGGTCGATGTCCCACAATGCCTTGGTGTAGGTCTATTTTTGAAGCATTGGTATTTAAGTCATAGATTACAGATGATTTTTCCCTCTGCTTTCCAATTTTTCTCTAGTGTTCCTTTTCTGATTAAAAAGACTTTTTTTTTAACTTGAAGAGCATTTACAGTATGACTTCAAATACTTCAGATTACATGCTCCTCTATTCCCAGTAGATTTTTTTTTTTAATGGGAAACACTGTGAAGATAGAGTATCAAAGACTCAAATAGTACTCTTAAAATAATCAGTAAGGCATGAAAGTTAAAACTCAATTTTAAGAAGAATGTCCTAGAGTTGAGGGTCAACCCCCTCCTTATAACAGCCAAAATTTAAGTCACCTGAATAAATAGAGAGACAAGGAGGAAAGGGCACTCTGAACTCTGCAACCTCTCATATTTAAAAGAAGAAACAGAAGAGGTAATTCCAATTGACCCTTTGTGCTTTATGGGTTTTGCATCTCTGGGAAGGTTAAGATGACAGCCCATTCTAAACACATGTCCATTTACATTAGCAGCCTTTTCTATGGGTGGCTTAAGTGCATATTTGAAACATTCCAACAGAGAAACAAAAAAGACATCAAAGGACCAAATAAATCCATGCAAGCATGGGGATTTGAGAGCCAGTTTATGTGGACTTTATCTCACTCTTATTTACCCACCACAATCCAAATGAGACCATACGCAGTCAGTACCCAAAAAGACCTGCTTTCCGTAGTCAAAACAGTATAGCTTGCCACTTTCTTTCGGGAAAATTATAGTGGATGCTTTGACTATGTTAGCAAAGGGGACTAGCGGAGGATATTGGGACGATTATTTTACTAACATTTTAAGTGTGTCAAATAGGTGTCAAGTTCCTGCCTAAATGCTAATGAAGCCTAGATACTAAAAATGAACGAGAACAGGTTGAGAGCAGTTTTTCTACTACTTGGGTGGTTAGCTGGAATAGCCATGATAGGAGTGCCCTGAGCACCCCAACTTGGGTTGATGACGTAATTCAAGTTGAACAATTACTTTAACTTTTCGGACAGTAAGGTCTAGACTCCTTTGAAACGGCCAGCCTAACATTCTTTTTTTAATGACTTTTCCCCTTCTTCTCTTACACTCCTTGCTCCCTTGATGGTATTATTACCTATGGAAAATTGCAGATGTTTAGTTTATACAAGAGGAAAGATTAATATTCAATTTTTAAAAATCTGGTACATGAATAAAATCCCCACAACAGTACATGCAATGCTCCCATAAAGAACTGTGGGGCCCTTAACTTTAGTGAGAGCTAAAGAATGTCTTTAAGTGGAGAGGAAGAAATGATGGGAATATTTGCTACAGGATTCAGACATCAGTCCCCTGGTTCCATTAGCTCACCAGGAATTTAATGTAACTCTGAACAGGGGAAGTCATTAAGTCAATGGTTTTTTTAGGACGTCCTTGCTTTGCAACCTGGCTGGACTAATTTGTTGGGTTTGCCCAAAGAGTACAGAAATTCAATTATTGGGTAGAAGACAAGAAATAATGTAAACAAAAGACAAATACTGAAGTTCAAATGGGTACAACCCAGAGGAAGGTTATGGAGTGATGAGAAAGAAGCAGATATTAAATTAACTTCAGCTGGTGTCTTAACTAGGGGCATTACCATTAATCAAAACTGCAAGTTTAAGTGTTGGTTCTCGAAGGAAAAAAATCAGAAAGGGGCTCTTTGTCCTTTGTTAACACAAACACAAACATTTGTACAACAGAGAGAAATGCCCTTCTGTGGTTTTCTCCTTTGCAAGTCAGGGATGATTGGGTAATATTCAGGCAGAAAAACATAATAATGATCGATGACTGGCAAAGTCTTATTTTTTATTTCACTAGGAGCAGATATTTTTATATATTTTTGGCCTGTTCCTCTACATATGCAGTCACTTCTGCTAGTCACTGGAAGAGTTTCTTACATGTTTTTGAAATATGTATGATTCTTTCTAAGTCCTGCAAATGATGAGCTACTACTTTTCTTTAAAGGTTGCCCTCTTCAACTTAAAATCTTTTTCTTTAAAAATTGCAAATGTTAACATTAAAAATGTTAAGAATGAAGAGGAATAGAAAAAAATTTTAAAGCAGTGCTTTCCCCTACCCTTCTCTTCCTACTCATTTTAGTTAGCTATTATTGCATAACAAATTACCCTCAAAACTTAAAAGCCTAAAGCAGTAAACGTCTATTACCGTACCAGCTTCTATGGATCAGAAATTCAGAATGGCTCGGCCAGGTGGTTGTTGGCTCAGAGTGCGTCACGAACTGCTGCGAGGATGGCAGTGGGGATGGTAGTCATCTGAAGACTCGACTGGGGTTGGAGGATCCGCTACCAAAGTGGGGTCAACTCACATACCTGACAAGTTAGGGCTGCTTATTGGCAGGCCTCAGCTCTTTAACACACGGACTCACCTTAGAGCTGCTAGGTGTTTTTACAAGGTAAGAGCTAACTGGGTCAAGGGTGACTGATCCAAAAGACAGAGGAAGGAGGCGTCCAAATGTCTTTTATAACCTCATCTCTGGAATCACACACACACACTAAATCCAGCCACACTCAAGGGGATAGAAATTGGGCCCCACGTTTGCAAAGAGGAGTATGGAAGTTCTTGTGGACATAGTTTAAAACTACCACAGTGCTCTTAATCTTTAAAGGTAATCACTACTAATATATTGGTATATAACTTTCTAGACCATTTTCTGTGTATGTATAAATATGTATAATGTACATATGAATTTTTATATATTAGATATATGTTGGATTATAATTACAACATATATTAGATTATGTATTTATAGTTGTTTTACAAAACCCAGAAAATGCTATATTATTTGCACATTTTTATTCATTAATTTATAAAAGACATCATTTATCCTCATGCCACAGAGCTGCTTCTGTTAAAGAGCTGCATAGCATTTCATTGGCTATTTATAACATCTTTTTTTTTAAGATTTTATTTATTTATTTGACACAGAGAGAGAGAGAGATCACAAGTAGGCAGAGAGGCAGGCAGAGAGTGAAGGGAAGCAGGCTCCCCGCTGAGCAGAGAACTCCATGTGGGGCTTGATCTCAGGACCCCGAGATCATGACCTGAGCAGAAGCCAGAGGCTTTAACCCACTGAGTCACCCAGGCACCCCTATAATATCATTTCTTTAAGCATTTCCCTAAAGATGTGCCTCTGGGTTGTTAATTTGTTACTGTGAATAATGTTACAGTGGACATCCCAGTACATAAAACCTTTCCTGCTTATTTAAGTATTTCTGTGTGATATGTTCTTACAAACAAAATGCTGTATCAGAGGGACGCCTGGGTGGCGCAGTTGGTTGGGCAACTGCCTTTGGCTCAGGTCATGATCCCGGCGTCTTGGGATCGAGTCCCGCATCGGGCTCCTTGCCCCACAGGGAGCCTGCTCCTCTCTCTGCTTCTGCCTGCCTCTCTGCCTGCTTGTGTTCTCTCTCTGTTAAATGAATAAATAAAAATCTTTAAAAAAAAATGCTGTATCAGAATATTTCTGCTTTTACTATTTTGATAAGTACCAACCAATTGTCCTCTAAAAGTATAACATTTGTTTGGTCATTATATTGGTTAGGGTAGGCTAAATAGAGCTAAAAATTGTCCATGGTTTCAAGACAGTACATTCATTTCTCTCTTCTGTAATAGTTCAAGGCAGATTTCCATGGCGGTAGTGGTGGGACTGGAGTGATGGAAGTGATGGGAGCCCATATGGCTCTTATCTACATGGTTCTCCAGGGATCCAGGATTATAGTGTCTCTGCCATTTTTTATGATATTCTAAGGTGACTCTGGTTGTCACCATCATCATTCTAAAAAATGAGGAGGGAGGGAAGAGCATAAAGGGATAAGTCTAGAAATTTTTATTGGGCCAGCCTAGAAGTGACATTCATTGCTTCCCCTGGCATTTCATTGAAGATAATTGCAGAGGATACTGGGAAATATAGTAAGGTTGGGCAAGGATATGCCCAGCTAGCATCTCTGTCATAGGGATTTTAAAATATTTAAAATTGACATGTCCCAGATGTCAAATAATCAAAATGGCTGCTAATTAGAAACAACTAGAAGAACCAAGCAGTACATATCAGCTAAATATTAACCCTACTATACCATCATGAAAAATTTAAAATAAAAATTCCAATAGGGCACCTGGGTGGTTCGGTTGGTTAAGCGACTGCCTTTGGCTCAGGTCATGATCCCAGAGTCCTGGGATCAAGTCCCACATCGGGCTCCCAGCTCCTCAGGAAGTCTGCTTCTCTCTCTGACCTTCTCTCCTCTCATGCGCTCTCTCAATCTCTCTCTCTCTCTCTCAAATAAATAAACAAAAATCTTTAAAAAAAATTCCAGTAATATTATTCATGGACTTGAAAGTGTATTTTGTTTTGCAATTTAAATGTTAAGTTTATCCAAAAGAGCAACTTTTGAAAAGGAAAAATAATGAGGAGGTTCTTGTATTACTAGATATCAAAGCATAATATGAATACAGTAATTAAAATAATGAAGTACATAGGAATAGATCAATAAGAATTTATAAAGCTATAAATTCTGCCAAACTCTCAAGTGTATTAATCATCATTTTCCTAGAGACCACCTTCTCCAAGTCTGCCATCATCCTGTTCCACTGTGGAGTGATTGCTCTCTAGGTATCTTGCATGCCTGAGATTCCCTTTGTGGCTTTTTTTTTTTTTAAGATTTTATTTATTTATTTGGGAAAGAGGGAGAGAGAGAGAGTGTGCATGAATGGGGTGGGGGGAGGGGCAGAGGGAGAAACAGACTCGCGGCTTAGCACAGAGCCCTACAATGTGGGGCTCTATCCTATCACCCTGAGATAGGACCTCAGCACAGTTAGAGGCTCAGCTGACTGAGCCACCCAGACACCCTTCTGGCTTTTGTTTCCTTTGTTCCAGGCAATCTTTTTTCTTGGTTTACACACCCATTTTGTTGGAGCCCAACTATTAATGGCTTCCTGAGACAGGACACCTGGAAGGTAAATCTTCCAAGGCCTTGTATGTCTAAAGATACTGTTATTCTTCCTTTAAGCTTGATTGACAGTTTAGCTGGGTATTAATTGATAAATATACCCCTACCCCCCTCAGAATTGTCTTCTGGCATCCAGTTGTTGCTGTTAAGATGTCTAGTGTCGGTGCACCTGGCTGGCTCAATTGTTAAGTATCTGCCTTCGGCTCAGGTCATGGTCCCAGGGTCCTTGGATCAAGCCCCACATCAGGCTCCCTGGAGCCTGCTTCTCTCTTTCCCACTCCCCCTGCTTGTGATCCCTCTCTCGTCGTGTCTCTGTCAAATAAATAAATAAAATCTTAAAAAAAAAAAGATATCTAGTGTCATCTCCCACTTATTCTTTTATGTGTCACCTGTTTTTTTCTTTATTAAAGCTTTTAGACTTCTCTTTTTCCTTGGCGTTCTTAGCCTACGTCCAGATATGCTCTGGCTTTTTATTTGCTTGTTTCTCTCATTTGTTTCACTGAGCACTCAATGGGACTTTAGCCTCTGAAGATTCACATCATCCAGTTGGAGGGATGTTTCATCCGTTATTTTTTTGATAATTTCCTCCACTCCATTTTTTTCTGTTCACTCTTTTTTTTTTAAATCCCTCTTTCCTGTTAGATGATAGATTCCTAGATTGATTCTCTTTCTTTTTTTCTATATGTTCTTTTCCATCAATACTTTGGAAAAAAGGCTTTCCTCTTGTCATCCAATAAGATATAATATTAATTGCCTGTAGGCTCAGGCCTCTGTGATCATTGTCCTCATAGCTCGATTATCTGCCTCAAACTTTTTTTTTTTTTTGGCTTTCGGGGTTTTGTTTATTTAAGTAGTTTGTACCCATCACTGAGAGGCAAGCAAGGGAGAGAAAATTCTTGAACCCATTTTAGAGTCTGAGACATTGAGGCCAAAGTGGGCTCCTGGCAGGGTCAGTAAAGAAGACAGCTCTGAAGCTGCCCAAGGCTGTGTCCCAGGCAACAGCAGCCCCAACCCTGCCCCACAGAGAGCCCGCCACCCGATAATAGCCCAGATGGTGGCCCCTGTGCACGTCACATAGACACATCCACCCACCATGCACACGGCTCTGCGACACGTAGCCCAGGCAGAGGCACATAGCTGTCTCCATGGGTACACTGCACACCCACACTCAAACCCCGTATGGAGCTCAGGTCCAAGCAGAAACACCTGTGTCCTTGCCTGTCACAGGCACTGTGGCAGCCTCACCAGTTGGCCTTCGCTGCCTTGACGTCACTCACAAGGCTCTGGGCCAAAGAGATACCAAAGATCTGGAGAAGGCAATGGCCACAAAGACCTCAGCCACAAGAATCAGATTGTCCTGCAGCTACTCTTCGACCTGGCCCATGCAGCAGCCTTTGGTGTGGATGGAACCCTGCTGCTCCAGCCCCAGTTTGAGCCTGGGGTCTTAGACACACTGGGTGTTGAGGACACCTTCCGCAGGGTCCCTGACGCAGCAGGAGAAGGACACCCTGCAGCGCTCCTGGCTGGGGTTCAAGGCAGTGCAGTTGAAATAAACATTGAGGTTCCAGTCATTAGGCCCTGTGGCTCCGCAGCAAGACAGATATTCCTGAGCAAAGTCAATTAGGTTCTGGAGGTCAATGTTGTCCCAAGAGGCCTTGACGTTGTTGTTGAGGAAGAAACTGAGCCGGTCTCAAATCCAGTCCTGGAATACGAAGGCCAAGATGCCTGATGCCAGCTCTAGGAGGATGATGAAACCAAAGAATGCTGAGAAAACCTTGAGCAGGAAGGTGATCTCCCAGGGAGCCCGGATGTAGCAGGCAAAGCCCACCCAGCACCAACATGATGCCTCTGATCGCTACAAACTGCCAGGCAGGGTGGAAGCCTCCCAGATCTGTCAGCACCGAGCTACTGGAGAGAACCCCCTTCTCACTCCAGGCCCAAGAGCCGAGAAACAGGGCTCCCACCACCCAGAAGACAATGCTGAAGCCAAAGGGGGCGTATTTCCCGCAGCGGCCCACCTCGGGTTGCTGGGAGGGCTGCTGCTTGCCCCAAACACACTGTGAGCAGCCTCCTGCCGCCCAGAGAAGCGGAGCAGGGGCTGCACCGGACCCCCACGGCTCTGTGCGGGCCAGAGCCCCTGGGAGCCTAGCCGTGCCGGGATGGGGGGGTTCCCTGCCACACAGAGCGCCGGGGGGGGGGGGGGGGCTTCTGATCCAACAGAGGCCAACAGAGACGGAGGCTGCCTCATCATTCCATCATTATGGGAATTTGGTCCCCTGAAATCTTTGCTTTCAGTGCTCCTGCCAGCGTCATTCAAGTAACCCGCCTTCTGTTGGCATCTACAGATACATGTTTTCCGTTCACAGTCAACCTTACTCTGACTCGTACTCCCTGCTATAGATGATTTCTCCCTCCTCGTGGTGCACAACTTGCTCATCTCTGGTGTCTTTTAGCTCTTCCTATTGTAAAAACAGCTTCCCTGTATATTTCACAGAATGCTCCCGAGATAATCTAATTCTCTCCCTAATCACCATCATGCCTGTTGGGGCAGCTTGTTCCTGCGGCCACTCCATCTATCTCTGCCCTGCAGCTTGGCTGCCCTTGAGTCAGGTCACCTCTTCTGGCAAAATCAACTGTGGTCCGGGAGTAGGGGTGGGTGGGTGGGGAGACAACACCAAACGAACCCTGCCCGAGGAACCCCACGGGGTTACTTTCTGCCAAGAGGCTTTGGGTATGGTAGGTATTCAGAGGTGGGGCCAGCCCTTTACAGTGACTTTAGATAAAATACTCAAACCTTAGGAGCCTCGATGGCCTCTTTGAAAAGTAGAAATAATGAGATATCGCCCATCTATTTCATAGGATTATTATGAAAACCAGATCAACTGTTGTAAATTATAAAGCGCTGCACCACATAAGCAGCTGGTGAAATGCCCGGCATATGAGAGGTGTCCCATCCACAGTGGAACACGATGCCACAAAGGGCCCAGGACCGAAATGGGCCCTTTGGGGCCACGGCTGAGAACTACCATGCTAAGCACCACACGGCACTGTGGTTGCCTGCGGGGCCTGCTGACAAGTCCTGTCAGAGAGGCTGCAGATCTGCCCTCATTCCTGCCCAGAAGGCCTGGGGGGAAGAAGTGGGGGGGGGGGGGTTGGGGGAGAGTGGTTTTTGGGAACTGCAGAGTTCTTGAGGAGAGGCTGTGCCCTCTTCTCGGCAACCTGGGAAGAGGAGCGAAGGGGCTCTCTAGAAGCACAAGGGAGGGAAGCCTCATGAGTGTGTGTGCATGTGTGTGTGTGCACGTGTGCTCGACCACACAGCCACTCCTGCCCCCCTGAATCAGGGACGAGTGCAAGTCTCTAGTGGGAAGCCGCCGGCGCCGGCACCAACAGAGAACCTACTGACACCCGTGCAGAGAAAAGGCTGGGAGAGGGACGGAGCTGAGAAAGAACAGACGGTCTTTTTTTTAAAAAAGTTTCCCCTAAAGCTAACATTTTTAATTGAAAAGACTATTTTTTTCCTTCTTAAAACCCCCCTTTTATGCTAAAATACAGCATACAGACAGAAAAAAACATAAAATGTGCAGCTTAATGAGTTATCAAGGCCCTATCTGTGTAACCATCACTGAGGCCAATAAATTAAACATTGCCAGCACCTCGACCGTGTCTACCTGTGTCTCTCCAAAATCAGAAAACCCTCCCTCCCCACGAACATAACCATAACTTTGTCCTTTTTTTTTTTTTTTAAGACTTTATTTATTGGGCAGAGAAAGAGAAAGCCAGCGCACAAGCAGGGGGAGAGGCAGGCAGAGGGAGAGGGAGAAGCAGGCTCCCTGCTCGGCGGGGAGCTTGATCCCGGGATCCTGGGATCATGACCTGAGCCAAAGACAGACGCTTAACCAACTGAGCCACCCAGGCACCCCTTGATCTTTATAACAATCACACTTTAATTTTTTTTTTTACTTTTTTCATGTACGTATGCACCGTAAAGCACTGTACTTCAGTATTGCTCATTTGGGGACTGAATGCAAGTGGAAGCGTACAGTATGGATATACATCGGCTTGTCTATCTCGCTACAGTCGATGGCTTTTGGTTGGCAGTGCGAGGCCCTTGTGAACATCCTGGCACGAACGCCCTTGTGCGTGGTTCCTGGTGTGTGCATGTATAATGTCCCTGGGGCGAACAGCCGGGAGTGGAACTTGGGACGGTAGCCTACGGGAATCCTCCGCTGGCCCACAGCTGTTTCCGAAGCGGACCCTCACTGTACATTTGGGGAGCAGTTCTCCTTGCTCCACATCAAAACTGATAATTTTTCACTCTGAGATAATGTACTTCAAGAGAAAAAAAAGGCCTTTGAAAAAATGAAAAAATAATGATGGTAGAATGAACAGGTTCCTCTTTTTGAGTGACTTTACATGGCAAAACAAAGATCTAGTAGTTCTACTTAGGCCTATTGGGGGGGGGGGGGG
>CM052810.1:109369833-109390553 GCA_028533885.1 Nasua narica | reverse complement strand
TTTGTGTAGACTTCCCACCCTGAATAAGGGCTGATTTTGTGACCAGTTGAAGTGTCAGCGTATGAATTCACAAGCTAGGTAAGAAAAGACATTGCTGGGGCGCCTGAGTGGCTCAGTCGTTGGGCGTCTGCCTTCGGCTCAGGTCATGATTCCAGGGTCCTGGGATCGAGTCCCACATTGGGCTCCCTGCTCTGCGGGAAGCCTGCTTCTCTCTCTCCCTCTGCTGCTCTCCCTGCTTGTGTTCCCTCTATCCCTGTGTCTCTCTCTGTAAAATAAGTAAATAAAATCTTCAAAAAAAAAAAAAAAAGGAAAGAAAAGACATTGCTGCTTCAACATTGGTCTTTTGGATCAATCACTGTGGGGGAAGTCAGCTACCACGTTGTGAGGATGTTCAAGCAGCCCTATAGAGAGGCCCACACAGAAAAAGAACCCATTTACTAACGCCAACTTGCTAACCAAGTGAGTGAACCAGCTTGAACAAGACATTCAGCCTCAGTCAACCCTTTGGTGATTTCAGTCCAGCTTCTGAGTTTTTCAGCTTGACCCCAGAAATCATAAGGCAGACAAGCCATCCCCCTGTGCCATGTCTGAATCCCTGACCCACAGAAGCCATGAGATAATAGATGATGACTGTTGTTTTAAGCCACCAAATTTGGGGATGATTTGTTACACAGCAAGAGATAACTAATGACACACGTGACCACCTAGGAAGTATCCTTGCCAAAAATTTGAACCTGAATTTGAATATGCCTAAATGTTTAATGACAGATTTAGAAGAAAGAGGACAGAAGAATGTGCTAAACAAGTACACCATGGGGATGCAATTAGCAAAATCCAGAATATAGGAAATTCTACAGCACAAACTACTCAATTTCTTCAACAAGTAGATTGGGAGGGAAAAAGATGAGGAGAGCAACCTGACATTGAAAGAGATTTAGAAGGTAAGACAGATTGCATTATTCCTAATACATGTGGCCCTCCTTTTTGGGAAACTTATGCTTCCGTTTTCCACACTGACATCCGCTTTGGCCATGTGATTTTCTTTGATCAGTGAAATGTAAGCAGAAGTGATATTTGCTACTTCTGAGCAGAAATTTTAAAACTCAGGGTGCTTGGGTGGCTCAGTCATTGAGTGTCTGCCTGAGGCTCGGGTCATGATCCCAGGTTTTTTGGAATCGAGCCTCACATCAGGCTCCCTCCTCGGCAGGAAGCCTTCTTCTCCCTCTCCCACTCCCCCTGCTTGTGTTCCCTCTCTCTCTCACTCTCTCTCTCTCTGTCAGATTAATAAAGAAAAGCTTTAAAAAAAGAAAAGAAAAGAAACTTTAAAAGTCATTGTGTTTTAACCATTTCTCATTCCATCTGCCAGGAAGTGGGTGTATCCCAGATGGGGACTGTTTCTTCAGCCCATAGCCAGGAGTGAAGAGTACGTGAAGCTGATTCACAGTGGAAATTCACGTGAGCAGAAAATAACCCTGAGTTGTTATAAACTGCTATGATTTTGGAGCTGTCTGCTACCATAGCATAACTTCGTGTAGTCTGTCTCTTGTAAGAAATGTTTCAATCAAATAAAACAGATAAACCTTATTAGGATCTCACTTTATGAAACCATTGTAGCAATTTATTACTACGATTTGGAAACATCCCATAATATAAATTTTTAAAAAAATGGTCTAGGGGCACCTGGGTGGCTCACTTGTTCAGCGTCTGCCTTTCGCTCAGGTCATGATCCCGGGGTCCTGGGATTGAGCCCCACCTCGGGCTCCTGCTCAGTGGGAATCTGCTTCTCCCCCTCCCTCTGCTATTCCGCCTCCCTCTGCAGGCTCTCTCTCTCCTTCTCTCTCAAATAAATAAATAAAATCTTAAAAAAAAACTAGTCTATTCACTTGAGCCTCAGAGTTGACCCTGGCTTCCAAAGAGGTACAGAAAATATGGGAGCTGGGGGAGATGGAGCCACACAATTAAGTTTAGCGAGGTAGTACATAAAGGAGGGGTTTGAATAAGGCCTTGGGAAGGAGACATCAAAACTAATCATTTCTACAGTGCCTGGGTGGCTCAATTGGTTTAGGGTCTGCCTTTGCTCAGGTCATGACCCTGGGGTCCTGGGATCCCCGGGTTGGGCTCCCTGCTCAGCGGGGAGTCTGCTTCTCCCTCTGCCTCTGCCCCCTCCCCACTGCTTGTGTGCTCTCTCTCTCTCTCTCAGATAAAGAAATAAAATCTTTAAAAAAAACCCTAATCATTTCTAGTAAGAAATATTTTTCTTCAGGAGCATTTTAACAGTTCGAAGCAATATCAGGGCAAGATTCAGAGCACCGGAGAGGTGTGGAGAGCTCTGGAAGTGGTAGCTTCCACCTCAAATGTGAAAGGGAAAGGTGTGGCTTAAGTAGAACCATTATCTCTTCCCTGCCTATTAGCTAAAATCAAATGCAGGATCTGCTTTCACCAATTAAAGCATCCAAAGTGTTCTCTGTCTGTGTTCTGGGCATTAAGTTACTGCTTGGAATTAGGAGATGGGTTGGGAGTTTGCTCTCTCCACTCCCCGCCTCAGCCTGGAATTGCATTATTTCTGGGAATGATGCATTCCTTTGAGTTAATGACAGATGGTTTTCTATTGTTCCCCTTGTCTCCTACAAAGTGCTCTAATTCCCTCTTCACGAGGCTCCAGACTGCATTTCCACCATTTGCACGACAAGGATAGAATTTCCTCTAAGCGGAGTAGACCAAGTAATGGGGCCCGAGCCACCTTGCCAGTACCACATCCAAGAGAATGTTGTAGAAGAGGGCCACTTGGGTAGGGGGAGGCCTGAGCTGAGAGAAAGAAAAAGAGGCTGAGCTTGAGGCAGACCCCAGGTCAAGAGACTATGTGGTAAGACATGAGCCCCCAGGGAGGGTGAAGATGGGCAGCCATAGTGCGGAAGAAAATCTGTCAGCGTTAGAGAAGCAGCAGCAACCTTGGTCGTAGCACCTCCTGTCCTCCTGCCTCAAGGAGCAAGTGAGGAGGTCCCGCCTTTCCTTCCATCCCCCAAACCTTGGGTCATCCTCTCTCAGAAAGAAGAAGAAGATGGGTGTGTGAAGGCAGACACGTCTCCCACCCCCACTCCCACTAGACTGACGTTGAACTCCTGTGTTGTCTTGTTCTTGAGACTGAAGTTGAGAAATGAGGAGGAATGAGCATTAGAAATAGGACTGGGAAGTTATGGAATCGGGTGGGAATGTCAGTCAGGTATAAAAGGAGCCAAATGCCCAGGGATTCCACCCGAGGAGGCTGGGAGCGTTAAACAGCTTCGTGCTTACATCCCAGTGAATTGCTATGCCTCCATAACCATCGGGTTCCTCCATTTCCCCTAACAACACAATAATGGAAACAAAACCAAAAAACGTTGGTTTGGGTTTTTAGTGATACACGATCCACTTTAGATTTTATTTATTTATTTTTAAAGTAATCTCTACACTCAACATGGGGCTCGAACTCACAACTCCAAGATTAAGAGTCATCTGCTCGAGGGACCGAGCCAGCCAGGTGCCCCTATACCACCCACTTCACGCTAGACAAACCCTGTCCTTGGCAAATGCCCTTCTTAATCTTTCCTGCCTTCTGCCTGCTCTCTCTTATCCTGCAGAAAAGCTATGCCCCCTGCTGCCTTCTGTGCAATTAACCAGAGCCAAACTTATGTACCATCAAGGACACTAAAAATAAATATCTATATTTTCTTTTAATATTTTGCCTCCTGTGACCTACTTTTAGCTCAATTTCAAAAGCAAGGGTCTGAGGTGTGTCCTAAATAAACATGGCATTGAACTCTGTTCCACTGTTTTGGCTGCATGGCTTTCTACCAAAGTTGTTTTCTATAGACAGTAAGAGTTTAAAAGATCTTCTGTGTCAATATATTGATATTTAAGCTTCATCAAAAATCTATTTCCTTGGGGACCATTTCCCACTGATAATCCTGGTATTAAAGAGCTCTAGTTAGGATCACCTCTAAAGAGCCTGAGTCACATGTAGAATCACTTACAACCCACCCACGTGTCCGAAAACACATTTTTCAGTGATTAAAAAGTCAAGAGCTGTGAAGATTTCTTGCAAAGAGAGTATTTCATCAGCTGGTGTTATTTTAATTATTCATCTTTAATGAGGAATCTATGAATGTCTTCAAAAAATCAGACTTAATAGGTAGACTGTCACCTAAAAAAAAATCAAGTTACGGTCTGAGGGTTTCACAGGCTTTGGGCGATTATTGTCATAATTTAAATACTTCAGTTTAGACAGTAAGATATATGTGAGTGCTGTAAAAGTTAGTTTTAATATTCACCCTAGGAGTTGTTAATGACTACTTTAAAGTGCTCTAGTGGGGAATACGAACTCCAGGGGATGGTTTGTGAGCACTGAAGGGCTCTAATCAGAACTTGGCCTTGGATCTGTGGCTACTAGAGCTCGTTGAACGATTCATTTCTGAATCTACACTAGAGGATTTATTCTTTAGCACAAGAGATGCTAGAAAGAACTTTTCATTAATGAAATGCATGATTTTTGAGGTACATGTACTAAACAGGAATCTCACCTTTAAAGGAAAGGGGTATAAGTTTTGGAAGAGTCTAGAACAGGGCTCTCAGCTTGGGTGTTCGTTTAGTCCTGTGCCTGCCACTTAATGCAGGATTCTGTCACCTGAGTCAATGAGAAGTGTGGCCAGGTCCTGCTTTAGGACAACGTGGTATCTGCTTCAGGCAAGTATCTCATGCAAGGTTCTGGTCGGGAGCCCTGAGCTCAGGGAGCTTACAAAGACTCTTGCGCTTGTTTGCTCATCAGTGTTTGTGCATGGAATTTGGTCAGATGCCGACTTTCATGGACCTCACTGCCCCTATGGAGGGCGGGAAGCCCCCAGCTCTTTGGATGCAAATTGGCAGAGGCCCCACCAAGACACTGGCTGTGGTGTACCACCAAACCAGCTTAAGTCAGCGAACCAACATTTGGTCCACAAATAATTACCATGAGATGTAATGAAAAAGAAAAAAAAGAGGGCCCAATAGAAAAAAGAAAATGTACTTACAATGACAAAGATTCATAGAGAAAAATGGGGTTTTGTCTGTATAACAATAATAATGTAAATGAATTATATAAGGCTTGCTACATGTCCTAAACTCTCTCTTAACATAAACATATACATGTATTCATTGAATACTTGCCCCAGCTCTGTGAAGAAATACTTATCATATTCTTTTTTTTTTTTGGAAGAGTGGTTTATTTATTTGAGAGAGAGCGATAGAGAGCAAGCGCGGGGTAGGGGGGGAGGTTCAGGGGGGCAGGAAGAGCAAAGGGAGAGGGAGAATCCTGAAGCCGACTCCCTGTAAGTGCGAGCCCGATTCGGGGCTCAATCCCAAGACCCTAAGGATGACCTCAGGATCCCAAGACCTCAGATGACCCGAGCCAAACCCAAAAATGTCAGCAGCCCAACCAACTGTGCCACCCAGGTGCCCCCGATTATCACATACTTAACTGTGTTTCAGAAAACAGGAGCACAAAGTACAACTTGTCCTAGACTCTACAAAGTGGACAAGTAGTGATGTGAACCCAGGCAGTCTGACTCTAGAATCCAGGCTCTCGCTGTTTTAGAAACCAGAGTCGTCTTGTTGAAACACAGTCATCGCTATGTGACCAGGAGCCACAGGAGTTTATAGAGTTAAAGAAAACTGGACTTGCTCTAAGAGCCCAAGGGGAAAACTAAGGAATTCTGCGGTTTCCCTTGGCTTGAGAAAAGGTCCTTGCCAACAAGAGAGCTTTCTGTCAGGCATCATTTGGGCAGCAGGGCTTCTGCGATGAATTAAAAATAAAGACCTGTCACTTGGTTGATGATGTGTATAACAGTTTTCCCAGACGCAACAAAGCTGCTGAGTATTAGAAGACTTGGAAGAAAAAGGCAGGCAGCAGACAAGCTGTTTTTCTCTCTTCCACATTTCACTTCCTTTTCTATCTCCCTATATCATCCCATACAGATCAACCATTCACACATGTGAGGTTACTGATGTAAGTCACAGCAAAACAGCCCTGCAGGAAAGCATATTTTTCTCTGTCCCTTTCAATCCCTCAGCCAGGGCAAGAGTTGATTAATCTTCTTTTTTTTTCCTTTTTTAATATTTTATTTATTTACTTGAGAAGGAGAGAGTGTGAGAGAGATCATGAGCAGTGGGGAAGGGTAGAGAGAGAAGCAGATTTCCCACTGAGCAGGGAGCCCAATGAGGAACTCAATCCCAGAACCCTGGGATCATGACCTGAACTGAAGGCAGATGCTTAACCTACTGAGCCACTCAGAAGCCCAAGAGCTGGATAATCTGATCACTGGCACAGTTATTTGGTGAATTCTTTACCTGCAGCTATAAATCTGATCTTGTGCCTTGCTTTTGCAAGTTCCTCCCTGGGCATAGTTCTTCGAGGGCACAGAAACCACCGGGCCACAGCCAGCATTCTACGGATCCTTTACCATTTACTTGCTTTAATTCCTACAATATAATTTTACCCACATCTCACAGAAGTGAATGTTTGGAGGTCCACTCAGGGCCTTTTTCCATTTCCCTGTCATGGAGGGAATATGGCGTGCATCTTCTCTTATCCTTTTTTCGGCCTAGTTCTGTGTATACTCAGGATCCTGGCAAACTACTCAACCAGCCACATCATAGAACTACAGGGAACTAAACCGTGAACTCAGCAGACTAACATCATGGCTTGGCGGCTGCCAGATCCACAAACATTTCAAGGTTCTAGGACTTTTAGGGTTCTTATAACTGTTACTTGGTAAGTTCCAAATACTTTTTAAAAAATCCCCAATATTTGCATATACCAGATCGATTTTATATAAAAATATAATAATTTATTTATTTACTCATTAAATTTGAATTGAGACCAGGAATTGAACCCGATACTGGAAACTCAAGAGAAATAAGATATGGATCCTGCCGGTTTGTTGGGACTCATTTTGCTTGTAGGTAGTAGGAATCCAACTTAAAGTAACTGAAACAAAAAATGAAATGTGTTGATTCATGTAACTGAGAAGTCCGAGCATAAATTCAGGCAAGGATGGATCAAGGGAGCTTCTCTTTTCACCTCTGCTCATCTTTGTCTCTCTTTCTGTGCTGGCCTCATTTTCCCTTACTAAAGATAGCCTCCTCCAATATAACCTGAACCAATGGCTATAAGAAGCTTCAGCTTAAATCATTCTTAGGGATCAAAATAGCAGAGGAATAGAGACCTTCTCTCTCTCAGATCCATTTGGCAAAAATCAAGGAAGATTCTGACTGGCTGCAGTTGACGGCATGCCCATTTGATTGACCACTCTGGGCAGGAGAATGGAATATTCAATCAGGCCATGCCTCAGTTAGCTGCTTCCCTCCCCCTGTATGAGGAAGGTTCAACTCCAGTTATACAACATGAAATGCATTTTCCACACAGAGAGAGGGGTGGAGGATAGAGAAAAAGAATAGATATTCACTGTGGAGGTCAGCCTCAAAGATGACCCCAAAGGATTTTCACCTCCGGGTATTTATATCCTTGCATGATCTTCCATACTATATCAGGGCTAGCCTGTATGACTAGTAGAATCCTGCAGACGAGATGGTGTGTGACCTTCAAGGCTAAGTCATAAAAGATTTCGCAGGCTTCACCTTGCTCTCTCTTGGATTACCTGCTCTGAAGGAAGTCAGCCATCATGCTGTGAGGAAACCCATGCCGCCCCCTGAGGAGATTCCTGGGGAGGGAACTGAGGCCTTCTGCCAACGGCTAGTTCCACCTTGGTAGCCACTTGAGCGTGCCATCTGGAAAGTAGATTTTCCAGCCCCAGTCAAGGCTTCAGGTGACTGCAGCCGTGGCCTACACCCTGACTGCAACTTCATGAGAGACTACCCAGCTAAGCTGCTTCTCAGTTCCTGAGCTGCAGATGCTGTGAGATCTGTGAGATGATAAATGTTTATTTATGAGCGCCTTTCAAGGCACTAAGTCTTGGAGTAATTTGTCCCTTAGAAATGGGAACTCATACAGCCAAGTAGCTCATTGCCCGGCCTAAAGACATAGACATTAAATGACTAACTTTAATTTGTGAGTGGGAAAGGAAGATGGGAAAGGAAGATGGAAATGGAAGAGAACCCTCCGTGCAGTTTTATAGGAGAGACCACCTCTGAGCTAGGCTCGAGGAAGAATGTGACGAGGAACTGAATCCAGGCCAAGGGAATAGCCAAAGGCTTGGAGACCTGAAAAGTGAGCTATGTGTTCAGGGAAATGCAGATAGAATAGTGTGCTTATAGTGAAGGCAGTGGTTCATCAGAATCACAAGGAGGATGTAAAAAACATACAGATACTCAAATCCTAGCTCTAGAGAATCTGATGATTAGGAAACAGTGGTCTGGGTTTGCAAGGTTGTGTTTTTTTTTGTTTTTTTTTTTTAAAGATTTTATTTATTTATTTATTAGGGAAGAGAGAGAGTGAGAGACAGCATGAGAAGGGAGAAGGTCAGAGTGAGAAGCGGACTCCCCATGGAGCTGGGAGCCTGATGTGGGACTCGATCCCGGGACTCCGGGATCATGACCTGAGCCGAAGGCAGTTGCTCAACCAACTGCGCCACCCAGGGGCCCATCAAGGTTGTTTTTTGGTTTGGGGTGGCGTGGTTAGGGGTTTGCTGTGAGGATGTGTGTCTGGTGCAGTGTTTTCGGTGCGGTCTTTGCACCACATGCTACAGAAAGCAGAAAACATAGGCCTTTGGGGCCAAATCAATCCTAATAAAATAGGATGTGAATGAGCAGGTAGAGTGGAGTCCAGAGATCTGCATTCTAACAAACATTTTAGGAAACTTTATGCACACTAGTGAGATAGCTTGAGAGATGGGTGACTTGTGGAAAACCCAGGAAAGAATTGTTTTGTGGAAATAGGGAGAGTTCCAAGGAGGTGCTGAATTCTAAATTGGATATACATATTTGCCATAATGATGCAAAAATACGCTTAAGTAAAAAGACTAGCAGGAAATACCCCCAAATGGCCACGGATGTATTATGGTGGTGGCAATGGTAGATACTGGGATTTTGTTGTTTTTGTTTTCTGTAGTATAGGTACGTTAGCACTGTAACTTAATCATTTTTCAGAAAGTTTAAGGAGCTATGTTAATGATGTGGAGAAGTCAAGTTGGACAAGGGTTGAAAAGAGGTCATTGGCCTTCGCAAGTGGGAGGCCACTAGAGACCTTTGGATGAGGGGGTGGAAGCCAGATTACAATGGTTGGATTCAGTGAATGGGGGAAGTAGAGGGAACCACTAGTTCAAGAAGTTTGGCAGCAAAGGCAAAATTTAAAATAAAATTGTTCTCTATTTTTTATGGACTATAAAAGTAATACTTGCTCATTATATAAAATTGGGTAATTCAGAATATTAAGAACAGAATAATAGTTACCCAGAATCCCACCACCAATGCCAAACCATGTTAACAGTTTGGCATATTTGTTGAACATCTCCCCTTTGCAACAGTGCTCTGAGGTAGAGAGAATGGCTCATAGTGATCCACATTATTTTCAGTTGAGGAAAACAAGGCTCAGAAAGATTTTTCCTGAGGCACTAGAACAATCCATAATACAGTGTTTGGTTTCCATAGTGCTTTGACTTTCGATTCCTGGTTGCCCTGCCCCCACCCTACCGCAGAAGTGGCCAGTCTAGCCCTTTCCTTGAGCCCTAAGGTGTCCTGAACCGATGTTTCAGCCGCAGTGCCTCTAACGTTCCACTGCACCTATGGATTTACATTCTTCAATCAACCATGAGGCCTGTTCTTTCTAAGAGTAGGAGGTGGGTCTCATTCATCTTGGTATTCCCATATCCTCGCATAGCATTTGACACAGAAACATTGCACAATACGTTTCTGGAATGACAGATAACGGGTGATGTTTGGTACAGTAACTGATGCAGTTTTCACTCTCAGTAGTCTCTATTCTTTGTAATAGTTCCCCCATTCCGGCAGCAGCTAGCACGTTCTGTACACAGACTTCCTCAGGGTAACAATAACAATAGAATCAGAGTCCAATGATTGGCTTTTGACTTTCAAAAGCTCAGGTGGAGTATACACAACACATACAGAAGAGCAGCTGAAGGGCTGTATTACCCTTGACTAAATATGGTAGAATTGGGAAGAGAAAGGAAACTTGACTAGAAAGAAAACAAGTGAGATACCGGTGTCAGTTTCCTCCCAGGAAAGGGGCCTGGGGAATCCCTGGGGAATCCCACCCTGCTGAATCCCATCCCAGAATAGAGTTTGTCCAGTTAATAAGATGCCAGAACTCTCCCTGCTTCAGTGTGGCTTTAGAAGAGTAGGGAAGAAATGGCCACATGGAGAGTCTAGACCAGCACGCTGTCCAACAGAAATAAAATTTGAGCCACATATGGAATCTTCAGTGTCCTAGTAAGTAGCCACATTAAAGAAAGTAAAAAGAAACCGGTGAAATGAGTTTTAATAAAATATTTTATCTAACCCAATATATTCAAATATTATTTCCACATGTAATCAGTACAGAAATCATGAATGAGATATTTTGTATTCTTTGTATGAAGTCTTTGAAATCTAGTACATATTTACAGTCACAGCACATCCCAGTCTGGAGTAGCTCTATTTCCATCTCATGTTCAGCATCCAACTGTAGCTGGAGGCCATATTACACAGCACAAGTCTAGACAATCAGACGTAAAATGGCCCCATGGAATGCCTAATCACCTGGCTGAAAATTGAAGCCATAGAATATTTCTTATGTGCTCAAGAATACATTGACAAGGCCCAAAGAGCCAGGTGACCTAAGGACATCATGTTTTGGGCTGAGGGGAGTCTGATCGCATGCATTGAGCAGACAGAAGGCCATATGGATGTCTCAATGGATGCTGTGGAGACATGTCAATTCAGGGTAAACCCCCAGGAACTTGGACACCACCCTGGGGGAAGTTGAAAGCCCACCTAATCATGATTAAGTGTCCACCATGTAATAGAACAGGGCAGGGCTCAAAGGAAGTTCTATATAGAAAAAGAAAGTTATTTTGTGGACTGAGATTCAAGCTCACTACAAAAACAAGATGAACATAACTAGAATTGAGGTTATTAGAAGCCCCATCTGCTGTTTTCTTATGGGCTGCCAGAGGTGATTTTTTTTTTTAAAGATTGATTTATTTATTTGAGAGAGAGAATGTGCATGCCTAAGCATGGGAGGAGGGGCAGGGGGAGAGGGAGAATCTTGAAGCAAACTCCCCAGTGAGCACCAAGCCTGACTCTTGGCTTGATCTCATAGGTTCGATCCCAGGACCCTGAGATCATGACCTGAGCTGAAATCAAGAGTCAGATGCTTAACTGACTGAGTCACCCAGCACCCCAACCAGAAGGTGATTTGAAGGAGGTTGTATCTGTTCATCAAGCCAATGTCAAGAGAAAAGACAAGTGGGATGGCATTCTTCTATTAAAAGATACTCAAGAGACATAATAGCAGAATGTTAATATATTGAAGTGCTATATTGACTGGATCTTGATTTGAAGAAACTTAAAAGATTTTGAGGAAGTCGAAGAAACTTGTATTTTAATTGGGTTATTAGATGATTGCTAATTTGGATGCTATTGTGTGGTTATGTAGGGAAATGTCTTTATATCTTTGAGATGAATATAAAAAAATTAGGGGTAAAACTTCATGTTACTTGTAGACCAATGTTCATAGCAGCCTTCTTCATAGTAGTCCCAAAGTAGAAAAAACCCTAAATATCCACCAACTGATGAACAGATAAATAAAATATGGTTTATCTAGACAATGGGATATTATTCAGCCATAAAGTACTGACTCATGCTACAACATGGGTAAACCTTGAAAATATGATGTTAAATGAAAGCAGCCAGTAACAAAATGCCTTATGTTATGATTCACTTATATGAAATGTCTAGGGCAGGCAAAATGTCTAATAGAGACAGAAAGTAGATTAGTAGTTGACTAAGACTAGGGAAGTGGTGGGAAGTGGGGTTAACAGCT
Source organism: Nasua narica (assembly GCA_028533885.1). Taxonomy (NCBI): domain Eukaryota; kingdom Metazoa; phylum Chordata; class Mammalia; order Carnivora; family Procyonidae; genus Nasua; species Nasua narica. The sequence continues at coordinate 109,378,546 of CM052810.1, read as the reverse complement.
AGGGGTTTTAGTTTCTTTTTGAGGTGATGACAGTGTTTTCAAATTACTATTGGTAATGGTTGGACATACCCACGAACATACTAAAAACATTAAATTGTGTTCTTTAAATGGGTGAATTGCATGCTCTATGAAGTATACCTCAATAAAGCTGTTTTTAAAAAAGAAAAGAAGGGAAAAGAGTCATTCTCTATAATTTTGTTTAAAACAAGGAGCAAATAGGAGTTGGTTAAACATCTGCCTTTAGGCTTGGGTCATGATCCTGGAGTTCTGGGATCGACCCCCAAGCCAGGCTCTCTGCTCAGTGGGGAGCCTGCTTCTCTCCTTCCCTCTGTCCCCCCCCTCCCCCGCTCTCTCTCTCAAATAAATGAAATATTTTAAAAAATACTAAAAAAATAAATAAATAAAACAAGGAGCAAATATAGCAAGGTTAACATCGTTAAATCTGGGTGTTGGGCATATAGGGGCTCATTCTGTTATTCTCTCTACCTCTTTGTATATTTGGAAATACTTTTTTTAATGAAGAAAGGAGGGTAGTGGTTCTATTTAACATTCATGTCCTTGGGCATTCATTTGAAAAGGCATTCCCTTGCCTTCACTAATTGCATAATAAAATGGAGGAAGACAGTACCTTCCTCTCTTTTGCAGGTGCCTGCAATGCAGGGAATTGGCTGAGGGATAGTAAATATTATTTCATTTCCTCTACTACTGATAAACTCTCTGGGGAGCAGTCAGGTGCTACCTGGAGAACCAGGCTTGGGGGGCTAACTGATAGAAATGACCCTTCACACTTCCTGGCCACCCCAGATCTGCAGGGAGCCCTGCGCTAGCAGAGCAGAATCATGGAAGAGAAATGCAAAGAAGGGAGACAGAGGGAGGAAGGAGCATTAGAGTTTTGTCAAACTGCAAGAAAAACATTATTTATAGAAAGAAAAGGCTAGAAAACTGAGAGATTATAAGACTATTTGCTTTACAGAAATATTTCTAAGGTTTTATAGAAACATAACATTAATAATTTTCAGTGATACCTGCAAAAACGTGTAATGATAAAAGCCAATAGTTGTATATAGTACTATGTTCATTGTTCCACTTTCCATAGAATTAACTTGTTTAATCCTCACTTTAATCCCCATTTCACAGCTGAGACCACGGCAGGTTGAAAACTTGCACGACAGGACCGACCAAAGTTTCCAGTGCCACTCTCTTAACTGCTACACTTGACCTCCCCCCTTCAATAAGACACAAAAGGGCTATTCCCCTCCCCAGAAGCCACCACTGCCACCGGCTTCCTGGGGATCCTTCCAGAAGACAGATAATGCACGGAAACTTTTCTCTTGCAGGCTCATTCAAGCCCATTTCTCAATCGGCAGTTTGGAAAATGGATTCAAATGCTCCTTTCCATGCACGCGGTTAGTTCTGACCCATAAACTCTAAGTCCCGCGGGCGCCCGCAGAGAGGCACAGCCCGTTACATTGCCACCTGTAAGCCCACAGACCGACAAACAAGGGGCCTCTGATTTACTAGGCTTCTCCCTGCTGGTCCACAGAGCCGTTAATCTTCTGCCCGGGGGCAGCATTTGACAGCTCCCAAAGGTCCCGTGAAGTCCTCTTTTCAAAGTGAAATTCTCAATCAAATAAACTTGAAACAGACTTGGTCTGGATCCAGGTACAGACCTGGCCCCCCCAGACCCCCGGGGCAGCGGTTGGCTACACTTCACTTCCTGGGTTTTTTGAATCCTCTGGTGCAGACTCCATTTTTTCCTTCAATAAAACAGTGATTTAAAACCTTCATTCTTCCTGTTTTAAAACTGTGCCAAGGCATAATCATTCTGTCTTCACCAAGGAGGACACAAAAATCAGCTAGGGCTCTGTAGTCGCTCCCATGGTCAATTGTCAGGTAAGTACTTTCTTAGACCCACCCAGTTGCTTTTTGAAAAATCTCTTGACTTTTATCCAACTAGAACTATTTTTTTCATTCCTCCTCCCTCCCCCCCTTACTTGAAATTTTATTTTGATTCTTTCTAAGCATTCAGTTTCCCTTTAGACATTCAGATTATTCCCACTTTTTGGTGAGTGCCTACGGGCTCTCCTCACCTTTAACAGGGACTTCAGTGGTTTCCATGGTGACTATAAAAATAAAAATTTTCTTTGTTTTCTGTAAACTAACTAAGAAGAATACAATGCAAAGAATGATGTCTTATGGCCTAGTAGTGGGGGAAAAGATTTGTGAGGGGCAAAGGTGTACAGTAAATTTCTAATATTTCCACAGTTTAGATTCATAATATTTCAGATAAAGTTTGGAGCAACCATAAGTAAATAATGAAGAGCATTGTGGATCTTTGCCTCAGCCCATGAATACAAAAGTTAAGGGGTGTCATTCCGCCTGATTGAGGGATCTCAGATGAAATACCAACTCTACTAATTCACTTAGCAAATATGCATTAAGGACCGCCTCTGTTCAAAGCATTATTAATAAGGGTAAAAAAAAGAACTTTATTTGGTTATCAAGACAATTAATTTATAAGATCCTAAGATGCCAGAGAATTAAAAATAGCCAAAATGACTTATTATATAAGATGCTGTGCAGAGTGATTTTATTACGATTTCACATTGTCTTTCGGCATTTTCTAGCTATAAAATTGTTAAAGGATAGATTTCTAAAAGTGGTAAAATCATGACTCTTGAGCAGATATGAAATGAACCCATGTTAAAGATTTTACTTAATTCATTATTCAGTGAAGAAACGGGAAATACAGTGCAACTGGTTCAAGGGGAAAATCAAAAAAGAACAACCATTTTATATGGAGTAAAAAAATGTTGAAATGAATTTACATAGGGACACAAAACTGGCATTTTTCGCTTGAGTGGGGGTTCAGGGGTGTGGGGGAAGTCCATTTGAACCACCACACCACAGTTCCACGATAGAATTTATTTCCATGACACTAGATAATTATTTCTCACTGCTATCACATATCTACAAATTGAGTTACAGAATAGCTCAGTGAAAAGCTTGAATCAGATAAAGCAAAGGATGTGTTCTAAGAAACACAAATGTTCTGTTTCTCTCTCTGTTTATTCTAAATTTCCTTACAGAATGAATTCCCAAAATAAAAAGTAAGTAAAAATAAGTAATGCTATTCAATCAGTCTTTTCCCAGTGCTAGGCAATATGCTAAAGCCTTTACATATATTATCTTTAGATGGACATTAATATTACTATTTTATAGGTAAGATAACTGAGACTAATGTACCCAACATCCTGACATTTACTTATTTATTTATTGAAGTATAATTGATATACAGTATCCTCTTAGTTTCAGGTGTACATCATAGTGATTCGATATTTTCATGTGTTATGAAATGATCCCCATGATACCATCTGTCACCAACATACAAAGTTATTACACTATTATTGACTATATTCCCTATGCTGTACCTTATATCCTGGTGACTTATTTATTTTATAACTGGAAGTTTGTACCTCTTAATCCCCTTCACCTCCAATCCCTCCCCCTTCTGCTAAACAACAGATTGCTTCCTGAATCTACTGAATCTGTTTCTGTTTTGTTTTGTTTTTTAGATTCCTCATATAAGTGAGATCAATATTCCAACACTGAAGTGAAAGTGACTGATTCGAAAGCTTTCAACAGCTTTCAAAAAATATTTAAGATGATGACAAAATTTTTATAAATGCATGTATAAATTCATGTAACCACAACTACCATACAGAACTGTTCCATCACCCCCAAAATCTCCCAGTGCTAAGTAGTCCTATCCTTTCCTTACCCTTGGCAACCACTGCCTGTTCTCTGTTGCTATACTTTTGTCTTTCTGAGAATATAAAAAAAATGGAATCATACAGTATGTAACCTTTAAAAATTTTTGAAATAATTATAGATTTGCAGGGAGTTGTAAAAATTAAAGCACAGAAATCCTATTACTCTTGACCCAGTTATCCCAATGCTGGAATCTTAACCTTACTATAGTACAATATCAAAACCAGGACATTGACCTTGGTGCAATCCACAGCCCTCATTCCATGTTCACCCGTTTTGCCTGCACTCATTTGTGACTGTGTATACAGTTCTGTACAATTTTATCACGTGTGGGTTTGTGTAACCACACCACAATCAAGACACAGAATTGTTCCATTGCTGCAAAGGCCCTTATGTTACCCCCTTGTCGTCACAATTTTTGGAAGCCTTTCCTTATATGTTCCCCTCCTTTTAAAAAAGACCTACTATAGTGTAATTAAACAGAATTAATCCAATCCTTTTTTTTTTTTGTACTATAAGGCATATTTTGTTTTTTACTGACATGATTATTTTTAGAAATAAATAATATGAGGGGCGCCTGGGTGGCTCAGTCAATTAAACTTCTGCCTTTGGCTCAGGTCATGATCCCAGAATCCTGGGATTGAGCCCTGCCTCTGGCTCCCTGTTCAGCAGGGAATCTGCTTCTCCTTCTACGTTTTCCTCTCTCCCATGGCTTATGGTCTCTCTCTCTCTCTCTCACTCAATCTCTCTCAAATAAATTAAAAAAAAATTTTTTTAAGGTTTTATTTATCACATAGAGAGGTTATGCTAAAAAGTGATCTATCCCAAGTAGATCACTATGCTATGTGGGTCATTATTTGGAAACCACAATCTTGGACTTCCCCAGGCATCAAGGAATGCAGTCGCCCATTGCTAAAAATGAGTTCAAACTCTCTTACAGTTGTTGAGCCAAATGGCAGAACCTTAAAATAATTTTTCCTCCTCAGTACTTTTTTGAAAAACAAATTTTATAATAAAAAGTATAACATGTTAAATCTATAAAAATGTCATATTTTGGCAGTAAATAGATGAACTATGGAAATGGAATAAATAGAATCTGTCTTTAAGTTAAAAAAGACTTTTTAAGGGGAAAAATAGTTTCCAAACCTACAAAATCTCGGTGCTCCCTTGAGTCTCTTTTTCTCCACCATCTGATCAGATTTATTATTATTATTTTTTTTAAAGATTTATGTATTTACTTTTAGAGACAGAGAGCACGCAGTGGAGAGGGGCAGAGAGAGAGGGAAAGGGTCCCAAGCAGACTCTGCGCTGAGCGAGGTACCCAAAGGGGGCTCGATCCACGACCGTGAGATCACCATCTGAGCTGAAACCGAGAGTCAGGCATCCAGCTGATGGTGCCACCCAGGTGCCCCTCAGATTTATTATTTTAAGGTAATATATCCAATATTACTTATTTTGATGCTCCGTCTCTAATTTTTTTCTATTTGCTTATAAATTAAAATCAATTTTATTCATAAAGAAGATTGCTGCTTAGGAATTATCAGACTACTATTCAATATTGATTTGTGAGGGATACTCCTTTCTTATTGGCCTCATCCATATTCTTTGCATGTTGTTTATGTCATGAATTAATATTTATTATAAATGTAAGTTTGGTTCCTACCTTTTGCTCAAGTCATCCCTCTTGCATTCTCTGGTCTCTTTAGCCTCTATTCGTGATGGCATTTTTCTTCTAACGGGTGGACACAGCTACTGATGCCGTATCTTATTTGCAGACCCGTGGGCTGGAATAATAAAGAAACCAAATACTAATGAGAGGGGACAACAAGGGGAAGTTTTTACTTTTTCATTTTTATTGACTCTTTTAATGAAAAGTTTGCTTTTCTGTTTTTATTGACTCGTTTTATATGTAGTCTCTTTTCCATATAATTGGAATTATGAGCCAAGATGTGGGCAACTTTCAGAGCTGACTTAATGAACTCATTTTCATGATTGGATAAATACATTGTCTGTGGTTCCTGGTGACTGGCTTTGCTGGTCTTACAGCTAGACTTACTCTCCACGCCCAGGAACTCTCCTGTCTCTCTGTTGTAGCCCCAAACTTCACGGTCCCCTTCTGGTTTCCTGGAACCCTGACACACCACTGAAAACGGTCCCTCCCTAAAATTCTCTTCAGTTCCCCATTGGAAAATGCCATCTGTTTCCTGGCAGGACTCTGACTGACATAAAATCTGATTACCAGAGAACACATGACCGGCTCTGTAAAAATATAAATTGTAAATTGAATCCTAGTTTTTCATTTACATAAATCTAGGTCTGTAGGCTTGCAGAGTTTCAAGGATGCTGTAGCTTAATTTATGATGTATCTTCAGGTGAAGGGGAACCCTAATATCTCTGATTTTGGAGGCATTGGAGATGCTAGTCATTCACTAGCAGACATAAGTCAATAGTGAGGATGTCTATGTGTATGATATTTGATATTCTTTTGAGCCCTTCCTTGTATAAATATGATTTTGATATTTACATAATTTTAGTCACTTAATTTACTTACCTTCTAAGACAAGGTAAATGTGTGCATGTACAGATGTGTATCTGTGTGCCTGCATAATATGTAAAAAGAGTGGGGAAATGGTTAAATAAATCGTGATAAATTCATACTGTTGAATACTATGTAGTCACTAAATAGAATGAGATAGGCCCGTAAGTACTAATATGGAAGTAGCTCCAACAAAACCAAGATCTGAACAAAAAAATGCAGAATCAAATGCTTTGTGTATGTGTAACCATGAAGAGGAGACGGGGGAGGCTGAGCGTGCCAGCCCACAGCCAGCACCTTGGCACAACGGAGAACGATGCTTTGCTCTCTCTGCTTACATGTGCCAAAGGACTCCTGTGTATCTTTTATTTTTTTCATTTATTATTTTTTTAAGATTTTATTTATTTATTTGACAGAGAGAGACAGCGAAAGAGAGAACACAAGCCAGGGGGAGCGGGAGAGGGAGAAGCAGGGAGCTCGGTGCAGCGCTGGATCCAGGAGACCCTGGGATCATGACCTGAACTGAAGGCAGATGCTTACCGACTGAACCCCCAGGCGCCCCTCTGGTGTATCTTTTAGAACGTGTGTTCTGTGTTCATTTATGCTTTCCCCTAAAACCTCACCAAAATGACAGTGAAGACATAAAGAGACAATACAGGGAAAGTAGAACAGAGACCACAATCGAGGATTAGAGACAACATTTTGGAAGGTTAAAAGTGGTGGCTAGGGCACCTGGGTGGCTCAGTTGGTTGAGCATCTGCCTTCGGCTCAGGTCATGATCCTTGAGTTCCGGGATCGAGTCCCACATCGGGCTCCCAGCTCCACAGGGAGTCTGCTTCTTCCTCTAATTTTCTCTCCTCTCATGCTCTCTCTCACTTTCTCTGTCTCTCAAATAAATAAATTAAAAATCTTTAAAAAAAAAAAGTGGTGGCTAGGTAGTAACTGAAGTATTAGAGCAGTGAGAACTGAAGCTTACATTTATGCACAGGTGTTTGCCAGAGAGAAGCCAACTGATTCATGGCCCAGAACACCTGAGGGACTCAGAAGCTGGACACCTTCAAAGGAGGGGCAAAATGTGAAGGAAACATAGGAAAATTAGCTGAGAGTTTGCATAAGGAGCAGTTAGGCCCCTTGAACTTCTACCCCACGCCCTGAAGTCCAGTGATGACAGCTCCAACCCAAGAAGGAAATGGGAGGTTTGGTGATGGAGAGATTATGCCGAAGAGACTCTGGACTTGGGGATGACGCCAGGCACAGCTGAACGTGGGGATGAGGCACAGGAGAGAAGACAATGGGGTTGAGTGAAAGGCTGCATACCACAGGGTGATGCCCAGGCCTGCTCGCCTCCTCAGTGCCCAGACGGCTGGCTCTCACTCAGCAGACTGGTGACACTTCTTTGGAGAAGATCCAAGAAAAAGACCCATTGGCTTTTAGGGTTGTCCAGTAAAACATCCAAGCTCCACTTCATTACCCTACAGTGCAACTCACCATTGGATAAGCCCTGTTTGTGTTGTCCAAGCTTCCGGTCAGGCTTTGAGCACCTCAGTTTTAATATGAATTGGAAGACTTTCGAGGAAAACTTCTTACATTAAAAATAATAATAATAATCATAATAATAATGAAACAACAGAAAAACAGGAAAGTCAGGAGAATCAAAGGCTGGGCAAGGAGCACCTTGGGCGTCCAGGTCGGGTAGAGACCGGGTGGAACGGGCAGTTAATTCATCTGAGGCCGAACCACCCACACAGAAGTTTATCGAAAACCCCGCAAGGGAGCAGCGGGCAGCACAGCAGAGCAAGACTGTGATGGGGTGCAGCGAGGGGCTCTAGTTACAGGGTAGAGTGAGGGAATATGGGGGCTGTATGGAATTTCCCCCATTTTTTGGGGGTCATCTTAGGAACTGTGCCTGGTTGCAAGTAGCCAACTATCAGTTAGGGTCTGTGGCTATTTCAAGGTGGGTTGCTTAATAAGCCTGTTTGCATTCCACTCAGTGGCCGGTGGCCGCTGTGGGCCCCATTACCTTGATCAAGTTTCCATTGCTCAAGCCTGTTGCCTGAAAGCGGCCTCTACAAAAGCTTCAAACAAACTATTAATACCCTATGAAAGATAAGTGATGCTATTGCATTCTTGGGATAAATATAGAGTGCTATGACAATGGGATAATTAAAGAACAAGAAAGAGCTTTAGAAATTAAAAATATGTTGATTTAAATGAAAAAATTCAATAGAGCCGGTGAAAGATAAAGCTGAAGAATCTCTCGAACATAGAACAAAAAAAGAAAGGGACGAGAAGAAGGACATGGGGGGGCCTGGGTGGCTCAGTGGGTTAAAGCCTCTGCCTTCAGCTCAGGTCATGATCTCAGGGTCCTGAGATCGAGCCCTGCATTGGGCTCTCTGCTCAGCAGGA
>CM052810.1:109355808-109369733 GCA_028533885.1 Nasua narica | reverse complement strand
AACCCCAACAGACCTAGGTAGTAGGCAGTCAGGCAGAGAAAGGGAATTCTCTCCAATACAACATTTGCTTCTGTCCCTGGAGTTTCAGTGAATCCAATGAGGCCCACCCACACTGCTGAGGGCACTCGGTCTTATTCAGGCTCCTGATTCTGATGAGGAAAATCTGTGTTCTGAGGTGGCTGACCAATCCAGCAAGGGAATCCCAATCCCGGCCCCAGAGCCATTCCAGGCTTTCCTGTAGCCCCACCGGCTGCAGCACAAGAGTAGCACAGTTACTGAAGTAAAAGTGTATAAACTACCCCCTTTGTTTGTGCTCTGGAATAATGTTTGACCACGAATCTGGACACCTGTGGCCCAGCCAAGCTGACACATAGAATGAACCATCATGGATAGATATGGAGCATAGCCCAGAATAAAGGATGGGAAGGTTCCATTAAGATGGAGAAATGAAAATGACCCCTACCAAGGCACAGCATGGTAAAATCCCCAGTAGGGATAAAAAAATGTTTTAGGGACACCTGGGTGGCTCAGTTGGTTAAGCAAGTGCCTTTGGCTCAGGTCATGATCCCAGCATCTTGGGATGGAGTCCCGCATCGGGCTCCTTGCTCTGCAGGGAGCCTGCTCCTCTCTCTGCCTCTGCCTGCCTCTCTGCCTGCTTGTGTTCTCTCTCTGTTAAATGAATAAATAAAATCTTAAAAAAAAAAATGTTTTAAAGCTTCCAGAAAGAAAAAGAAAGGTCATGAGGAAATCAAACTCTCAAAACCAGAAGCTGAAATCTAATGAAGCAATGCCTTCAAAATTCTGAGGGAATATCTTGTCAATCCAATTCTCTGCTCAGCTAAACAATTAAATATGAAGATAGAAAAAAAGATATTTTCAAAGAGGCAAATCTCAAAACCCCTGCTTTCTTTACAACTTTTTTTTTCCCCCTTAGGAATTTTTGGAACATGTATGCTACCAAAGAAAAAGAATAAACCAGGAAAGAGGAAGACATGAGTGAGGAAACAAGAATCTCAACAAAGGAAAAAGGCAAATTGAATTTCTAGAGTCATGAGGAAGAAAATACGAGGCTGACAAAATTTAGCCATTCTAGAGATTAACCAGTTCTGATAGAAACAGAAGGATGGAAGGATCTAAGAAAGACGTCTCCATTAAAAGCAAAAACAAGGGCGCCTGGGTGGCTCAGTTGTTAAGCTTCTGCCTTCAGCCCAAGTCATGATCCCAGGGTCCTGGGATGGAGCCCCACATCGGGCTCCCTGCTTGGGGGGAAGCCTGCTTCTCCCTCTCCCATTGGCCCTACTTGTGTTCCCTCTCTCACTGTCTCTCTCCCTCTCTCTGTCAAATAAATAAAAAAATCTAAAAAAAAAATTATAAGAAAACTTGAGGTGCCTGACAATGTTGCTGGGAAGAGAATTGGAGAAGTATAAGAAAAATTGTACACACAATTTCCATTCACACATACAAAAACAAAACAAATAAATAAGCAATATTTAGCTCCTGGAAAGATAAAAGCATAAAAAAAGAAATATATACAAAGGATTGCTTACTTGTAAGTAATATTTGCATTATTATACTATAAAAACTGAATATTCATTTAATATAAAATTATGGTTAAAATACACGGGGCGGGGGGAGAAGAACGTGTGTGTGTGTGTGTGTGTGTGTAAGAGTGGTAAAAGAATATTAAGTCCTTATCTTCCACAGTGGGAAGTGAGTACATAATGTCTAAAATTGTTTAATCAGTAGCTGCATAATGTTATTACTAAAACTAAGGAGTAAAATATAAGAGCAGAAACAGCTATTGAATTAAAAATTGCCTCTGCCTTTGGGAAATCTAATTCTGGGGCCAACTACTGTTTTTTTGTTGTTGCTGTTTGTTATTATAAATTTGGTGGTATTAGTTGATCTTCCAAAACACACCTCGGTATTTTTTGTTGCCTAAATTATTTTTATAACCAAAAGAAATTGTGTACAAGGTGATACAAAACATATTTATGTTCAAGGTTTTCTTAAGCTTTCTGGAATAGGTTGAGCCTAGACAAACAAGATATGTTGATATTAATTACTAGTTATTAATCACTATTTTCCTAATTCAAGTAGCTAAATACATTAGGGCATATACTTTATTGTATTATTTAGAAAACATTTCTATCAGATGAAAAATTTTCTATTGTAGGGTGGGAAAAAAAATCATTTTCTTCAACCCTAAAAGACAGATTAGTAAGAGAAAAGCATTAAATTTATTTAACCTTATCTTATGTAATGCAAGAGCCTTCATAAGGAAATGAAGATCCCAAGAAATGGCTAAACCTGAGTGGTTTTATTCTGGGTTTGAAGAAGAGTGGAAAGTTGTGGAAAAATGTGGGAGGGTGAAGGTGTACAAGTTGGGAGTACTAAACTGGGGGAAACTTAACAATACCTCTTTGGATTCCTCTTTGTCAAGACAAAGAGCCCCTTTGTCTCCCCCCCCCTTTTTTTTAAGACAGGGATGGGGCAGGAGGAGCAGAGGGAGGGAGAGAATCTTAAGCAGGCCCTATGCCCAGCACAGAACCCAATGAAGGCCTCAATCTGACAGCCCTGAGATCATGACCTGAGGTGAAATCAAGAGTTAGACACTTAACTGACTGAGCCACCCAGGTGCCTCTTCTTCGTCTTTGAAGGAAAGGATGTTCCTTTTCTGTGGGTTTAGGGCTTCTCATATGAGGGGTTTTATTTTTGTTTTTGTTTTTAAGATTATTTATTTGAGAGAGAGAGAGCATGCACACAAGCAGGGGGCGGGGCAAAGGGAGAGGGATATGCAGACTCCCCACTGAGCAGGGAGACCATGGGGGGCTTGATCCCAGGACCCCGGCATCACGACCTGAGCTAAAGGCAGACGCTTAACTGACTGACCCACACAGGTGCCCCTCATATGAGGGTTTTATGACCTAATTCAGGGCAGAAGGGAAGATCATAGAGTCCTTCCTGCACCTGCCATTTCCCAAATTCCTTTAGCTTAAAATATCTAATATGCCAAGGTGCCATATATGGGAGTAGTGTGTTCTGAACCCTGTCACCATCATGAACTTATTAACTCTCTTTGAAGTATTGTTGCTAAGAATCTTTATATAGAATCAGATAATTCTGTAATTTTATTTTACTCTTTTACATGAATTTTCTATCATGTTCTCTTAATAACCATCAAAGGAAACAACCCTAGATTAATACTTTAAAAGTTAATGAATTATTTAGACATATCCTTTAGCGATATTTAGATATATCCTCTCATTTAATTTCCTCCCTCTAATCAGTGTAGAAGCATTAATATCCAGTGTCAAAATCTTGGCTTGAATTTAAATTATCTTTGTGATAAGTAATCCTCTTAAAATAAATGTAATTGTGCAGAAAACAATCTGGAGGAATATGTAACAAAAAGCTAACAGTGAGTATCTGGTAAGTGACATTGGGGAGGGTTTTCTAAAATGTTTGATAGCGTTTGTGTGTTATTTTTAAAATCAGAATATATCTCGTATAAGTATGTATATGTGTGTGGAGACAGAATAAGAGGTTGTACATAGTAGGTTTGGGCCCTGTGATTGCTGTTCTTTCTGGTCTTTGCCTTTATCACAAAAGGGTTTCACGAGCACAAACCTGCAAGGATCTCCTGTTGAACTTCACATGGCATTCTAAGATGTGATTTAGCCATTCTGACCAAATGACTCTGAACTGAGGGGACCAACGGCAGCCGCCCTGCTCAGGACTGTTAGATCCAGATTGGGGTCAGGCATGTTAACGGTGTGACAAGGAACGTCCAAGCTAGGCTGATGGGCGATCACGTGTTAGTCCACAATCAGACGCAGCAAATACAAGTGCAAGCACGGGAAATGAACTTTACACAATAATAATTAAAAAAAAAAACCCACAAATAAATTATTATTAATTAGCAAACAAAATATATTTCAGCCCATTTTTCTTCTCTTCTTTTCTTGTCAGGCCGTTTTATGTTGACCAGAAAATAGAAGTGGCAGGGTTTCATATTTTCGTTTTCACCCTCCTGGAGGGGAAGCATCTTCTTCCACAGTAGCCCTTCTTCTTTTCTTTTTTTCTAAGTTTATTTATTATTTATTTATTTAAAAACATGTTTATGCTACTTCGCGATCTTCATAATTTTATTTTATTTTATTTATTTATTTGAGAGGGAGAGAGAGAGAGAGAATGTGAGAGGAGAAGGTCAAAGGGAGAAGCAGACTTCCCACAGAGCTGGGAGCCTGATATGGGACTTGATCCTGGAACTCCGGGATCATGATCTGAGCCAAAGGCAGTCGCCCAACCAACTGAGCCACCCAGGTGCCCAAGTTTATTTTTTAAGTAATCTCCATACCCAGTGTGGCCTCAAACTCATGACCCTAAGATCAAGAGTCCAAGTTCTTCCCATTGAGCCACCCAGGCACCCCCATAGTAACACTCTTCAGCTGAGAAGACCTGGACTTGGTTTTTTCTCTTTGATTTCTAGGACAACTAAAGGATTCTTGGTCTCATGTTCTCAGTTTTCATATTATTATTCCAGTCCTCAGCATACATGTAAGAGACTCTATCAGAGTTCCGCAGATATTTCATGGTGGCATTGGGACGAGAACTGTTTGATAATCTTTGCTCTATGCCTGCCTCCTACGGCATAGTGCTACAGACTGAACGTGTGTATGTCCTCAATACATATGTTGAAACCTACTCCCCAGAGTCGTGGTATTTAGTTAGAAGTGAGGCCTTTGGGAGAACATTAGATCATGAGAGTGGAGTCCTCACAAATGGGATTAGTGCCCTTATAAAAGAGACCCCGGGCAGCTCCCTTGCCCCTTCTGCCACGTGAAGACACAGTGAGGAGATGGCCATCTCTCTCCTCACCAGACATCAAATCTTCCAGCGCCTCCAGAAATGTGAGAAATATATATTTGTCACTTCCGCCCTCTGGTCGTTGGTATTTTCGTTACAGCAGCCCTGATGGATGAAGACACACGGGACATAAAAGAATCTCTGGAGTCCCCTTTGACAACTCTCGGTCTCTCCTGACCGAGCAAGTCTTCCCATCTGTCACTCCAAAATCCGTTTCTAACGGGCCTGCCTCTGTCCAGTTTCATCACCATCTTGGTCCTGGCTCTCTGGGGAGATGTCCCACAGAACCGCTGTAACTGCTGCAATTTTATTCTTGCTTACTCCGATGGTTTTACCACATAGCAACCACAGTGACCTTTCCGAAGCACAAGAGTGATCGTGTCTCCCTTGTATTTACTATTAAAAATGTTTAAAGTCAGGTTTGCCAAGGTAATTTACGTAACGGTAAAAAGGGGTAAAATTCACCCCTTTAAGGGATACAATTTCATGAAGTTTAATAAATGTACACCACATCCATGATATAGAAAAATCCCATTGTCCCCCAGAGTTCCCTTGAGTCCCTTTGTAGGCAAACCTTTCTCAACCCACAGCCCCTGGCCACTGATCTGTTTTCTGTCTTTACAGCGGTACCTTTTCCACAATGTCACAGAAATGGAATCACACTCTATGTAGCCTTTTGAGTCTGGTTTCTTTCACTTAGCAGAAAGCATTTGAAATTCATTCATTAGCTGCATGTGTCAGGTCTTTCCTTTTTATTGCTAACTGGTATTCCAGCAATATAACTCGTTATCCATCATCAGTTGGTAGACATTTGGGTTGTTGCCAGGTTTGGTGACTATAATGGAAGCCACAATAAACATTTGTATTCAAGTTTGTTGGATTTTTTTGGGTGGAGTGACTTAATGTAACCATTTCTCTTGGTTAAATACATAGGAGTGGGATTTCTGGGCAGTATGGTAAGTGCATGTTACATGTTACAAGAAATTGATATTCTGCTTTCCAAAGTGGCCATACCATTTTGCATTCCCACCAGCAGTGCATGAATTCCCAGGGCTCCCCATCCTCCTCGGCACTTGGTATTGTCCGGTTTGTTCACTGGGGCCATTCTGGTTTTAATCTGCATTTCCTTAATGACTAGCGATCTTTTCATGTCCTTAGTTGCTACCCATATCATTTCTTGGCTGAAGTGTCCAAATTTGCCACTTATCTAAAAAAGAAAGTTGGGTTGTTTGTTACTGAGTTGTATTATTATTTTAAATTAAAAAATATCCTGAATAGATAATACATTTGCATAGTCAAAAAACCAAAAATGTTAAAAAAAAAGTCATTCTTGGGGAAGTGCCCAACTCTGTTCCCTTTTAATCTCTGACTATGAAGCTTTAGAAAAGATTCTCATGAATTTATGTTTCCTTCCAGAGTTTCTTTAGGTAAATACAAATATATATTCCTATCTCCTCTCCATTCTTATTCCAGATATAACATACTATGTAGACTGTTTAGCATCCTATCCTGGAAAGCATCCTCATACAGTGCGTTCTTACAATTGCATATGATTCTATTGTGGGGATAAGGCTTATTTAGCCAGTCCCCAGTTTGATGGATGTTTGTTTCCAATTACTCCTTTACAAATAACACCACATACAATGAATAACCTTCTACACAGGTTCTTTGGTATGTACACAGTTATATCTGTAGGCTATATTCCAAAAGAAATTTTCAGATTACTATTTCTTCAAGCATGGCTATCTTAATGTCTACGTAAGTTTCCTCTGTTCATTTCAACTCAGCTTAAGGGTTCTGTGTAATCTCCATTTATAAAAAAGAAAACTGGAGTGTGTGTGGGAATGGGGTGGGAGTAGGGAGGTTATAGATTGGGAGCTCCTCATAACTTAGACTCCACTTGCCAAGAAAGGTGTAGGAAGAGGAAGTGCCCACCCCACAAAGCTCCTCTGTGATATAGTGACATTCTTAACCCTGCCCCAAACCTGACTGTGTTTGTGTTCTGTTTATTTTATAGCAGATATCTCATGCTTCTATCTGTGTCTTTTGCTTCTGATCTCTATCTGACTAAAGAAAGATTTTTTTTCTGATGTGCATTTCAGACTCACTAGGGATTTATGGAGTTTGTTCTTCATAAGTTTTTCTTTTGATCATCGTTCACCCTCAGTTAATTTGCTCAAGTGAAGAGTGAAATCTCGGGAGGAGATTAGCAAGAAGAGCATTTAGCTTTATCAAATGAACTGTTCTGAATTTGATCATTCACTTCTCACTCAAGGGGAAATTTAAGATGTAGTAGTAACCTCTTTGATACTTAACAATCTCATTGATAGTCATTTATGTCTTAAAGGGCCACACTGACTTTAAATGCCCATTATTCCTTTAAACCTTATTCACATGCTAAAAACAGAAGCTGAAGGCAAAACACAATCACCAACCAGACTACCTTCTAATTAGTCCTAAATTTAACTGCAATCTTACCTTGAGTCTTAAAGAGACCTTTTAATTTTGGCTTTCCTCTGTACACACAGGTATTGTGGTAACTCGGAGCTGGTTGTTTAAGAGGAAGACGATTGCGCAGTGAAGTCAGAAAGCTTTGCCCACACAAGTACAACTGGTTCACCTCTCCTGTCCGAGTTATTTTCAGAACAAAATGCTGCAAATAGAGACCATAATATTTTTCTTCCCACATTGTTTATTTCAAGGACATGAGAACCATCACGAAGAAGATTCATAGGCTTAAAATGTAAACCCTGCAAGTCTGCTTTGTTTGAGTTTATGAAGTTGTGATTGTGAGGTCTCTTCTTCCTGGGTCTCACCTCTGCCCTGAGAAAATGGCAGGTTCTGAAATTTATGGGAATTCTGACCTCAGAGGCCAGGAAATGCCTGTGACTAGAGAAGGTGGGAAGTGTAGAGACTAGCCCTTGATGGGGTGCATTTCCCAGAAGAGAAAATAATATCACCTGGAGCTCTAATTTCCACAGCACTGTTTTTAAACACTCAGAGATTTTTTGTTCTTGAAATAGCTCCAGGCATATGGAAGACACTAGGTTTAAGTAACTTCCTTCCTTTCCAAGTCCGAAGGCTGGAAGCTTGTCATTTTATCTGGGGGGAAAAAATCCTTGAAGCAATTAGAAAATCCCTTGTCTTAAAACTGTAGACACAAATTGCCCATGCATAGTCCAAACAAAGTTTTAGGGACAAATGATTGCTTTTAGGTTGAAATTTACTGGGAACAATTTTATTTCAAAAGATCAATTTTTGCCATTTCTATTAAGCTGACAAGGACAAGGCTGAAAGAAGCCTTAGAGAAGTCATGAAAGCTCCAGATTAAAAAATATTTTTTAAATGGCCTCATTGAGAAATTTTTCAAATGAGAGTCACACATGAATGAATGAATGCTGTATCAAATTATCTGGAGACAAAGAAGAGAAGCCATTCTACCAGAACAAATGCAGCCTGCTTTGTTTAGAGGACAAATCATTCTTGCAGCCAGTTTGGAAATGTCACTTTTAAGTCAATGAGAGTTGTGTTCAAATAAGAGGGGGAAGCAAGACCCCATTATATTCACGAGGATGTGATGTTTTGCCACTGAATGGTTTCTCCAGTACATGAAAATTCCTTTTTTTGGAAGGGGGTGTGTCTTTTTAATGTCCTAAACTGTTTTCAGGTTTTACAAAGTGCTTCAGTTCTTACATTGAAAGGGCAGACATGATCACACTGGAACACCAGCTGTCCAAATATAGAAGCTCTGGACTTTTTGGATAAGACTCTTGAACTCTTGGTAAAAACAGATTCATCGGCTCCCATGGGGAAGCTGTCTTCTGGAAATGATCCACGACTTGCAGTAGGCCGACCCAGCCATTTTCTCCTTCTTTCCGAGATATCGCCCCCCGAGCCCTGGCTGTAATGGGGTTGATCTGGGCAACAGTGATGTCCCGCGGAACAGGAAGTTCAGAGGTGAGACTGAGCAAAGCTGATGGGGAAGTCAGTCCGTTGCCGAGCGTTGACCAGAGGAGCTGGCGGCTGCAGGGTTTAGAAGCAATCTGGCCCTCTTGGTTCATTTTGGCAAATTCTAAATCACGAAATCAATTCATTTTTGTTGCCAACATTAAAAATATTTTTTTTTATTACTGAAAGAGACTATAATGCTAAGCAACAGTCCAACACCATCAAATTATTATATCTTCTGGCAGATATAATAAAACATTCAAAATGACTGATGATGTTTTTATACCATTTCGAAGTCTGATTTTTTTTTTTTTTAAGCAAGCTTCTCCATGGAGATAGGAGGATGTAAGCTGGGCTGCAAAAAGCCGCCATCCTTGCTCACTGACAAGGAAGCCTGGGCTGACATCAGCTGAGAAAGCAGGCACTCACTGGGATCGGTCAAGGTCTATCGAGAAAGAAACAAGGGATGACACGTAGTGCACAGTCTTACAGCAGAAACTCAAAAGTTTTTGAGTGATCCAAATAAAAGATCTCCTTCCAAAAAGAAAGCAAGTTTTAAAGGGGCACAAATTCCACACATTGTCTGCAGACAAAAATAAAATTCTCCACTTAATTGCATGACTTTTCGGTTTGGTTTTCCGGTAGAGAGAAAGCTTTAGAATAGTGGTGAGCAGGGTGCAGACAGGGGACTATCTAGCTTTGGGAAGAACCAGAAAATGTATTTCGTGTTGCTACTTCTTAAATGTGCCTTAAGGTAAACAATAAATGGCACAAATGTCTGTGGCAAGTTTTTCATTCCAAGTCTCATAATATCATTAGTAACTATAAAAGGAATATTAAAAGTAATGCTAACAATAAGCATATATTACATTTTACTATATGCAAGGCAGTGTGTTATGTGCTGATGTGCATTTATTTGTTTATGCATTTATTTATTTGACACAGAGAGAGGGAGAGAGCAAGGACAAGCAGGGGGAGGAGCAGGCAGAGGGAGAAGCAGACTCCCTGCCCAGCAGGGAGCCCAACGCAGGCTCGACTCCAGGACCCTGGGATCATGACCGGAGCAAAAAGCAGCTGCTTAATGTACTGAGGCACCCAGGTGCCCCACTGATGTACATTTAATCTTTAAGCAATCATCATCGCGTTGGCATTATTAGCCCCATTTTACAGATGAGAACAGCAAGGTTAAGAAAAGTATGTCCATAGTTACTAAGCTATTTATTTAGCTTAGTAGAACCAGTATTTGAAGCTAGGCAGTATAACTGTAGAGCCTCAGTGCTTGAAGCTTTAATAAGAGCTAGCACTTATGGAGCATGTCTCTACTATTATTACTTTCATTTTACAGATAAGGAAACAGGTAGAAAAACTTTCCCAAGGTCACACTGCTATTAAGGGTAGAGGTGAAATGTAAACCCAGTCATTCTGACCCTAGACTCTGAACACCCCACGTCTAAGGTTGTCAAACCAGTTAAAATGTACATATTCCTCATGAGAATTAGTAAAGGTATTTTCATTCTGAGTTCGAGAGAAATGGAACCTGCCTGGTTTTGCCTAAGTTGGCCATTCTGATGACTGTTTACCATGGCTTAGTGGTTTAGACTAGTCCGCCTGGGGACTAGATGGCTGGGCTTTTTGCTGGTGTCTACTGCCCTCTAGTGGTTGGCAGGAAATTCTGATACTACGCCTATTTGATGACAGGAATAGAATGTTCATTAGGAAGACTCCTTTAACCATAAAATTATGAACATGTATTGATAGTATTTGTACTTTTAGTATCTTTGGACTGAGAAAAATATATAAAGCCAAGAAGATACTATGAATTTAGTACCTCTTTTATGCTAATGCATTTTTATTCATCTCAATGGTACACATATAGATTGAAAACAAGATGACATACATGTATTATCTTGTTTTCAGTGTATATGTACATATGTATATACACACATACATGAATATCTATATATATGCATAGATACATAGACATGCGTGTGTGTGTGTGTGTGTGTGTGTGTGATTTATTTATAAGTCTTATTAGCTCCAGACAATGCTAGGGTGCACTGATGGATTTGAAAGTCCTCACAACAGACTTTCCTTCTAGGATCTTTGGCTGGAACTTCAACAAATACTCATACGAAAACCAATCACAGAAAAGGGGAATTGAATGAACATAAAATCTTAGATTAATCAAAATATTCTCCTGAACTGAGAACAGGGTCCCCTTCCCTGAGAGGCAGAGACCTGAAAAAAATTGATTTTCTGTTACAAGGAAGAAGTCCAACTACAGGATACATAACAGTCTTACTTAAGTCTCTCGTGTCGCCTAGTCTGCATCCCTGGCTGACTTGAGGAGGTGGAGGCTGGAGCTGAGAGGGTGCTGGGAACAATCCTCAGGCAGGCCGTATGGAGCGCATTGTCTAAAGGGAATTTAAAAACAACAATAAAACCAATTAAAAGTGGCCTGCTTTTTATTATCACCATCAGCCTGCAATTTAAAAAAAAAAGGCAGTGATAAAAATAATTCTCCCTGAAATTTTCTTTTCTGGTTTAACTTCAAAATAACTACTGTGGTTTCTATTTAGTTTTAATAAATAAATAAATAAACAAGCAAGCAAACAAGTAAATAAATATGCAATCAACACATTTTTATTACTCATCTTTTCATAAACATTGTATTCTATGTCTGAAATTCATCTGGAGAACTTCTAGTTATCTCTTGGCCTAGGACACTTGCAGACTCAGCTACAAGCATTTGTTTTAGGAACGAGTTCATGATCAGCTGGAATCATTTAGACCTCCATTTGGACACAGTTGATCACATACTCCTGAGTCTAAACTGTAAATCTGAACTAATCAATGACAACCCAGTGATTGCAAAGACCAAGAAACAGAACTAGAGCAACTTTAATTCAGTCCACATGTGACCATGCAAACATATTTGCAAACCATCAGAATCAACCTAGAACAATGTACAGCGAAATGATAGCCTTATTTATTTTTTTAAAGATTTGAGAGAGAGAGAGAAAAAACACAAGTGGGGAAGGGGCAGAGAGAGAAGCAGACTCCCCGCTGTGCAAAGAGCCCAAGGCTGGGTTAGATCTCAGGACACCTAGATCATGATCTGAGCTGAAGGCAGATGCCCAATCACCTGAGCCACCCAGGCGCCCCAAATGACAAGCTTTAAATTGTTCATTAAAGACTGGCACAGAGAAACTATGGTGAACACCCACCAACTCTACAAAAACAAAGCCTAAGGAATGGGCATTTCAAAGAAGAATGACAAGAATATCTTGTCAACAAAAGACACTGGTCTTGCACATTGACAGAAGAAATCAAAAGGACAATATCTGAATGCTTCATTTTCACCATGAACTAGACCCTCCTTCTTAAGTAAAGGATCAATACAATCAGTGTTTACTATCCAACACATTATCTGCCTTTTGTAAAAGAAAAATTTGGGAAATTTTAACCAAATATGATAGAAATTAGTGTTTCCCCCAAATTCATGTTAGAGTCCTAATCCCCAATGTGATGGTATTTGGAGGTGGGGCTTTGGGAGATAATCTGGTTTAAGTGAGGTCTTGAGAGTAGGGCCCCCATAATGGGATTAATGTCTTTAAAAGAAGAGGATGAAACGCCAGAGCTCTCTTCCTCCATGCATGTGTACTGAGGGAAAGGTTCTGTGAGAGGCAGTTGCCCACACATCAGGAAGAGGGCCCTCACCAAGAACCTGGTGGCACCCGTATCTTGAACTTTTCCAACCTCCAGAACTGAGAAATAAACATCTGCTGTTCAAACCATGCAGTATATCGTATTTTGTTATAGAGGCCTGAACTAAGACATCCCACTAAGGACAAATTGATAGACTATTGTTTGGATTAATTGATTTCTCAGGAAATCCCACTTCATCTTCCTCATCAAGAATTTTCTGAAAAAAAAAAAAAAAAAAAAAGAATTTTCTGGAAAAGGAAAGTCACACTACTGCAGACAGTAAATTGTGTGACTGCAGACGGTTTCAGTTCTCAATGTATGCAATAAATGCAATAAAGAAGCTCAACAAAATAAAGTTCATACTGTTTGCATTTCTTTTCTGGCTATCATTATTACTCCTTTCATTTCATGATTATATCTGAAATTTGGTTGTTTAGGTGAGGGGTACTAAAAAGGGGTATTTGGTTGCCATTTACTGGAGGGAGGCCTTATAACCCCTAGAGGGATTATGTACAAAGAGCCTCTGGCAGTGTGGCATGGGAACCGTAGGATCCTGTCCTAATACCCACGAAAGGAAATAGTGTATACAAGTAATCCCAGAGGTACTCCAAAAGGCTCAAAGGAGTTACTCATCACGCAACATTTTTTGGTGTGTTTAAAACATTAAATCAGATGTGGAGAAAGGGGAACCCTCCTACACTGTTGGTGGGAATGCAAGCTGGTGCAGCCACTCTGGAAAACAATGTGGAAGTTCCTCAAGAAGTGAAAAACAGAGCTACCCAGTGATCTAGGAATTGCACTACTGGGTATTTACCCTAAAGATACAAATGTAGTGATCCGAAGTGGCACCTGCACCCCAATATTTACAGCAGCAATGTCCACAATGGCAAAACTATAGAAAGAGCTCAGATGTCCACTGACTGATAAATGAATAAAAAATATATGGTTTTGAGGGAGGAGCAAGATGGCAGAGAAGTATGAGGTTGAGATAGAGTCGGATCCCAGAAGTTCATCTAGATAGTTAATAAATCATTCTAAAAGCCAGCATACTCAACAGGAGAGAGAAGAGAGGAAGAAGAGCAATTCTAGGAGCAGAAAATCGACCACTTTGGGAAAGGTAGGACATTTGGAAAAGTGATTCCAAAGCGACGGGAAGAGAGACCGCAGGGGGAGGGGCCGGCTCCCTGCAGCCGCAGAACCACGGAGCACAAAGTCGGAACTTTTAGAGTCTGCTCCGCTGAGGGACATTGCTCCAGAGGCTAGGCCGGAGGTCTGGCCCTCGCGGGAACAGAGTGGTTTCAGGACCCGCGAGATCATAAAGAGACCGGGGGTGTCTGAGTGCGGCAGAGCTCCCAGATATCAGGGTGGAGAAGCCTGCGGCAGAGAAAGAGCCGCGCAGT